>CM059426.1:128889608-129312216 GCA_030390025.1 Squalus acanthias | reverse complement strand
TTTTCTCTCTCTCCCCCTTTTCTCTCCCCCTTTTCTCTCCCCCTTTTCTCTCCCCCTTTTCTCTCCCCCTTTTCTCTCCCCCTTTTCTCTCCCCCTTTTCTCTCCCCCTTTTCTCTCCCCCTTTTCTCTCCCCCTTTTCTCTCTCTCCCCCTTTTCTCTCTCTCCCCCTTTTCTCTCCCCCTTTTCTCTCCCCCTTTTCTCTCCCCCTTTTCTCTCCCCCTTTTCTCTCCCCCTTTTTCTCTCCCCCTTTTCTCTTCTCTCCCCCTTTTCTCTTCTCTCCCCCTTTTCTCTCCCCCTTTTCTCTCCCCCTTTTCTCTCCCCCTTTTCTCTCCCCCTTTTCTCTCCCCCTTTTCTCTCTCTCCCCCTTTTCTCTCTCTCCCCCTTTTCTCTTCTCTCCCCCTTTGTCCAATATTGTGTTCCCTCTTTATTTCTCTTTCTGCCTCTAATTTGACGCTAATACGTCCTGTTTCCTTCAATTTCATTGGTTAAGGAGATAAACCACTGGACCCGACATTCAGGAGGTCCCAAATACCCCGTTGACCACGCCATTTTCAATTTGCCTTTCCAGCATTTGCAGCGCAAAATAATGCGATCTGAATGGTGAAGAAAAAAATCCAATTCATGCCACTCCACAATTTCTGTGCCAATATAGTCCTGCACTAAATTTCAATTCATACTTATTGGTATATTTCAGTACTCTACAAGGTGAGGGGTCCCAGTGCTGGAGAATGGAATATCTGAGATTTCTTTAGCATGAAACACACCCAAATCAAAACTAGCACTGAACATAATGAAGTACCCAGTAATCTATTCCAGTTCTAACCTCCGAAGAGCATCTCCTGTTGCACCATTGTGAATTTTTTCATTTGCCACACTAGCTATTTTTAGCCTTTGAGATTGCTGCTTTCTAATTCTGAGGCCACTAACGGGTGGATTGAGTGTGCCCAAACTCATTTCACTTAAGACCTTTATAACAGGTTGAAGAAACACCAGTCTATTACTTTGAGCTAGATTTGAGCCATGATCTCAGTTGTGAGGAGATAAATGTTGACCCACTCCATTACGCTGCTGTCTACTGCAATCAATGTTATCAACTACAGTATAAGTAATTAACATGGATAAACGCTTTCTACAATATGTTTTTGTAACCAGCTCTTTATGCTTTCCTTTTAGAAAGAGCTTTCAGGCCATAAAAATATCGTAGGTTACTTGGATTGTGGCATTACATCGATCAGTGATAATGTTTGGGAAGTGCTTATTCTGATGGAATATTGCCGAGGTAAGAGTGCCTTATTTTCAGTTGCCTGCCTGTGAAATGTTTTGCTTTTCAAAGCTTTATGATGCACACATACTATGGGTTTCACTATATTTCCCTTTAATTACTTAAAGAAATTATTATTAGTAAAAAAAACAGTACTAGCAAAATTAATGGGACTAAAAGTCGACAAATCCTAAGGACCGGATGACCTACATCCTAGGGTTTTGAAAGAGGTGGCCATTGGGATAGTGGACGCATTGGTTGTCATCTTCCAAAATTCTATAGATTCTGGAACGGTTCCTGCAGATTGGAGGATAGCAAATGTAACCCCGCTATTTAAGAAAGGAGGGAGCGAGAAAACGGGGAACTACAGATCTGTTAGCCTCATCAGTAGTTGGGAAAATGCTGTAATCTATTATAAAGGATGCAATAACTGGGCACTTAGAAACTAATAGTAAGATTGGGCAGAGTCAACATGGATTTATGGAAGGGAAATCCTGTTTGACAAACCTATTGGAGTTCTTTGAGGATGTAACTAGTGGAGTAGACAAAGGGGAACCGGTAGATGTGGTGTATTTGGATTTTCAGAAGGCCTTCGATAAGGTCCCACACAAGAGGTTGGTGAACAAAATTAGGGCACATGGAATTGGGGGTAATATACTAGCATGGATTGAGAATTGGTTAACAGACAGAAAACAAAGAGTAGGGATAAACGGGTCTTTTTCAGGATGGCTGGCTGTGACTAGTGGGGTACCGCAAGGATCGGTGCTTGGGCCCCAGCTATTCACAATCTATATCAATGATTTGGATGAGGGGACTAAATGTAACATTTCCAAATTTGCTGATGATACAAAGCTAGGTGGCAGTGTCAGTTGCGAAGAGGATGTGAAGAGGCTTCAAGGGGATCTTGACAGGCTCAGTGAGTGGGCGAGAACATGGCAGATGGAATATAATGTGGATAAATATGAAGTTATCCACATTGGTAGAAAAAACAGAAAGTCAGAGTATTTCCTAAATGGTGAAAGATTGGGGAATGCAGATGCTCAAAGGGACCTGGGTGTCCTTGTACATGAGTCACTGAAAGTGAATGTGCAGGTGCAGCAAGCCATTAGGAAGGCAAATGGTATGCTGGCCTTCATTACAAGAGGATTTAAGTACAGGAGTAAAGAAGTCTTACTCCAATTATATAGGGCCTTGGTGAGACCACACCTGGAGTACTGTGTACAATTTTGGTCTCCTTACCTAAGGAAGGATATACTTGCCATAGAGGGAGTGGAATGAAGGTTCACGAGATTGATTCCTGGGATGGCGGGACTGTCGTATGAGAAGAGATTGAGTAAACTAGGCCTGTATTCTCTTGCATTCAGAAGAATGAGAGGGGATCTCATTGTAGCATACAAAATTATTACAGGGCTTGATAGGATGGATGCTGGGAGAATGTTTCCCTTAGCTGGGGAGTCTAGAACCAGGGGCCACAGCCTCAGGATAAAGGGTAGGCCATTCAGGACTGAGATGAGAAGAAATTTCTTCACACAGAGGGTGGTGAATCTTTGGAATTCTCTACCCCAGAGGGCTGTGGAGGCTCAGTCATTGGGTATATTCAAAACCGAAGTCGATAGATTTCTGATTGGTAAGGGCATCAAGGGATATGTCGATAGGGCTGGTGAATGGAGTTGGGGCAGAAGATCAGCCATGATCTCATTGAATGGCGGAGCAGGCTCGAAGGGTCGACTGGCCTACTCCTGCTCCTATTTCTTATGTTATGTTCTTATTACCTTGGTCGTGCTCTTGAACTGAACTATCATGAGAGACCAAGTGACTGGACCTGGGTAGGAATTTTTACTGCGGGGGGTGGGGTGGGTGGGGGGCCGCAGGGGGTCCGATAGCACGGGGGAAACCTTGAAGTCTGGGTTTCCCCGCATGCTGTGGAGATTTAACTCCACAGCGTGCGTCTTTTGTCATCGACAGGCTTGGCTTCCAGTCAGGCGGGGAATGCTCTGGAGGAGGCCTCAGGACCAGGTAGGTCCCCCCACCCCATGGGGGTGCTGATGGTTGGGGGGAGCCGGGAGGAAGCACTTCTGGTCTTCCTGGCCGACAAGGAGTGCTCCCCGAGGTTGTCCTCTCTGCACTGCAGCTGCTGGGTTTCCCAAGCCCGGCCGGTCACAGTAAAACCTGCAAGGCAGATTAAATGAGGCTTCCAGCCTCATTAACATATTTAATGCCAACCCGCCTCCACCAACCCAAGAGTCTCTTGGATTTTTGTTTAATTTGTTACTTTTTGTAGTACAAACAGATGCCAAATTCATATGCTTTTTTTTTCTTTTTGGAAACCAATGTTCAAACTTGAAGACTTGTCAGAACTCCAAATTGGCTTGGACCAATGTTAATTAGAAAACTGTGCAAACTCAAAATCCTGGTTATGAAGTGGGTGTGAAGGTTCAACAACTGAATCCAATGCATCCAAAACACAGCTGCCCTCTATCAAATTACCTTAACCACTCTATTGTCTGGCTTGCGCTAGCTACAGAGTAACTACTTTTTTCTCTTACTTTAGCAACTGTGTGGGCAGAGGCATTAAAGTAGAAGGGGCAATGCTGTGATTGCATGTTATTTTTCTTGTTTTATTAAAAAAAAATGAAAGCCAGAGAGGGTGGGGTGGAAATAATGCTTTCTGTGCAAAGTACAGCCCTTATTGCTTTAAAAGAAATTTACTTTTTTTTTTATTGGTGAAGTCTTGTGCTCATCAAGGTGAGGTGTGCCAGTACTGGAAATTAAAAACTTTCCAGTTTAAGTCAGAATCAAGTAATTTCAGAATTGGGAAATAGTGACTTTAATGCATCGGAATTTTACATGATGAGCAGTGTGCTAAAATAGATAAATTTCAACCCGTGTAGCATTTTGTTTCGCTCCTCTCAAATCTGTAAACATTCCTTGATTCTTTCTCCTACGGTTCTGAAATTGAAACCACTAGTTTTTGCACAAGCAGAAACTATTTCTTGGTATTTATTGACAGCGGGACAAGTGGTGAACCAAATGAACCAGAGGCTGCAGACAGGTTTTGGTGAAACAGAAGTTCTGCAAATTTTCTGCGATACCTGTGAGGCAGTTGCAAGGCTGCATCAGTGCAAAACCCCAATCATTCACAGAGATCTGAAGGTAAGAAACGCACTGAGGTAGAAGTGCTACATATTGTTGCAATACCAATGAGTTTCATAGATCGCACTAGTGCAAAGTATTAATCATCCGCTACGTTGTGAAAGTGGGAAACCAATTATACATGTACAGCCAATTATGTTATGTTAGTGTAAAGTCAACATGCAGTGGGTTTATAAACAACAGTTGTCTGTCTATACCAATCTATTTTTGCTGTGAGCATATAATTCTTGAGCTTCTCTCATGGATCATAAAGAAGATTACACTGACTTATTTCAGAGCTGTGTGAAACTTAACTCTGTTGGGCCTCATTAACTAAATGTTTTGCATGGTGTAGTGCCGAGCTGTAGAGTGTAAGATGGCCTTGGGTTCAATCCTTGCTAAGTTAGCTGATTGGAACCAGGGTGATAATTGTGGTCCTACAGTTGGCGTCAGTGGTCCCAGGCTAAGGAACGGCCAATTCACTAAGGATTCCTCCTCTTGGTTATTGTCCACTTTTAACAGGGATTACTGAATATTCAGACAGGATCAGGCTTGGCTGTGGTAGCTTCATTGTCAAACAGCTCACTAACACTTGTTGAGGTTCACACATGAGTAGCCATTTGGGCAAGGCACCATAGGATTGCTGGCACCCTTGGAGCATATCCTAACATGAGTACCTGCAGGAGAAGAGTAAATGCAGAAAATTAGAAGAGGAAAAAGTAAGTCTTGTTGTTATGTTATTGCTTATGTTGCTGTGACCTAGCAACTTTAGCAACATAATCGGGGCTGCATCTTTCAGCTGACCAAGAACACACTTAGCTTTGGAAATGATGGTTTAAGTGACATGATGGTTTAAGTGACAATGTAGAAACATGAGAAGTAATACATTTTCAAAATAAGTATAGGGAAAGGAGTTACACAAGATTTTGAATAGAGCAGAGGAACCCTGGTGTGCTGATACATAAATTATTAAAGATGATGACGCAAGTAGATGAGGCCATTTATTTTTTTAAAAAAGGCAACACAAGTAGATAAGGCCATTAAAAAACAAACCAACAGATCCTTGGCTTTGAATCCAGAGGCATAGGATACAAAAGCAAGGAGGTAATGATGAACTTGTACAAGATTTAGTTGGGTTACAGTTGGATAATTGCGTATGGTTTGGGCACACAATTATAGGAAGAATGTAAAGCAATTGAAAAGTTGGAGCATAGATTCAATAGGATGTTACAAGGGGTCGTGGTTACTGATCTGTAAAGAGACTTGATAAGTTGAGGCTTTTTAAACTAGCGCCTTGAGGTTTGAACTGATACAGGTCTTAGAAACTTGGAATTTTACAGAATAGAAGGCCATTCTGCCCCTTGCAACTGTGCTGGATCTCTGAAAGAACTATCTACTTAATCCCATTCCCCTGCCCTTTCCTCATACACTTTTTAATTTTTTCTTTTGCAAATATTTATTCACCACAGGTTCTGCTTCCGCCACTGCTTGTGGTAGGATTTTCCTCCAAATTATTGCCCATATTGGGGTGGTAAACAGAGTAAAGTGGGGCAGAAATACCTACTTCCTCAAAACTGCCGGTCTAGCATTGCAACTGAGTTTTCCTATGAAAATAAGCCCATCCCCTTTTAGGCCTGCCCTGGAACATTAAATCAGGGTAACTTGGACATGGGTAACCCTATTGACCTATTTTCACCAACTTATGCCAAAACCTGTCTCTCTAATTTAATCTGCCACTATATAAGTGGCTGTAAGAGCACCTGTGAGATCCTAAGGTAGATACTGCTAGGAGTAGGCCATTTTGTTTGCTACCACTAAGTATTGGTGTTTCTTTGCCTGCATATCAAACTGTTTGGTACTTTGAAGGTTCTGTCAGGACTTTTGCTGCTAGTTTTAGTCGGTTCTGTAAAAAGGTCACCACTGTCTTGAAATTTTTGCCACTGGATTTTTCCAGGCAACATCGGGAGACCGTTGCCACATTAATTAGACAGCAAATCATCATTGTATTAAGAAACTGAATGATTCTCTGTTCAGTCATGCTGCACTGTTCAGTTACTTCCCAATGGAACCAGAGAAACAAAGAACTATCCTGTTCTATAGACTGGTAGGATACTCACAGGTGCAAGGAGCAATTGATTGAATGCACGGGCAGGCTGTAGTCCAGTTTCACTGCTAATCCACTCATCGGAGGAAAATCCAGCCTTTCATGTTCTAAAACCTTCTGCATAAATAAAAGTAAAAAAAAAATTCTAAATTTCTTTTGACGATCCTAACTTTATGCCTTCTAGTTATCAAGTCACTGATCATTGAGAATAGTTTTTTCCTGATTTACTTAGTCAAAATCTCCTAATTTTGAATAGTTCTATTAGATCTCTTAACCTTTGTTCTAATGAGAAGAGCTCAGTCTCTCTCTCTCTCTCTCTCTCTCTCTCTCTCTCAACGAAAACCTCTCATTCCTAGTATCATCTTGGTGAATCTTCACTGTACTCTCTATGTCCACAACATCCTTTCTAAAGTATGACTGAACAATCACTGGAACTCAGTAAGACACTTCTCAATGTGTGCTCAGACCTGTCCAATAAGGGGCACTTTTGGAAAAAGATATTACACTGTATGACAACACATTATCAGAAACTTCACAGGGACATTGGCTAAACCTCTCAAGTGCCTACCCTTGTGTGTTGTTAGTTGGTATGCTTGTAGTAGGATGAGGGTGAGTGTGAGAGGTGGCAAGTGAGATGGGGAAGTGATCAAGTAGATAGAGGGTTGGGTGGAGGTTCAAGGTAAGTTAGTGTCCTGGGGAGGTCTCTTCTGCCCTTGAAAGGGAAGAGAACCTCCCTGCGTGATTTGACTCCCTCCATAAGCATAGGGAGGGCGTCATTGGAGAGCCTGGGTGCAAGCGTTCACCATTGCACTGTCAAACACTGACAGATCAACTGTCGAAATAAAATTGTGCATGGTCCCTTTAAGGAAACCGGCAGATGATGTGTCATCAAATGACGTCATCAGACCCGTTTCCTGTTAATTGGCCAGTAAGCCCACCGGGCAGGCTCAACAAGGCCAATCAAGGGGAAAATCACATCGGCAGCTGGGGGCGGGACCAGAACCCAGAAACCAGCTGACCCACCCCCATCCCGCCTCCAGAATTAAATTCGCTGCCTACATCTCTCTGCTCTACTCTATTGAAGTATTACCATTAAGTCTGTATGTTCTCTCCTTATTCTTCCTTCCAAAATATATTGCCTCACATTCCTCCACGTTGTTTCATTTGACATCTGTATGTACCAAACTACTAACTTTTGTCCCTCTGAAGTTGCTTACAGTCCTTTTCACCGTTTACCATACTCTCTTTTTGTCTCATCTACCAATTTTGATTTTGTGCCCTCATACCCAAGTGAAGATCATTTTATGCACACAGGCACAACATGCTTGCTTTCACTCTCACACTGATCCCTACGCAGAACCTAGGAGAAACTACTGTTTACATCCTTCTAGTCCAAAAACATCTATTAACCATTACTCTCTTTTTTGTCCTTTAATCTGCTTCCTATCCATGCTGCCACATCCCTTAATTTTACTGATTTTTAAGATGCTGCCGCATACCAAACAAGCTTTTTGAAAGTTTCTACAGAATATCCACTGCATTTCCTTTAGCAATATAATCTATAATTTACTCAGAACTCTAATAAATTTGTCAGTTATGAATTGCCTTTTGCATACCTATGCTGCCTGTCCTCAATTAATCAATGTCTTTCTAGGGGTGAGTATTAATTTTATCCTGCGTTATGGACTCCAGAAGCTTACCGTCTCCTCCACCTCCTTGTATGCATTAATTCCCACTGTCATACTTCTCTGTGAAAACTGAGACACAATACTAATTTAGTATCTTTGCCATTTCTTCATCTTCCATAAGATTTTCTTTTAGCTATCTAATCAATCCAAATGTTTTACTTTGTGTTTATGAACTCCTTTACTAATTACCTTTGTTACCTTGCCAGTCTTTCTTCATACCTCCTATCAAACCTTCTAATCTTTTGTGCTGCCTTTCTATATTTTCTATATCCAGCTTGATTTTTCTTTTGTATTATTAGCTCTAGAACCTCGTTCACACAAATACATGCTCCCCCGCCCACTTCAATCTAGCACTCCTCTCTGCTTCCCTCTTCAGTTAATGCTGGCATTCTCTTCCTTCACCCACCCCCCCAACTGCAAAACATTGTACCCAACCTCTGAGATGACCTGAATGTCCAATTCAGCATGGCACCTCTGCTGTTTTCTCAGCCGATACCTGTGCTCCATTTTTGGATCAGGCTGCTGCTATCGACTTGGATGGGACTCCATATCTTGACCTCTACTTAGGGTGCAACCAGGTGTCCTGGACTACTTCAAGTCCCATATAGTCCATATCTTTACCCCCATTTGCCCTCAGTCTTATAACCCAGTAGAGCAAGGGGAGGGTGAAGGGAAAGTAGGTTCTAATAGTGATATGAGGCATATTGTGCAATATGATATTCCCTACACACTGGGACTGGCCAGATGGATAGCAATGATCCTGTATATTATGTTTCTGTGGAGGGGTGGATATGGCATTTCTTGGTCGGACATTTTTAATTTTGTTGAAGCAAAATCCTGAAGTTCTGGAGCATAATACTGTTTCTATATTTTGACATCTGCCTTTGTTCACATACTTAACAGATAGGGCAGCTGATATGAAAACATTTGGGTTGAGCAAGCATAGGAACAGGAGTAGGCCATTCAGCTCCTCGTACCTGTTCCACCATTCAATTAGATCATGGCTGATCTGTATCTTAACTCCATTTACCCGCCTTGGTTCCATAACCCTTACTACCCTTACTGTACAAAAATCTATTGCTCAGTTTTGACATTTTTAATTGACTTCGATTCCTGACATCATCTCAAGTGGCCTAGCTTTAATTTGAAGTCCCCCTTGTTTTGGACTCCCTTGCCAGAGGAAATAATTTCTCTCTCTCTCTCTCTCTCCCTCCCCTACCAAATCCTTTAATCATCTTTAACACCTCTATTAGATCACCCCATAATATTCTATACTCTAGGAAATACAAGCCTAGTCTATGCAACCTGTCCTCATAATTTAACCCTTTTAGCCCCAGTATTTTGGTAAATGTGCACTGCACCCCCTCCAAGGCCAATATATTCTTCCTGGTGCGGTGCCCAGAACTGAGTGCAGTACTTCGGATGTAGGCTAACCAGAGCTTTATATAACTGTAGCATAACTTCCAGCCCCCTTGAGATAAAGGATAACATTTCATTAGCCTTTTAAATTATTTTTTGTACCTGTCGACTAGTTGCTAGTGATTTGTGTACATGGATCCCTAAATATCTCTGCTCCTCCACAGTTCCTAGCTTCTCACCATTTAGATTTATCGTTCTTGGGTCCAAAGTGGATGCCCTCACACTTGCCCATACTGAACTCCATTTGCCACAGTTTTGCCCATTTAATCTATCCGTGTCCCTTTGCAACTTTCTGCTCCCATCTACACTACTTATCGTGCCACCTAACTTTGTGTCATCAAAAAACCTGGATATACGTTAGAAAACATGGATTTACGGCGCTCTCTTCCTTCATCTAAGTCGTTGATGAATATAGTGTCCGCTGTGGCCCAGTTGATAGCACCTCGCCTCTGAGTCAGTAGGTTGTGGGTTCAAGTTCCACTCCAGAGACTTGAGCAGAAAAATCTAGGCTGACACTCCAGTGAAGTACTGCGGGAGCACTGCACTGTCAGAGGCTTCAAAGAAACATCAAATCTTGTCACCTGCAGATACATATAAACAAAATAAAAATATTTCTCACTACATTCTCTCACCTGTCATACTTACCTGTGCACCATTGCACCCATCACACTACCTCTGCAGCTGTCATTTGCACACTTGCACTGCTGCAGACCCACAGCTTGCCTCGCTGACCCTGGCGGGGTTTCCTGCCGTCGGGAAGCCCGCGTCAGCAGGCTGAAAATGGGGAAAAGCCTCTTAACTGCCTGTTAACGGGCAGTTAATTGGCTCTAATCCCCTTCCCGCCGCTAGGAGACGGGTCCCTGTGTGAGTCGGGGACCTGCCTCCCGGGAAGATGGCAGGTAATATTTGTGCCACATAAGTGCCAGGCAATGACTATCTCCAACAAGCGAGCGTCTAACCACCGCCCCTTGACATTCAATGGCATTACCATCGCCAAATCCCCCACCATCAACATCCTGGGGGTCACCATTGACCAGAAATTTAACTGGACCAGCCACATAAATACTGTGGCATCAAGAGCGGGTCAGAGGCTAGGTATTCTGCGGCGAGTGTCTCACCTCCTGACTCCCCAAAGCTTTTCCACCATCTACAAGGCACAAATCAGGAATGTGATGGAATACTCTCCACTTGCCTGGATGAGTGCAGCTCCAACAACACTCAAGAAGCTCGACACCATCCAGGACAAAGCAGCCCGCTTGTTTGGCACCCCATCCACCACCTTAAACATTCACTCCCTCCACCACCGGCGTACCGTGGTTGCAGTGTGTACCATGTACAAGATGCACTGCAGCAACTCGCCAAGGCTTCTTCGGCAGCACCTCCCAAACCCGCGACCTCTTCCACCTAGAAGGACAAGGGCAGCAGGCGTATGGGAACACCATCACCTCCAAGTTCCCCTCCAAGTCACACACCATCCTGACTTGGAAATATATTGCCGTTCCTTCATCGTCGCTGGGTCAAAATCCTGGAATTCCCTCCCTAACAGCATTGTGGGAGTACCTTCACCACATGGACTGCAGCGGTTCAAGACGGCGGCTTACCACCACCTTCTCCAGGGCAACTAGGGATGGGCAATAAATGCTGGCCTTGGCAGCAATGCCCACATCCCATAAACGAATTTAAAAAAAATCTTTTTTGCTTTCTGTATATGATTTAAATCTAATTTATAATTCCTGGTTTAGGCTCTGCTTGTCTCTGAGGATTCTTCAATCTGATTAGTTGAAGAGACACACTATTGCTTTCTCTGCTCATATATGCTTTGGATCCCCTGTAGATGGCGCCGCACTGGATCAGATGCCGGATGACAGTAAGTGGGCAGCTGTCAGCATAGTGAACAGCGAATGCTGTTCCTTTGCTGCTGACTGCAAAATCCGGGCCAATATATTTTTACACTAACATACTTAACCATAGATTGCTAATTCCTTGCTCAGCAAGTTGTTGATAGCTGGGCCTCTAGGATGGAGGGAGCGAGTTGCTGCCTGGAGGGAATGTATTCCTCTGAGTGGGAACAAAGGAAAGTCTGAGTCTGTCTGCACTATGTTTGCTTGGCATCTAGCAACTGATTAAAGAGCAACATTTGCAGAAGTCTGGGAGCAAGTTGGTTGACTTCCTTTTCAGTCATGGAATGATGCAGGTGTGGTTGACCATTATTTAAAAAAAAATAGAAATGTTAAATGGCTCCTATACTGGTAAAGTGCTGAGTAAGCAAGTGAGCTGTCTATTTTTGAAGAAGTTGTCTCTTTTTAAAATTTCTGTCATGATATATATTTTATTAAAACTCTCATGGTATTTCCTCACTTCATGTACTACTTGGCGTAAGCCCAGGAAGTGTGAAAAATGTAACTTTTATACAACTTGGAGAAAGCAAAAGTGAAAGAACATAAATGGGAATAAAAATGTTAACCTTTTTGTACCCTAACTCTCCCATCACAGTATCCAACTGTATTTTAAACCACCCCAATGTTTTTCCTCCTATACTCTTTGGCAGATTATTCTAAACATTGATCATTGCATTTTTTATTTACATTTTGCTCATTTCTATTTGTTTTCTCTTGTTCTATTTTCCTGCCCTACTTTGAAGTAGTAATCTGGCTGTTCTTTATCTATAATGGCCACAATTTTCTGGGAACATAACAAGAAGTAAGAGCAGGAGGTGGTCATATGGCCCCTCGAGCCTGCTCTGCCATTCAGTAAGATCATGGCTGATCTTCAAACTCGACTTCACTTTCCCGCCCGACCCCCATATTCCTTGAATCTCTTAGTGTCCAAAAATCTATCTATCTCAGCCTTGAATATACTGAAAGACTCAGCATTCACAGCCCTTTGGGGTAGAGAATTCCAAAGATTCACAACCCTCTGAGTGAAGAAATTCCTCCTCATCTCAGTCTTAAATGGGCGACCCCTTATCCTGAGACTATGCCCCCTAGTTCTAGACCCTCCAGAAACAATCTCTCAACATCTATCCTGTCGATTCCTCTCAGAATCTTATGTTTCGATGAGATCACCTCTCATTCTTCTAAACTCCAGAGCGTATAGGCTCAATCTCTCCTCGGGACAACCCTCCCATCCCAGGAATCAATCTGGTGAACCTTTGTTGCACCACTTGTAAGGCAAGTATATCCTTCTGTGCACAGTACTCCAGGTGTGGTCTCACCAAAGCCCTGTATAATTGTAGTAAGACTTCCTCACTCTTGTGCTCCAACCCCCCTTGCAATAAAGGCCAACATGCCATTTGCCTTCCTAATTGCTTGCTGTGCCTGTATGTTATCTGTGTTTCCTGTACTAGGACACCCAGGTTTTCTGTTTTTCTATTTTTTTAATTCTTCCTACCAAAGTGAACAACCTCACATTTCCCCACATTATACTCCATCTGCCACCTTATTGCCCACTCACTTAACCTGTCTATAACCCTTTGCAGTCTGTGTCCTCCTCACAGCTTACCTTCTCACCTAGCTTTGTATCGTCAACAAACTTGAATACATTGCACTTGGTCCCTTCATCTAAGTCATTAATATAGATTGTAAATAGCTGAGGCCCAAACACTGATCCCTGTGGCACCCTACAAGTTACATACAGCCTGTCAATCTGAAAATGACCCTTTTTTAAATCTGTTCATGGGATGTGGGCATCGCTGGCGAGGCCAGCATTTATTGCCCATCCCTAATTGCCCTTGAGAAGGTGGTGATGAGCCGCCGCCTTGAACCGCTGCAGTCCGTATGGTTAATGTGCTCCAACAGTGCTGTTGGGTAGGGAGTTCCAGGATTTTGACCCAGCGACTATGAAGGAAAGGCAGTATATTTCCAAGTCAGGATGGTGTGTAACTTGGAGGGGAATTTGCAGGTGATGGTGTTCCCATGCGCCTGCTGTCCTTGTCCTTCTAGGTGGTAGAGGCCGTGGGTTTGGGAGGTGCTGGCGAAGAAGCCTTGGTGAGTTGATGCAGTGCATCTTGTCGATGGTACACTCTGCAGCCACGGTGTGCTGGTGGTGGAGGGAGTGAATGTTTAAGGTGGTGGATGGGGTGCCAATCAAGTGGGTTGCTTTGTCCTGGATGGTGTCGAGCTTCTTGAGTGTTGTTGGAGCTGCACTCATCCAGGCAAGTGGAGAGTATTCCATCACACTCCTTACTTGTGCCTTGTAGATGGTGGAAAGGCTTTGGGGAGTCAGGAGGTGAGACATTTGCCGCAGAATACCCAGCTCTGACGTGCTCTTGTTGCCACAGTATTTATGTGGTTGATCCAGTTAAGTTTCTGGTCAATGGTGACCCCCAGGATATTGATGGTGGGGGATTCGGCGATGGTAATACCGTTGAATGTCAAGGGGTGGTGGTAAGACGCTCGCTTGTTGGAGATGGTCATTGCCTGGCACTTGTGTGGCTCGAATGTTACCTGCCATTTATCAGCCCAAGCCTGAATGTTGTCCAGGTCTTGCTGTATGCGGGCATGGACTGCTTCATTGTCTGCAGAGTTGCGAATGGCACTGAACACTGTGCAGTCATCAGCGAACATCCCCACTTCTGACCTTATGATGGAGGGAAAGTCATTGATGAAGCAGCTGAAGATGGTTTGGCCTAGGACACTGCCTTGAGGAACTCCAGCAGCGTTGTCCTGGGTCTGTGATGATTGACCTCCGACAACCAGAATCATCTTCCTTTGTGCTAGGTATGACTCCAGCCAGTGGAGAGTGCTCCTCCTGATTGCCATTGACTTCAGTTTTACTAGGGCTCCTTGATGCCACACTCGATCAAATGCTGCCTTGATGTCAAGGGCAGTCACCTCTGTTGTCCATGTTTGGACCAAGGCTGTAATGAGGTCTGGAGCTGGGTGTTCCTGGCGGAACCCAAACTGAGCATCGGTGAGCAGGTTATTGGTGAGTAAGTGCTGCTTGATAGCACTGTCGATGACCCCTCCCATCACTTTGCTATAATTTGAGAGTAGACTGATGGGGCGGTAATTGGATTTGTCCTGCTTTTTGTGGACAGGACATACCTGGGCAGTTTTCCACATTGTCTGAGAGATGCCAGTGTTGTAGCTGTACTGGAACAACTTGGCTAGAGGTACGGCTAGTTCTGGAGCACAAGTCCTCAGGACGACAGCCGGAATGTTGTCGGGGCCCATAGCCTTTGCTGTATCCAGTGCGCTGAGTCATTTCTTGATATCACGTGGAGTGAATCGAATTGGCTTAAGTCGTGTTGGGGACCTCAGGAGGAGGCCAATATGGATCATCCACTTGGCACTTCTGGCTGAAGATGGTTGAAAATACGTCAGCCTTGTCTTTTGCACTCACGTGCTGGGCTCTGCCATGGGGATGGGGATATTCTTGGAGCCTCCTCCTCCCGTTAGTTGTTTAATGGTTCACCACCATTCACGACTGGATGTGGCAGGACTGCAGAGCTCTGATCTGATCTGTTGATTATGGGATCGCTTAGCTCTGTCTATAGCATGCTGCTTCTGCTGTTCAGCATGTAGTCCTGTGTTGCAGCTACCCCAGGTTGGCACCTGATTTTTAGGTACGCCTGGTGCTGCTCCTGTACACTCCTTATTGTAATCTTACTGAGGGATATGCCATGAGGTTACAGATTGTAGTTGAATACAATTCTGCTGCTGCTGGCCCACAGAGCCTCATGGATGCCCAGTTTTGAGCTGCTAGATCTGTTCTGAATCTATCCCATTTAGCATGGTTGTAGTGCCACATGACACGATGGAGGGTGTCCTCAGTGTGAAGACGAGACTTTGTCTCCACTGTACGGTGGTCACTGCTACCAATGTCTTGGACAGATGCATCTGTGACAGGTTTTTCCCCTTGTGTTGGTTCTTTCACCAGCTGCCACAGGCCCAGTCTGGGCGAGTCCAGCTCGGTCAGTAGTGGTGCTACCGAGCCACTCTTGGTGATGGACATTGGAAGTCCCCCATCCAGAGTACGTTCTGTGCCCTTGCTACTCTCGGTGCTTCTTCATGGAGTACTGATTCATCAGCTTTTCGCACCGAGGGTGTTTTTCGTACCCAGGGCAGCTGTGGGTCTGGAGTCACATATAGGCCAGACCAGGTACGGACGGCAGATTTCCTTCCCTAAAGGACATTAGTGAACCAGATGGGTTTTTACAACAATCCGATAGTTTCATGGTCCATTACTGATACTAGCTTTTTATTTAATTAACTGAATTCCCCAGTTGCCGTGGTGGGATTTGAACTCTGGTCTGAGTCCATGCCTCTGGGTTACTAGTCCAGTAACATAACCACTATGCTACCGTTCCCTACTCTTTTTTTAATTGTCTATTAACCAATCCTCTATTCATGCTAATACATTACCCCCAACCTCATGATCCCTTATCTTGCGTAACAACCTTTTATGTGGTACCTTATTGAATGACTTTAGGAAATCCAAATGTAGTATATCCATTGGTTCCCCTTTATCTACCCTGCTAGTTACATCCTCAAAAAAAACTCTTAATAAATTTGTCTCATGATTTCCCTTTCAAAAAACCATGTTGACTTTGCCTAATCATATGATTTTCCAAGTATCACTTCCTTAATAATGGATTCTAGCATTTTCCCGACAGCTGATGTCATGCTAACTGTTTCCCTGTTTTTTCTCTCCCTCCTTTCTTCAATAGCAGGGTTACATTTGCTACTTTCCAATCTGCTGGAACCGTTCTAGAATCTAGAGAATTTTGGAAGATTGCATCCACTATCTCTTCAGCCACCTCTTTTAGAACTCTAGGATGTAGGCCATCAGGTCCCGGGGATTTGTCAGCTTTTAGTCCCATTAGTTTCTTGAGCACTTTTTCCTCTACTGATATTAATTATTTTAAGTACCTTACTCTCCTTGGTTCTCCACTATGTTTGGTGTGGTGAGCTTAATGCATGCGCCGTTATCAGTATGTAAATAGCCAGCAATTTGTGGTGATGAAATACAGCGCGAGTTGTGAATCGCTACAAATTGCAGCACCATTTGCGCCGTTCTACCGTTGGCCTCGCAAAAGTGATATCTCGCCGTCAACCTCCTGAGTTTCAAGCAATTGCTGCATTTGCACTGTTAAATGAATTAAACTCACTGCAGGATGTTGGGGCTGGTATTTAACCATGTAAGAACCCTTTTAATGATGAGATTTATGCTCCTGCAATGCCACTCAACCTCTCCGGCCAAAAAGGGAACAATTGAAACCGGAGTTTCATTCTTTCAGGTAGTAAATTGTTCCTAGAAGTTTTGTAAATTTTTTTTAACTTTTCCTTTCTGTCTCTTTTTCTCTCTCTCAATCCAATCTTTCTTTCCCTTGCTTTCTCATTCTTTATCTAATTTGATTCTAATTCACCCTATTTCTTCCTCTTGTCGTTCCTCTGTTTCTTTCTCTAACTGATGAGATTTAAGGATAAGGAGATAAGACTGTTGGTCCCATCGTTCACCAAGGTCCTAGATGCCTTGTTGACCTTGCCACACCATTATTAGCTCTCACTTCCAGCAATTTACAGTGCAAACATTTTTCAAGCTGAAGGTTGAGGAAAAATATCTTAACAAATGGACACATACTGGGCCATTATTTTATATACTATACTTTGAGGGCCCTTTAGCCATCATATTTCCAGATTGTTGAGCTGAAACTTCTGTGACCTTTCTTTATATCTCGTCTTTACACTTTGGATGAGTCTTGCTGCCCTGCTTTTTGTGCCTTTTCCATTGCACATATAATCTCTCTTTAATGGTTTGATAGCCAAAACAACAACTTATTCTTAAATGTGGTCGGGCCAGTGCATTGTAAAGCCTTGGTATAGCTTCTGTAAACCGTAGTTCTACTTGTACATATCATTCTGCTTGCTTTTTATTTGGTTTAGCACATTAGCCGGAATTTTCCGGGGTGTCAGCGGGCAGGATCGGTGGCGGGTCGGGTGGGAAAGAGGTGTTTTGTTGACCGGGTCGGGAGGGAGTCATGGGAGAACCTGGGTGCAGCCCTCTGCCTCTGTGCAGTCATTGTCGGTGTTTGCAGCACCTCAATGCTGTAGAACACTGACAGCACAAATGTCAAAAGAAAGTTGACCATGGTCCCTTTAAGGAAACCGGCTGATGACGCGTCATGCATGATGTCACCAGACCCGCCTCCTCTACTTGGCCCGGGAAACGCGCTGAGCAGGTTTAATAAGCCCGCAACGTAAATTCATTTTAGACAGCGGGATGGAGCCAGCAGCGGGGCAGTGACCCGCCACTGACATCGCTCCCCCCCAGACCTGCCGAGGTAAGGAAAATCCCAGCCATTGTGTTGACCGTGATGGTCCTACTATTCTAAGTCTCCCTTTGATAATTCAACAGATGATGGGGGTTATTGGAGTAGTTGATGTGTCCAGAACGAAAACTTAACTGCAAGGAAAAACATAGTTATGAAGGACAGCAGATGGGAGAGAAATAAAAATAACCAGAAAATAAATATGAATAAGACATTCAAGCAGAAAAATTAGAACAGAAGAAGTAAAGGAGAAACAGAGCATAAAAAAAAAATGAGCAGGAAACAAAGCAGTTACATCCTAATTATGTTCTCCTGTTCTCGTGTGTAGCACAACAACACTTATCATGTCCCTTTACTGAAATCCTAGTCAAATTCTTGTCAAATATTCTTAAACCTACCACGAGCAGCAATTGTTTTTGTTTGAATCTCTGCTGAATAGGATTTGCTTTTTGGTAGGTCTATTTCAAATGCAGGTGTCTAGTTATCTCCTTTTCTTAGTGTGCTACCGTTGGAATCCAGAGGTATCAGATATGGAATGAAGAAAGTGAGAATAATTGTAGTGGGTCTTTATTATTTGAATGGAAGTGAGCCACACACTATGCCCATCTGTCCTTTTTGCAAGGTTAATTATGTTTATAGTGTTTATTTATTTGAGTTAATTACTTTTTGTACACTATTATGAGTGTCTGAACAGACAGTGCCCATGGTAAGTGTCCTATAAATATGATGTGGGTAGGAGAGTCATGTAGGTAATCTCATAACTTGATTGTCAAACATGTTAATGAATATTGGCTCCACAATTATCCTGTTGACTTGTGCTAAATTATAGTAGAGAATATTTTCATTTGAAAAGTAAAGACATTACAAGGTAGGTAAATCTCATTATTCATTTTGAGAATTGAGCTGACCATGTCAGTTTCTTTTTGAATTGCATTTACTTTATTAGTCACTTTAATAGTAACACTTTCTTCTTGTCTTTCGCTGTCCTTTTGCAGGTTGAAAATATTTTGTTAAATGATAATGGAAACTATGTCCTGTGTGATTTTGGAAGTGCAACTCATAAAATTCTCAATTCTCAAGTACATGGTGTCAGTACTGTAGAGGATGAAATCAAAAAGTAAGTCTGTTTTATTTTATTCCTTCAAGCTTTACCTGAGATGCATCTCTCACTATTCTGAAGGCTGCGATAACATTCTGTGTTGCTGTCTCAGTCATAGCAAGAATGACTGGACCCCAGAAATCTTGCCCTTTGCTCTCCCCTCAGCTAGCTTCCACAGTTATCTCCCTATTATCACTTTTCCACTAATGTCTTCCATACACGGACCTTTCCATCACTTATTATAATGCTGTTAACAGTAATTCTATATTTTTAACCTTTCTGACAGCCTTTCAGACTTCATATATTTTTTAATAACAACTCTTCTTCTAAATGTGCAAATTACACCAATTCAATGTGCTCCTTGACCTGAGAAAAGATGCATAAAATAGTTTCCAGAACAAAGAACTGCTCAGACTTTGTCTATGGATGTTGAGCTCGTGCACTGTAATGGCATATCAGTCCGTAACATAGTATTATGATTTACTGATATCCCAAAGTATTTGCAGTATATGCACCTTTTGAAGAATGAAAAATTTAAGTGTGGAGCATCTCCTTTGGTTCATCAATTCCACCTTAAATATGCTAGGTGTCATATCTTTCCATAGTCATACTGATTAAATGAAGAACCTGTGTAATTTTGGAACATTGTTCGCTGTAGAGATAAATTAGTGGTAAACCTAATCTTACACCAGTTTTTCTTTCCACCAAAGATTGTCACTGGGCATTGCATACCACAAATATAGAAAGCACATCAATGATGTTTGGTGGAAAAATGATGGTACTGCAAATAACTAAATTTTTGCAGGGCTGGAAAATGTATACATTTTAGCTACTGGAGGCTTCAAGTATATTTTACACTGCCCCAAAATGTTGATACAGTACCAAAGTGAAACCAAGTTGGACACTGATTTGCATGCATCATTTTGGCATGATTCTGATCTCCATTGGGGAAGAAGGGGAGGGGTTGAGCAGATGTTGGACAGGGGCCTTGAAACTGATCATTAGGTCATTTGCCTAGAAATATGTGTGGGAGGAGAACAGAAACAAAGACCATGGAAAGTTTTATTTTATTTTCTGAAAAAAAGCAGATGGCCACCAGATATTTGTGAAAACCTGGTATCTGTTATCGATCTTGTTGTGAATTTTATCAACTGTAATATTCACTCATTTGACGTCTGAACTTGTTACAGGAAGAACAAAATTGTAGATGTGAAATTGCTAATCATTTTTTGTTAATATGGATAATGTAGTGCATGTTGGAAGATTAAAAAAAAATGAAATGTGAAGTCATTAAGAAGGACAACTGGCTTTTTAAAATTAAGAACCCAAGTGGCTCAGCCTTGAGGCTGGCCACCTTCATCTTTTGGACCATGTGGTCCATTGGTTTCTAGAAAATTTTAAATAACATATCTAAGAATGAGTTAAAAACAATAATGGCATCTAGGGATTTGATTTGTTTCTCTGTCATAGTCCAGAACACCTAAACCTTTTTCATTGTGTCACTACTATGCTACTCTCTCCTGAAAAGCTATTCTTTGTGTGAACCCCACCAATTACAGTTTAATTAGTAAGTGCACTTTGAGTTCTGATGCTGTCATTTGTGCAGAAACATTAATGAGAACAAATGTGACCAGTGTTTAAATTAACTATAGTATTAAAAATACAACAGATCAGGATTGCACAGAAATAAACATTTGAATTTCTCTTTTTAGGTATACAACGTTGTCTTATAGAGCCCCTGAAATGATTAATCTTTATGGAGGGAACTCAATCACGACGAAGGCTGACATATGGGTGAGCAAAACTTTCAAAGTTTCACCGCACTTGAGAAGTATTTGGTGTTGTAAGTCAGTTGTGGTGTGAACAAGACAACTGGTTCACTTCCAGCACCTGAGCAGCTGCAACTTGAGTAAAATTCTATGTAGTTGAAGAGGGAGCAGTACCTGAGGAGAGGGAACCATTTACAATGTCAGCTAGCATGGGTGCCAGGAAGAGAAGTTAGGGTGGGTCAGCTATTTTGTGGGAATGGGGCGCTGGGATCAGGAGATGGTCTCGTGGATGAGATGAGTTCGGAGAGATAATGAGGGGAAATGGAAGAAAAAGATGCAAGTTCAGAGCTAGGATGGGTAGGTGGGGGGGAGCCTGAAGAAAGGTTTGGCTTGGTGGAGAAGGGAAACAACAGCTTGGTGTTCACTGCAGCTTTGAGGATGTTTATGCCGGTATATGCATTGCGCATGTGGGGGCTCTAACACACTGTGCCATCCTCGTAGCATTTGCTCTAATTGTACGTGGAAATTGTCTATTTTGCCACAGGTAGGCAACTTTATTTTGAGTATCTATTTATTCCACTGGTTGGCACAAATGTGCTTTGTTGGTATTTACAAAGATCACCACTGCCCTCCAGTGGCACACTGTTTTCAGCAATATCCTTATTTGAAGTATACTGAAACGTTGTAATATTTTTCACTTTGGTTAATTCAGGTGCAATTCTAGCACCAAGCCAGTGTCGAGTCAAAAATGATCTGATACCCAAACTAGTTGATTCCCTGTGGTGTTACAGATTAAAAATACAAATTCTATCTCCTGCTGGCTCTATCCTCCAATTTCTGTTTATCTCTTTCTCTCTCTCTCTTCCCCCCCCCCACCCCCCCATGCTTTCTCTCTCTCTCTTTTTCTCTCTCTCTCTCTCTCTCTCTCTCTCTCTCTCTCTCTTTCTCTCTCTTTCTCTCTCTTTCTCTCTCTCTTTCTCTCTCTTTCTCTCTTTCGTCCTCACTCTCATGCTCGCACTCTCTCTTTCTCTCTCTTTCTCTCTCTTTCTCTCTCTTTCTCTCTCTTTCTCTCTCTTTCTCTCTCTTCTCTCTCTCTCTCTCTCTCTCTCTCTCTCTCTCTCTCACGCCTCTCCTCGCTCGCCTGTGCCTGCCTCTTGCCCGCCCGCCCCCCTCTCTTTCTCTCTGGCGCTCGCCGGCCCGCTCCCCTCTCTGTGGCGCTTGCCTGCAACACCCAACACCCCCCCCCCCCAGCGCTTGCCCGCCCGCTCCCCCCTCTCTCGCTTGCTCTTGTACTCCCTTAGTACTGCACTGAAGTGCCAGCCTAGATTATGTGCTCAAGACTGACAATGACTCATATTGAAGTTGAAAATGCTGTTTGTTTTCTATCGCTTTTGAATGGACAGAAAGATTTTAATGTCATCAGGTTCTTGAGACCTTGGCGCACCTCCATGCATTTAACATTGCTTTTATCTGCAATAGATACTTGCAAAATGAGCTTTTAACTGAGAAAAAGTTGCATTTTTTCATTGTGAAATTAATGTTTGGTTTCCAGTAGCAATCTTAGTATTTTTTTGGAAGGGGCAGTGGTATTTGTACCTCCTAATTTTGAGATTCGGATGCAATAGGCAACACTTTTTTTTAAACGCTTTGACTATCTATTGACTTTACTAAATTTTTGTTTTTAATTTCCCACATTAGTTGAAGCTGCATTGTAGCACCTGCCTTTGTTAGTTATACTTATCACAGTAACGTGAACTAAAATGTGTAACTCAGGTTATTTTCTTCCAGCCTGAAACGTTTGTTCTAGAATTGTTTGACCACGAGTTGTTCCTAGTCTAATCAAGCAAACCTATATAATTCTTGTATGGCAATTTATTTCAATAACTCAATCTTAGAACCATAGTTCTAAATGGAGTAGGATTGATTTCTTACTCTTAGTTCCTCTCAGAATTGGACATTCATGCTCCCATGCATGCATTGCAAAAGACTGAACTGTTTCTTCAACTTGAAGAACTCTTCAATATTTTCTGCCAATTTAGCAAGTAACATTTTATCATCAGATTCTTTTTTATTAGAAATGGACATAGTGAAAACAGTATTTCTATATGAATGTACAGAACACTTGAAATGATTCTCAAAGGAGGAACCTGCTTCAGCTGATGAGTTCAGCAAATTCTAGCTTTGTGGAAAGTTTTCTTACCTCGGAAATAAATCTGGCCAACATGAAAATCAAAAGTGTTACAGCATTAAGCTGTTCTGGTTTATAGCTTTATACCTATTGCACTAGCATGGCTCAAGTAGTAACTCCTCCCATTTTTGTAGTGGTGAGCTGGGGCAGTGGTGAGCTATACTGGCTGCTTGCTTTCCTGCTGGGGAGGTGACTGGGTTTACACATGCATGTATGCTGCCCCCAAAAAAACAAATCCCGATACAGTGTAACTTGTTTTCTTTTGTGAAAGAAAGTTAAAATAATGGATGTTTTGCCAACTGCAGTTGTTCTGTGGCTGAGATGAAGGGGAAACAAACAAGGTCCAGCAGTGCTATAGTGTAATATAAACAGACAATGCTGGAAATACTCCGCAGGTCAGGCAGCATCTGTGGAGAGAGAGAAAGAGAGTCAACGTTTCAGGTTGATGACCTTTCGTTAGAACTATAGTGTACTTTGCTCTTAGGCCTTTTGTTGCTATTGTTTAAAGGTTGGTTCATGGCATCACAATGACGATGCAATCTTCTTTGCATACAAAAGGATTGTTGAATCTTTACGGAGGTATACGACACACAATTCATATCAACATTGTTTCAGATCTAATTAAGAATGCTGTTCTCATCTCTCTCTTTCCCTACTGCCCAAGGTAGCGAATCTGGGGTTTGCCATTAATTAATGGGCTGTAAACGAGTTTGATCCAAGGGTTTAACATACAAGCATTTAATATCGCAGGTTATATGGTTTACGGTTATTGAATTTGCAGTGGTTGCTGTATTTTCATTTTTTTTTTAAAAAACCTCATGATCAAATATTTCTGCTGAAAAAGCCAATCAATTTCTCCTTTTTTTAGGCTCTTGGATGCTTGCTGTACAAGCTTTGTTTCTTCACTCTACCCTTTGGAGAGAGTCAAGTTGCAATCTGTGATGGGAGCTTTACTGTGCCAGACACCTCTAAATATTCTCAGAAATTGCACTGTTTAATACGTATGTACAGTAAATTTAAAAAAAAATCTGAGTGCTTTTGTCTCTATTTAATCCTCTTTGAAATAGTTGTAAATATATTGGTTCCTAAAATGCTTTGTCATTTATTCACACTGTTTTCCTTTTTGTGGATTTTATGTTTTCCTATTGACATGTTCTATTTGACATTGGGGGCAGGGGTTGGTGGGTCAGCTTTCAGGGCCCAGCTTGAGTAAACTTAATCAAGAGATTGAGATCCAGTGAAAAATGCATGTTTTTATGTGTTTAAAAATTAAAATGAATTGTAACTGAATTCAATTATGTCCCTGATCAAATACTTTGAGAAATTTTAATACACTTTAATACACTCCTTCATGGTCCATTCCTGCTAAGCAGCAGAACTGCTAAGGCAAGCAGATGTAATGTGTGGCAGGGAGTTGAGGAAAGGTACTTTTAAACCAGAGCATAATGGCATATATCGAGCACTGAAAATCATGGGGAGAGGCTAAATATAGTGGCTGCCGATTGACAGTGACACATAGGAATGATAAAACTTCCAAGTTATATTGAAAAAGTTTTCCAGCAGTTACCTTGGGAATAGTTACCTAGGGAGACTGCCCAACCCTTCCAAGTGAAGGAGGGTGCGCGGAGTGCAAATAGCATTTTTACCACCCTGCCCAGAAAAAAATAAAAATAAATTAAGCGTTATGAGAGTCAACACCAGTGGTTTTGCTGTCCATTCAAGGCAGGATCTGGCAAATAGAAAATTGTAAATTTGAGTTACAAGAGCCACATAAGGGATTATAAACTGAAGGTGTATGTAATAAACATTTATTACGGCAAACCATATACAATTTATATATATTTTTTTTAAAAACACACCTTGATCAGGTTTTGATATCTGTGCTTGTTTGGAACTTGTCAAGTTGATTACAAGAAACTGGGCAAATTGATCTAATCATGGGACATTTTGCTGTTTTGATTGCTACATCTTTTTAAAGCAGTATATTTCACGAATCTATAGTTTGCTTTTGTTTTGTAATTTCTGTTTCATAAGAATTCAGTGTTTTATAACTCAAGTGTATAGCTGCAGATTTGTTAATTGTGTCTTTAGTATTGAACAAGTCCTAGCAATCCAATTCTTAGTGCTGCAGACGGTTAATATACTATGCATTTAGTTACCACATTTCATTAGTACTTTTTTTTACTTTTCATGTTTGTGTTTCATAGGCTACATGCTTGAACCAGGTCCAGACAAGAGACCCGACATTTACCAAGTTTCATATTTTGCTTTTAAATTGACTGGAAAAGAATGTCCCCTGCCAAATATATATGTAAGTGTATGGTTTGTTTTGTGTGTTTACTATGCAATGGTTCATTGTTAAGATTTGATTTGTCTTTTACGTCTAACTGATAGAAAATATATCCCAATAACTGAAGAAAAATAGTCTGCCTGCAATAAATTGAGGGATTGATTGCATATAAAAGTATTTATCAGCTATATAAATTTAGGTGCAAATTGAGAGGAATACCCCTATATTTTTTGCTGCTAATGAAATTGTGCATAGATTTTGTTGCAATTATTTAACTAAAGTCTGATCTAAAACAAAGTAAGTTCAAGATTACTTTGAAAGTATTTCTCATACTGCTGATGAGTGAGCTGTTCTCAAATGTTGCAGTGCAATACGTAGACCTTCTAAGTTGAATTCAATTCTCCAGCAAACTAGGTCAAAATTAGCTTTCCACCCTATGATTGTTACCAATAATGAGATTTAAATGTTCAATTTTGTGGTACTGCCACTGAATAAACAGTTGTTTAGACATTCATGCCAGAGGGTTAGGTAAAATCAGTATTTCCATTCTAAGGAACTATAGTGTATATTTTCCTGACCCCTGCACCCAGACGCAAAGATCAGAAAAAAGGGGTAGAGACCCGTTCGCCAGGTTTGCACCTCTTTTATGCTGTTAGGATTTAGAGGGCTTTCCTGAAAGGAGAGAAGTGGACCTGTATCTGTGGTTGGCGCAGGCCGATTATAGCTGTGTTAATGAAGCAGGAGGGGGCCTCATGCCTCCTGCCTCATTTTCTGGGAGCATTAATGACTGGGCACCTCGGCACTGGGGCGCTCAGTGAAATATGGCGCTGTGGCCTGCCCCGAACCCCTCCGATTAGAGGATCCTGAGGGCAGCCCAGAGACAGGAAGATAAGTTGCATTTTTGATTTGCTTCACCTCCCCACCCTTCAGAATGTCTTCAGTCAGTAAGGTCCTTCAGGCGGCTGATCTCTGGCTGCAGGTTTACACAAACCTCTGTGAAGAAGTGCTTCCTGACGATCACCCCTGAACAGTCTAGCTCTAATCTTAAAGTTATGCCCCCTTGTTCTAGACTCCCCTGCCAGAGGAAATAGTTTTTCTCTCTCTACCCTATCAACTCCTTTTAATCATAAACACTTCAATTAGATCACCCCTTAATCTCCTATACTCGTGGGATTACAAGCATAGTCTATGCAACCTGTGCTCATTATTTATCCCTTTTAGCCCAGGTATCATTCTGGTGAATTTGCGCTGCACCCCCTCCAAGGCCAATATATTCTTCCCTGGTGTGGTGCCCAGAACTGAACGCAGTACTCCAGATGTGGGCTAACCAGAGCTTTATATAACTGTAGCATAACTTCCAGCCCCCTTGAGGTAAAAGATAACATTCCATTAGTGATTTGTGTACATGGACCCTTAAATTTCTTTGCTCTTCCACAGTTCCTAGCTTCTCACCATTTCGAAAATACTCTGATCTATCTTTCTTGGGTTGAAAGTGGATGCCCTCGCACTTTCCCATACTGAACTTCATCTGCCACAATTTTGCCCATTTATTTAATCTATCAATGACCCTTTGCAACTTTCTGCTCCCATCTACACTACTTACTATGCCACCTAACTTAGTGTCATCAGCAAACTTGAATATATGGCTTTTAGTGGTTGTTACTGGACTAGTAATCCAGAGGCCTGGACTAATGATCCGGAGACACGACAGCTGGGGAGTTTAAATTCAATTAATTAAATAAATCTGGAATAAAAAAACTAGGTGGCCATGAAACTACTGGATTGTCGTAAAACCCGACCTGGTTCACTAATGTCCTTTAGGGAAGGAAATCTGCCGTCCTTACCTGGTCTGGCCTATATGTGACTCCAGACTCTCAAAAATGTGGTTGACTCCTAACTGCCCTCTGAAATGGCCTAGCAAGCCACTTATTCAAGAAGGCAGCTCACCGCCACCTTCTCGGACAGTTAGGGATGGGCAATAAATGCTGGCCTTGCTGGTGACGCCCACATCCCATGAATGAATAAAAAAAAATTCCTTCATCTAAGTCATTGTTAAATATAGTGAAAAGCTGAGGCTCCAGTACAGATCCCTGGGTGATACCATTAGCCACATCCTACCAAGAGTACATGCCCATTATCCCTATTCTCTGTTTCCTACCTCCTAACCAATTCCCTACCCATGCCAATAGGTTACCTCTAATTCCATGCATTTTCATTTAAGATTTACAATATCAATTACAGAATGCCACATTGGCCTTTCACTGCTCAGAAGTAATTTGACTTAAATGAAAAATATTTAAATTATTAAAAATTAAGTTTTGTAATTCTCTTTTATAGAATGTTCCTATCCCAACAGTACTTCCTGAACCCATGACCGCCAGTGAGGCAGCTGCCAAGAAGAGTCAAACAAAAGCTAGGTAATTATGGTACATCAGTCAGACTGTCAACAACAGAAAAGATCTCGGATCTCATCAGTATTTGTAATAGTTGAATCAGATCCGCATACAGTATATAAGTTGTGGCAATGTCCTGATACACATTAAATCTCTTACTTGTTGCCTGTAAATGATGGTGCGGAGGCTCGTGTGGAACATAAACACCGGCATGGACCTGTTGGGCCAAATAGCCTGTTTCTGTGCTATAAATATTATGTAATTCTATGATGTCCTGATTGTATATACCTTTTTATCGCTCCTGTCATTTTGAAAGTACTAAGGTTGTACTGTAGTGCAGTCCTTTTATGATTGAAAATTGCTGTGGAATACCCACTGCACAAATTGCTTACCTTTAAAATGTCAAGGGAACTCCTGTGGCTGGCTTGCTTCCTGAGTGGTAATTTGCATTTCATTAGGAAAAATAATAGTTGGTGGCAAACAAACTTCAGTAAATTCAGTTCAGTCATATGTTTTTAATATGAATATTTTTTTAAGTTGATGATTTTAAATGTGTAAAAAAAAAAAAATCTTCCTGAATTACAGTTTGTTGCAAAGTTTAAAAACTGTTATGATTTAACACTTTCTTTGCGAATGGGTACATGTTATAGTTGTCTATTTTAATAAGGGTGTTTTCCAACAAGTTATATCATAGTTGTCTTCGGCCCCCACCACAAACTCCGTTCCCTAGCCACCGACTCCATCCCGCTCCATGGCAACTGTCTGAGGCTGAACCATACTGTTCGCAACCTTGGTGTCATATGCGACCTCGAGATGAGCTTCCGACCACACATCCGCGCCATCACTAAGGCTGCATGTTTCCACCTCCGTAACATCGTCCAAGTCCGCCCTGCCTCAGCTCATCTGCTGCTCCATGCCTTTGTTATCTTTAGGCTTGACTATCCCAATGCACTCCTAGCCGGCGTCCCATTTTCTACCCTCAGTAAACTTGAAGTCATCCAAAACTCTGCTGCCAGTGTGCTAACTTGCACCAAATCCCATCCACCCATCACCCATGTGTCAAATTTTGTTTGATAATGCTCCTGTGAAATGCCTTGGGACGTTTTACTACGTTAAAAGCGCTGACCTACATTGGCTCCCAGTTAAGCAACGCCTTGATTATAAAATTCTCATCCTTGTTTTCAAATACCTCCATGTCCTTGCTTCTCCCCATCTCTGTAATCTCTTTCAGCCCTACAACCCTCCGAGATTTCTGGCCTCCTGAGCATCCCCGATTTATAATCGCTCACCATTGGTAGCCATGCCTTCAGCTGCCTAGGCCCTAAGCTCTGGAATTCCCTCCCTAAACCTCTCCGCCTCTCTACCTCTCTTCCTCCTTTAAGACGCTCCTTAAAACCTACCTCTTTGATCAGGCTTTTAGTCATCTGCCCTAATATCTCCTTATGTGGCTCAGTCAAATTTTGTTTGATAATCACTCCTGTGAAATGCCTTGGGATGTTTTACTACGTTAAAGGCGATGTATAAATACAAGTTGCTGTTGGGATGCAGAGAATTATGTCTTTTTTGTGATGTAAACCTACATTGGTTGCATGCTTAACGAAGAACATTGGTAACTTGGTTAAGTAAAAATATACAAAGAATCAAAAAATCCGCATGCCCTTTTTAAGTCCTTCTTTAAGCCTTTTATCCCGTCACATTGCCAGGATTGGCTTGCTGGGAAACTCTGCCACTGACCCCGCCAGAGTATCGGGGCTCAGAGGATGCTCCCTGATCTGAATGTGACTGGCAAGTGTTCGCACCACTCTGAGCATATCTTGGGTGACTGTCAGATTACGGGGTGGTAAACAGGAGATGTGGCATTCGTCAGCCACTTGAGTTAGTCCTGGCAGCCCTAGTCCCAACATTATTTCTGGTAAGTTCCTATTGCTACCTTTTTGTAACGCAGCCAGATTTTGTCTTTGGATGTCCAGGCCAGGTGTCAGGCCTGGACCCCAGGTGGGCTTCACGTCTGCTGCTGCTGGCCAGGCCAGTATACATTGTTTCTCTGTGTGTATTAGTCACTAGATGGAACTCCGAGTGGGGCAAAGGAAACTCTCAGACTGGGAGTTTGCTGTTCTCTCCCTCCTGGTCCGTGCCTCTTTTCACATTGGGGGCCATGTTTGGAGTGGATGGAGGTACTGCCCCAAACATACTGGCCTCATCAATTCCATGCCCCCCTGCAGAAATTCCAGTGGAGGCCAGGACCTGGATTCCAGCTTAATCTGAGTATTCTGGTGCAATCACAGCCGACCTACACTGGGAGCATGCTGGAAGGCTTGCAGATTTTTGGGATCACAGTCTTTTATATTTATTGCAGAAACTTTTTGCTGCTGTAGCCCATTTTTGTCCAATGTGTAGCATACGTTCTGAAACTTTTTTAAAGCCTTGTTTCATGTTTAACTTCTGTGTAACTTAAAAGTGTAGCACATTGGCACTCTTTGCTGTTTAGAGAACTGATCTGTAAATTGGTCTACATAAATTGTTTCCCTCAGAATTTGTCCGAATGCTAAATTATTTTGCTTTCTGTTGTGAAACTGAACTATTTTGAGTTTTTTTTATTCGTTTATGGGATGTGGGCGTCGCTGGCAAGGCCAGCATTTATTGCCCATCCCCATTGACAATAATATACAGAACCTAATTAAAAAATTGGTAAGTTACACTGTTTTTGAAAATATAGTGAGATGTGACCAGGACAGGTATTTCAAGTATCTGGGGGGAAAAATTAAAACAAATTGGAAAGGAGGTCACATGCCTGAACAAAAATACTTTAGTACTGTTAATTCATTCCTTAAGCTCCTGTTCCACAATAAGTGAATCCTGTTTTGTCAGGACATCAACTGATCAGTCTTGAAACGTAGCTATTTTGACTCTTTTTCAAAGTATTTCTTCTGCTTGTGCATAGCCATTATTCTGAATGCAACTTTCGCATTTTTTCAATTGACAATTTTTAATACAAAGATAAATCAGGAGAAACAAGATTGATAGGAAAGAAAGAAATCAGTGGAGAGAGATTGATTGGCCAACAGATCAGTGGAAAGACAGGCAAGAAGGGACAGAAATTGTGAAAGAAGGAATAAATGACAAAGAAGGGAAGTCAAGACACGGTCACAGTTGGGATAGATCAGGGAGAGCCCTCCACGCGCACCCGCCCCCCCAAACCCTGAAAATCCAGCTCTTCCTTTACCCAGAACTCTAATCCTGTATTACTGTTTCCCTCACCCACAATCTCTTAACTCTACGTTCCCCATTACTGCCCCTCCTGGTCACTAACCCTCTGCTACATTCCCCCCTGGCCAATTTCCACACTCTACTTGAACCCTCTATTCCCCATCTCCCCTCTGCTCTACATTCCCCTTTTGGCCAGCAGAATAGTAGTCCTTCCATGTCTCCGGTCTACTTATCCCCTACCCGCCAACTCTGATTGACCTGAAAACTGCACGATCTCCTGTGGTGATGCTGCACATGGGGAGCGGAGACTGCTTAGTAATATAAAAATCGATATATGGGTCACGCATTCCTATGTAAAGATTCCTATGGAATAATGTCCACAATCGTGCTTTTAAAAATATCAACTGTAGTGGTGGTGGTTTTCCTGTAATGCAAGTAGGTGGCACTCTATTATGTCTCATGTTGATAGATTACTATCTTGTAACCCCCTCAATCCACAAAACACCAATGAAAATGCTTTGAATGTTCACCATGCACTTACCGGTTTCCCACCACTAGTGGCACTGTGATACGCATAACCCAGGTTGTGAATTCCCACCATCCGTGATATTGGACACTTTGTGGTTTGGCGCCGTAACTAAGCCACTTCTGCTCCTCACTGCTTTTCTCACTCCTTTCTTGTGCCTTGGCTCTGCCCTGTAGCCTACCCACCCTTCTGCTATTTTTTTTGCCCAACTACCCTGCTTTCAAGCCCTGCTGCTAGGGTTTCCAACTCTGGATGGAGTCATTCCTGGAGGTTTGATCTTATGACATGATTGTGTGATGTCTGATCACGTGACATTTGAAAATGTTACAGCATTTATCTTCTAACGGTTGGGTCCCCTGTAGTTGAGTATCTTTGGTTGTGCGAGAACATCCGAGAACCAGGCGATCACCCACAAGCTGGCAAAGAAGAGAAACTAGGGTGGTAAGAGGCAAAACTGAAGGGGGGTGGAATTCATGAGGGGAAACCAGAGATGGGAGGAACTTTTGATTCCATCAGTAACTAATAGCAACTCACTGAAATTGCCGATAACTAACTCATTGTAATACAGGTTGAGCGTCCAAAATCCGGAGATCTGGACTCCGGGACGATTGGTGGCAGGGTCGTCCGGAATCCGTAAAATGTTCCGGAATCCGGACACCCTGTCAAACCGCAACCTGGGCCCAGGCATTTCCGGACTCGAACGGGTTTCTGATGTCCGAAGTCCAAAAACGCCCGAGCCCAGGTTGCAATATTTCCGGACTTCGGACATCAGAAACACGTTCCGAAGTCTGGAAAAACACGAAAACCGGCTCGGCCTCGGTCCCAAGGTTGCCGGATTCGAGACGCTCAACCTGTACTAGTAATACTCAAATTCCCCTCGTAACCAATAGTAATACAATAACTTGCTGATAGTTTATATGTGATAGGTAGTAGTAGGTGTGATGCCCCAATATCCTACCTATAAACTAGTAGTATTACTATAACCCACTGATATACACCCTGAAACTACAGCCAGAATTCCCCTGCACTGCACAAGGTACATTCAAGCTCCCTAGTCAATGCCATTTTTAATAGGTCTGATCTCTCTCCCTAGCGGTTTGGACTCTGGTTCTGTATGAAGGTGACAACTCTGAACTGGGAGTCTCCGTTAGCTGATCTGTACTTAGACTTCACACGTCAAAACCGTCCGGCACTTGTTTGGGGCACTTCTCTCAGAGCACATTGTCCTGAATTTGGCTCAGCACCAACATTTCTAAACCACTCTGAGCTCGGACTCAATAAAGAGTTTTCATACAATGATAGAAATTACAGTACAGGAGGAGACCATTTGGCCCCTGATCCCTGTGCCAGTGCTCTCTCCTGTAACCCCATTCTCCAGATACTTTTATATTCTTCCTTTTCAAATATTTATCCCATTCCCTTTTAAATTATGTTCTAGTCTCTGCATCAATAGACACTTATGGTGAAACATCCCATGGTCTAATAGCCCTCAGTTCAAGAACTTCCTTCTCCTTTCCTCCTTAGTTCTTCCAGTGAGAATCCGCAGTGTTTGTCCCTTTGTTTCCCGTTCGTCCATCAGTGGAAACAATCTTTCACTATTTCCCCACAATAGAGTGATTTGAAGGAGGAATTATGGCCTGGACACTGAGAGAACGCCTTGGAATAATGCAATGGGATCTTTTTTATGTCCACCTGAGCAGGCAGATGGGGCCTCGGTTTAAAGTCTCATTCAAAAGAAGGCACTCTGACAATAGAGTGCTCCCTCAGTTCACACTGAAGTGTCAGCCTAGATTATGTGGTCGAGCCCCTAGTGGGACTTGAACTCTCAGGCTTCTGAGTGAGATGAGCCAAGTTGTAAGCACTGTATAATTATTGGCCCAGAAATTGATCTCGCTCTGTTCCCGCGGGGGTAAGCCTTCCCCGCGATGTCTCACCTCGCTTGTGCTTTTTCAGATCCAGCTCGCACGAACTTGATGTTCTGGACAGCTGCTGTGCAGTGCTTGCGTATCCCACCGGCGTAGTGAATTCGTGCGAGCTGTGGGATCACGTGACTCAGTTAGAGCCAATGGCAGCACACCATCTTCCATTCATAAGTTTCACAGCAGGCTGTGAAATCTATGAATCTTACACCCCCCCAAAATAACAGCTAAACCTCAATTAAATTTAAAAAAAAAACCCATCACATTAATAAAATAAGTATAGTTAATTAAATTAACCATTTTAAATAAAAAATTAAATTTTTGAAAAAATTAAAAATCTTTTAAAAAGTTATAAAAATAAACTTACCTGTCTTTAAAGTCTCTAAAAAAGATATACCTGTTAAAAAAAAATTCAAAAAAATACTTAATTCACTACTTACCTTCTTAAAAGCGGGTCTTACTCCTTTTTACATTTCCAAAATCTTCAGTACTTACCTGCGCGTCCAAAGCACTAAGTGCACAGCGTGCGCGCAGCCTGTAGCGCGCACGCGATGCACCGAGGACCCGCCCCCTTTTCAGAAGAGCAATTGCCGGTTTTCAGCGCATGCGCAGGGCATGCAGAAAACCGGCAATTGGAGTGGGACTACGCGAGAGTACGCAGTGCGTACTCTCGCGTCCCGGGATCAATTTTCGGCCCAATGTTTCATTGTATTTGTGATGCTATACTGAATAGCAGTGAAGTAGCATTTCACAGCTTAACACATTTTTTGCAACCATACATTATGTCCAGTGTTACAAGTAGGACTGTGTAAACCTTTTGTAGAAACTTAGTACTGCCTTAGTTGAACTTGTAATTGTGTTCTCTATTGCAAATAATTGATGGCTTTTTCAGGCACGTTATAAGTATAAGTTCTGACCGATACATGATCTGTTAGTTTCCAGTACAGGCTGAACAAATATCTTTGTCTTGGGTTTCAAAAAATTACATGTTATTCAAATATATTCAGTTGTGAAAAAACAAATTGTGATTTAGTTCATAATTTTTGATTAATAAAGAAGCTTCTTATTTATATGCATAATGTTCATTTCCACAGACTAAGTGAGACAGTAGGACCAACAGAGACATCGATAGCACCAAGGCGAAGACCAAAAGCCAACACTAGTGCTGTAAACACAAGTGTTTTACCAATTCAGAACACGGTAACTCCAGTGAAAAGGGTAATCTCAAGTGGCTGTGGAAATCCTGGACAAAAAGGTAATTTTCCATATTTTAAAACTAGATGACCATTTTTATACTAATTTGGTGACTGTCATAATTGGTTTTAAAGCAACATAGATTTTCTGTTCATGAATATTTTGTATCATATGTCACCACGCATACTTTTTGTTATTTTGGCAATCGGGTGAGGATGTATGATTTACATTCTTGGAGTGAACCACTCCTAACAGAGATCGGTTTAGAAAAATTTGTCTTGCAGTTTAAATCCAGTGACACTTTGTGGAAACTTTTATAAAGTCTAGGAAGGCAATATAGCATATTTGTAAATTTAGACGATTAAAATGAAGACAACCAGAAAAACAAGAAGGCCTTAAAGATGGGAACTTGAAGATGAGGGCTCTGAAAATCACATGGGGGCACATTCCAACGTAAGTGTCAGGATGTGCCTGCTGGGAATCTCTGCTGCTGACCCTGGAGGACTTTCTGGGGGCAGGGGAGGTTCTCTAATAGCGCAGGTGCTCGCCATTGCAAAGCAAATTAGAGGTGCATTTAGGATCCCTACCTACTGAAGACGCTGGAAAGTCCAGCTGCAAAAAGAGGAGACACCCCTGCAACCCCCTTTTGTAAGGGGGCAGTTTTTAAAATATAAAACCGAGGATCTTTAAGGGTACAGTGCATGATCCTGGGCCTCCAGGTGGGCCCCATTTGTGCCCCAGCAGACATGGTACATCTGACCAGCTCTCTCCAGATGTACCGATGCTGGGTCCCATGGAGGGCTGGGAAAGCAGGAACCCCTGACCCTACCTCCTCTTATGAAAGTGGCCACGTTTGGGATAGGCGCGCTTCCGACTCCAACGGGCAATCATGGAATCCCTGACTTAAGGCCAGAACTTGGCTTATCTGGTTCCTGGCCTAATTCCCTACCCTTCCAGTAGACTCCTGCCAAAATTACTGTGGGAGTATGCTGGAATGGCTGTGGATTTTGGGGGCAGACTACTTAAGTTTCCACATCAAAGGATTTGATTTTATAAAGAGGGAGGAAATAAAAGGCAATGTTTTAATAGCCACAAATGAAATGTGCAGTAAACTGTCTTGCTTCTCCGAGGCCTCGAGTTTACAAAAATTAGTCCACTGGGATGCACTCCATAGTCAGAAATATTTCTAGCCCGAACAATGTGTTTCTTCACCTCCCTCTCATATTCTTTGCCAGGAATCTCGCTTTCCAGGGATATCAACTTGTCCACCACTTTACCTCGTAGCCAACACTGTCCACTTCCTCCAGTCTTTCAAACTTCTGTGCCCTTCCTTACACTACATGCATAGTCTTAGCCTTTGATATTGATACAGAATAAATATTTTTTCTTATTGCCATTTGTCCGTTTAACCTGAGTACTGAATTTTGGTAATGACTGTTGAAATATGTAATATTTTTGTTGTCCTGCTGCTATTTTCTCCCATTATTTCCCTCTTTTACGATCCCCATATCATTCTCTGAACACTCGCAACCAAAGCTGCTAAGTAACAAGACACTGAGGCATACTTGAGAGTGGGGCAGAGTGGTTTGTCTTGTGATTCCCTGTTTTGTGTTTTTATTATGTCAACATCCCTTGCTGTGGAGAAACACATTGCCTCATGTTGCAAAATGTCCTGGATGGCCTGGTAGATTTCACTGGAGTCACCACGTGAGAAGTTATGATACAAATTTATGTCTGAGTCATTCGTCACCACATATATAGTTTTACAGATTCTGTAAATGTTAACTATTAAAAATTGTCCAGTAGAATTGAATGTATAGAACATTGAGCTTTTCAGTCTTAACATTAATTTCTGAATAGCTGATTCTACTATAGTCATGAAAGGTTAACTGAAAACAATTTGCCCTTCAATGTAGTCGATTAATAAAATCTCTGTCTCGTCATGTTAGAGTCTAAGTCACAGCAAATATCCTGAAAATCAGTGTTTCTGTTGAGTACATTGGGCCATTTTACTCTAAATATTTAGTGAAGACACAGCTGTTATGTTGCAGATCTATCATTTGTTATTTCTATGGGAGCAGTTCGAAATATGCTTTGTGATCTATGAATTTTGGATTCTTGACGCAGCTTAAATCTACCAGTTTTTGTTAGTTTTCTATTTAATTTGTATAAATGTCTTCACAGCTGTTGCACTAGCTGGAAATGGACATTTAATTCATATGGCTCAGGGGACCAGTCAACAGCAGCATAGAGTCCTGCAGCAGATACAACAGGGAGACTTGAAGCATCATCAAGTTCAACAGTTGCAACAGCAGCAGCAACAACAGATACTTAATAGTCAGGCCCAAAAGGTAGTAGTTATCAAGGATTTAAAAGTATCATTTTCTAAATGATAAGCTTAATTACTTAATTTGCTAATCATATTCGCAGATAAATAATTTGCAGGCTGTATCACAACATGTTAAGTGTACAAATATGTGACACAGAACAGTGGGACACAGGTTCAGCAAATGATCTAACCAATGTTATCTTGAAAGTAGCAGTAGCTGCTGAGAGGATTAAAGCTGTACATACACTTTCCCTTTTAATCAGATACATTTCTTTTTGGATAGTTTACTCATTCTCCCTTCAAAGGTTTTCTTTTCTTACGACTGAACACTTGCATCCAGGAACACAAGAAAGATGTCTTATTCCCAAGCTACGGAGGAAGGAAACTGAACTTGTGTCCCACTGTTCTGTAGTGCCACATGTTAACCTGTTGTGCTACAACCTGCAATTATTTCTGCAAATCTGCAGTAATTACTCTCTAGAAATGTTATACTACATCATAACTTTCAGTTTACTATATAAAACTTTCGGGGTATTTTTTTCATGTACAGGAAACTCTTTATTAACCGGCACCCAAATATCCGGAAATCTCTCTTAACCGGCAAAATTCTTGAGTAGGTAACCGGGGTTTTCCTTCATCTCTCTACACTGGATCGTAGCATTATATGGGACAAGTCTTTGCTGAATGCTCGCTGTAAGATCTGTCACAAGAAGGGAGATGCAGAAATTCTTTAATGTGACCGGGGTTCCTGCACCTGTGGCCGTGCACCAGGGACTCCTGGATCTGTGGCCATGTACGGGGCTCCCCGTACCTTGGTAGATATAACTCTCCGTTATCTGGACTTTTTGATAAACCGGCACCACGCCGGTCCCGTCGGTGCCAGTTAATAAAGAGTTTACTGTATAGCTTTAGAGAAATCTATTGATATTTCTGATAATGGGAGAGGTATTATCATTCATTAGTCCAAGAATAATGAAAGACAAATTTTGAGTGCTATGTTGATAGCTTGCTTTCTTCAAAGTCTCCAGGCATGAGTGGTTGGATACTGCTATCAGGATGTTAGGATATTATTCACGTGACCCCAAGAAGGGCCTATTTATTTTCTCTGCTGGTGGAAAACATTGCGCTTGTACATTGTATTTTTCAATTTTGGTTCAAGCTGAGTGATCTCAAGACATCTTGTCACTCAAGTGGTCATAAATGTGGGTGTGCTTTTATTTTCTGATGAGTACGACTACTTTTTGTGCCTTACTTCAGAGCATGATTTGTAAAATTTACTTAAGCTTCTGGGCCCACCGTTGTATTTATGATTTCAGTAAAAGCAGTGATGGTGACTTGTGGTTCTATACATAAGTTATTTTCATATCTTTGATAGTATCAGCAGGCTTTGCAGCCATCAATACATCAACAGCAGCAGCAATTACAGCAGCATCAATTAATGATACAGCCAATGTATTATCAGCAGCAACAATCTCCTCAGTACTCTGCTGTGGTAAGAAACCATTATTTCTTTTGGGAGGGGGAGGAGAGTGAGTGAGAAGCAGGTACTAATCCCAACTGGATCAGTTAACTTATCCCAAGTAACTCTGATGCATAGCTATAATATGTGAATGAAAGGGTAACAGAGCATGGTTTAGAAATGTTGTCAGAACCTTTGTGTTTGTATCATTAGAATCATTGAAAAGAAAGCACAGATGGTGTTAGCTGTTCAAGATCGTAAGATAATTACAGATGAGGAAAGCCATTTGGCCCAATTTATTTCATCCATTCAGAAGTCCCTGCATTGCAGCATCCAGTTGTTAAATTATTCCAGGGTTTTTGTCTCCACTACTGTATCTGGAAATCCATTCTATATGTTGATCGCTCTGTAAAGGATAATCTCCTGATATCTGCCCTAAACTTGCCTTTTACTAGTTTGGTTCTGTGAACCCTTGTACTATTCTTGCAATTTAATTTAGAGATATTCCACATTTATGTTTTCCACTCCCTTAACTATTTTGAATACCTCCTATAGGGCCACCTCTCAGACATTCAAATCTCTCCTGTCTTTCCTCATAACTCAGACGTTTGATGCTGGGGTCAGCTCATGGCTCTTTTCTGCACTGCCTCAAGGGCTTGAATTTTTCCCTTGTATCTTGCTGACCAGAAAAGGACACAGCTTAGAAGCAGGAGTAGGCCATTCGGCCCCTCGAGCCTGCTCTGCCATTTAATGAGATCATGGCTGATCATCCAAATTCAGTACCCTGTCCCTGCTTTTTCCCCATATCCCTTGATTCCTTTAGCCTGAAGAAATATATCTATCTCCTTCTTGAATATATTTAATGAATTGGCCTCAACTGCCTTCTGTGGTAGAGAATGCCACAGGTTCACCACTCTCTGGGTGAAGAAATTCCTCCTCATCTCAGTCCTAAATGGCTTACCCCTTATCCTTAGACTGTGACCCCTGGTTCTGGACTCCCCTGCCATCGGGAACATCCTTCCTGCATCTAGTCTGTCTAGTCCTGTTAGAATTTTATAAGTTTCAATGAGATCCCCTCTCATTCTTCTAAACTCTAGCGAATATAAGCCTAATTGACCCAATCTCTCTCCATATGTCATTCCTGCCATCCCAGGTATCAGTCTGGTAAATCTTCGCTGCACTCCCTCCATGGCAAGAACATCCTTCCTCAGATAAGGCGACCAAAACTGCACACAATACTCGATGTGGTCTCACCAAGGCCCTGTACAACTGCAGCAAGACATCCTTGCTCCTGTACTCGAATCCTCGCGCTATGAAGGCCAACATACCATTTGCCGCCTTAACTGCCTGCTGCACCTGCATGCTTACCTTCAGCGACTGGTGCACAAGGACTCCCAGATCTCGTTGCACGTCCCCTTTTCCCAATCTATTGCCGTTCAGATAATCTGTCTTACCTGTTTTTGCCACCAAAGTGGATAACCTCGCATTTATCCACATTATACTGCATCTGCCCAATCACCCAACCTGTCCAAATCATACTGGACTTTCTCTGCATCCTCCTCACAGCACACATGCCCACCCAGCTTTGTGTCGTCTGCAAACTTGGAGATATTACATCTAGTTCCCTTGTCTAGATCATTAATATATATTGTGAATAGCTGGGGTCCTAGCACCGATCCCTGCGGTACCCCACTAGTCACTGCCTGCCACTCGGAAAAAGACCCGTTTATTCCAAATCTTTGCTTCCAGCTGTGGTCTGACCAGAGCACTACAAAGTTTGATCACTACCTCCTCTGAATTATATCCTGTTGTTTTGGTTTTATAGTTCAACATTCTATTGGCGTTGCTGCTATGCATTAGTTGAACACGCTGAGCATCAAGTCTTTTATGGCTCCTATATCTTTCTTTCAACTTTATCCTTAGCTATTTCAACACTAATCATGGAGTATGTCTGCCACCTATCATTCCTTCCTTTATGTAGAACTTTACACCTGTCTGCATTAAATTTCATCTGCCATTGTTCTACCCACTTAAGTATTTTTCTAACTCATCCTGTAATTTCTGATCTGTCACTGCCAATCCTAGTTTGGTATCATTTGCAAAATTGATCAATTAAGAATGAGTTTCTGAATCCAGGTCATTCAACTGTAGCTGTCTACTCTAATCAAATTTCCTTGCCCTTTCCCCATATCCTTTTATTTTTCCTTTTCAAATATTTATCCAATTCCCTTTTAAAATGAGATATTCTCAGCCTCAATAGCCATTTTTGTAAAACATTTCATGTCCTAATAACCCTTGTATGAAAAAAAACTTCTAACTTTCCCCTTCATTGTTGTGATAATTCTGATTTTACCCCTTTGTACCAATTCAGCAACAACTTGCATTTATATAGCGCCTTTAACATAGTAAAACGCCACAAGGTGCTTCACAGGAGTGTTATCAAACAAAATGTGACACCGAGCCACATGGTTTTAAGGAGTGTCTTAAAGGAGTGAGAGATGAAGTTTATGGAGGGAATCCCAGAGCTTAGGGCCTAGGCAGCTGAAGGCACGGCCACCAATGATGGAGCGATTAAAATCGGGGATGTGCAAGAGGCCAGAATTGAAAGCGCAAAGAGGGCTGGAGGAGGTTACAGAGATGGGGAGGGATAAGGTCATGGAGGGATTTGAAAACAAGGATGAGAATTTTAAAATTGAGGCATTGCCAGACCGGAAGTCAGTGTAGATCAGTGAGCACAGGGGTGATTGGCGAACGGCACTTGGTGCGAGTTAGGATTCGGGCAGCAGAGTTTTGGATGAGCTCAAGTTTATGTGGGGTGGAAGATGGGAGGCTGGCCAGGAGAGCATTGGAATAGTCCAGTCTAGAGGTAACAAAGGCATGGATGAGGGTTTCAGCAGTAAATGAGCTGAGGTGGAGTCGGGCGATATTACAGACATGAAAGTAGGCGCTCTTGGTGATGGAACGGATATGTGGTCAGAAGCTCATCTCTGGGTCAAATAATGACACCAAGGTTGCGAACGGTCTGGTTCAGCCTTCGACATTTGCAATGGAGACGGTGGCGGGGACCAAAGACAATAGCTTCGGTCTTCCCAATATTTAGTTGGAGGAAATTTCTGCTCATCCAGCGAGACAAATCAGACAGTAGAGGGGTCAGGAGAGGTGGTGGTGAGCTAGAGCTGGGTGTCATTAGCGTACATGTTATAAACCAGGGGAATCAATCTTTCACTATTTAGTTTATCAAAACCTTTAATAAATTTGAAAACTTGTATTGGATCTCCCCAATTTTGTTCTGGTGAAAAAGCCCTAATTTTTCAAGCCTTTCTTGTCTTAATTCCTGGCTTTATTCTGGTGATTCTTCACTGTACCCTTTCCATGGCTTTAAATATTCCCCTAATGGAGTACCTAAAACTGCACCCAATATTCCAACTGTGACCAAGCTAATGTTTTGTAAATTCAACATCACTTCCTTGCTTTTATATTCAATGCCCTTATGTATAAAACCCAAAATCCCATTTCTCTGACTTTTTTTCTACCTACACTCCACCTTTAAAGAATTATGTATCTGCACCCCTAGATCTCTCTGTTCCTGCACTCTCTCTCTTCAGGTCCACTCTGCCAAGAGTCTTGCAGTATAGTTCCATTCACTGATCTATTTCCTAAAATGCACTACTTTCCATTTCTCTGCATTGACTTGGTTCTGCATAAGAACATAAGAAATAGGAGCAGGAGTAGGCCATTCGGCCCCTCGAGCCTGATCCGCCATTGAATAAGATCATGGCTGATCGACCTCAACTCCACTTTCCTGCACTATCCCCATATCCCTTGATTCCCTTAATATCCAAAAATCTATCGATCTCTTGAATATACTCAATGACTGTGCCTCCACAGCCCTCTGGGGTAGAGAATTCCAAAGATTTACAACCTTCTGAGTGAAGAAATTCCTCCTCATTTCAGTCTTAAATGGCCGACCCCTTATCCGGAGACACTGCCCCCTAGTTCTAGACCCTCTAGCCAGGGGAAACAACCTCTCCGCATCTATCCCGTCAATCCCCCTCAGCATCGTATGTTTCAATGAGATCACCTCTCATTCTTCGAAACTCCAGAGAGTATAGGCCCAATCTACTCAATCTCTCCTCAGGACAACCCTCTCATCCCAGGAATCAATCTAGTGAACCTTCGTTGCACCACCTCCTTCCATGGATAAGGAGACCACAACTGTGCACAGTATTCCAGGTCTCACCAAAGCCCTGTACAATTGTAGTAAGACTTCCTCACTCTTGTACTCCAACCCCCTTGCAATAAAGGCCAACATGCCATTTGCCTTCCTAGTTGCTTGCTCTGCCTGTATGTTAACTCTGTGTTTCCTGTATTAGGATACCCAGGTCCCTCTGAACACCAACATTTCCCAATCTCTCACCATTTAAAAAAAAATACTCTGCTTTTCTATTTTTCCTACCAAAGTGGATAACTTCGCATTTCTCCACATTTAACTGAATCACTTTTGAACTTAATATATAATTCTATCATATTATGGTCACTCTTCCCTAAAGGCCCTTTTACTACGAGGTTATTAATTAACCCTTTCTCATTGCACAATACTAGATTTAAAATAGCCTGTTCCCTAGTTGGTTCCTCAACATACTGATCTAGAAAACTATCTTGTATACATTCCATGAACTTGTCCTCCACACTATTACTGCAAATTGGGTTTGCCCAGTCTATATGTAGATTAAAGTCCCCCATGATTATTGTATTACCCTTGTTACATGCGTCTCTAATTTCCTGATTTATACTCTGCCCTACATTACAACTACTGTTTGGGGGCCTATAAACAACTCCCACCAATGTTTTCTGCCCCTTGCTGTTTCTTAGCTCCACCCAAACTGATTCTACTTCTTGATTTTCGGAGCTAAGATCCTTTCTACTGTCTTTATCCCATCCCTTATTATCAGGGCTACCCCTCCTCCTTTTCCATTTTGCCTATCTCTTAAAACAATCTCCATTACTAAAGAAAAAGTACTCGGTAAAATAATGGGACTAAAGGTGGACAAGTCCCCTGGACCTGATGGCCTGCATCCACGGGTCTTAAAAGAAGTGGCTGCAGAAATAGTGGATGCATTGGTTTCAATCTACCAAAATTCCCTGGATTCTGGAGAGGTCCCAGCGGATTGGAATACCGCAAATGTAACTCCCCTATTTAAGAAGGGACGGAGACAGAAAGCAGGAAACTATAGACCAGTTAGCCTAACATCTGTCATTGGGAAAATGCTGGAGTCCATTATTAAGGAAGCAGTAGCAGGACATTCAGAAAATCATAATACAGTCAAGCAGCATCAGCATGGTTTTATGAAAGGGAAATCATGTTTGACAAATTTGCTGGAGTTCTTTGAGGATGTAACAAGCAGGGTGGATAAAGGGGAATCAGTGGATGTGGTGTATTTGGATTTCCAGAAGGCATTTGATAAGGTGCCACATAAAAGGTTACTGCACAAGATAGAGTTCAAGGGGTTGGGGGTAATATATTATCATGGATAGAGGATTGGCTGACTAACAGAAAACAGAGAGTCGGGATAAATGGGTCATTTTCCGGTTGGCAAACGGTAACTAGTGGGGTGCCACAGGGATCAGTGCTGGGGCCTCAAATATTTACAATCTATATTAATGATTTGGATGAAGGGACCGAGCGTAATGTAGCCAAATTTGCTGATGATACAAAGATAGGTGGGAAAGCAAGTTGTGAAGAGGACACAAAAGAATCTGCGAAGGGATATAGACAGGCTAAGTGAGTGGGCAAACATTTGGCAGATGGAGTATAATGTGGGAAAGGTGAGGTTATCCACTTTGGTAAGAAAAATAAAAAAGCAAATTATTATTTAAATGGAGAGATTACAAAATGCTGCAGTACAGAGGGACCTGGGGGTCCTTGTGCATGAAACACAAAACGTTAGCATGCAGGTACAGCAAGTAATCAGGAAGGCAAATGGAATGTTGGCCTTTATTGCAAGGGGGCTGGAGTATAAAAGCAGGGAAGTCCTGCTACAACTGTACAGGGTATTGGTGAGACCACACCTGGAGTACTGCGTACAATTTTGGCCTCCTTATTTAAAGAGGGATATACTTGCATTGGAGGCAGTTCAGAGAAGGTTCACGAGGTTGATTCCTGAGATGAAGGGGTTGACTTATGAAGAAAGGTTGGGCCTATACTCATTGGAGTTTAGAAGAATGAGAGGTGATCTTATTGAAACATATGATACTGATGGGGCTTGACAAGGTAGATGCAGAGAGGATGTTTCCACTCGTGGGGGAATCTAGAACTAGGGGGCATAGTTTCGGAATAAGTGGTCGTCCATTTAAAACTCAGATGAGGAGGAATTTCTTCGGGTTGTAAATTTGTGGAATTCTCTGCCCCAGAGAGCTGTGGAGGCTGGGTCATTGAATATATTTAAGGTGGCGATAGACAGATTTTTGAACAATAGGGGAGTGATGGGTTATGGGAAGCGGGCAGCAAAATGGAGCTGAGGCCAAGATCAGATCAGCCATGATCTTATTAAATGGCTCGAGGGGCCAAATGGCCTACTCCTACTCCTATTTCTTAAGTTCTTCTAAAAGTTCAGTATCCTGGAATATTTATTTCCCAACCGTGGTCATTTTGCAACCACGTCTCCGTAATGGCTATTAAATCAAACCTATTAATTTCTATCTCCACTATTAATTCATCTATTTTGTTGCAAATGCTTTGCGCATTCAGATATAGTGCCTTTAGCTTTGACTTTTCTATTTTTCCGTGATGTCACCTTAGTCACTGATGCCCTATTACCTTTGTTACTCTCTCTGTCCCTTCCTGACCCACTCTGCTTATTTTTACCCAAAACTCTGCTCTGCTCTGGAGCCTTGACATTTCTCCCAATCCTCAGGCTTACTGCTCTTCCTTTGATCTAATATGATCTTTAACTTCTCTTGTTAGCCACGGTTGGACCACTTTTCCTGTGGGGTTTTTGTGCCTTAAAGGAATGTATATTTGTTATAAATTATGTATTAATTCTTTAAATGCTAGCCATTGTTCGTCTACCGTCATACTTTTTAATGTAGTTTCCCAATCTACCTTAGCCAACTTGCCCCTCATACCTACGTAGTTTGCTTTGTTTAGATTTAAGACCCTAGTTTCGGACAAGGGTTAGGCCATCAAGTATTTTGCAGGGATTAAGTAAAGGCCACTCTGCCCATCAAGCTCATCGTCCCCCTCGTACACAAATTCACCCAACTGCATTCCCAACTCGGACGATAGATATCGTCAAATTATCCCAACGACAGGTTAATGGCATGGGCAGATAGATAGGAATGAGGTTCTGCTGAGAGAGTTTGAAGAGTTGGGGTCCAAATTAAAACGCAGAACCTCAAAGGTAATAATCTCTGGATTGTTACCTGAGCTACGTGACAATTGGTATAGGGATAAGCAGATTAGAAAGTTAAATGCGTGGCTCAGAGTGGTGTGGGAGGCAGGGGTTTTGCTTCATGGGGGACTGGCACCAGTACTGGGGAAAGATGGAGCTGCTCCGTTAGGACGGGCTCCACTTAAACCGGGCTAGAACCGGTGTCCTGGCTAATTGAATAACTAGGGCAGTAGACAGGGCTTTAAACTACTGAAGGGGGTGGGAGGATTCAGGAAAGAGTAACTTTAAAAGCAGCAAGAGAAATGCCTACACTCCTCTTACTCCACCATCACTGGCAGGGTCTTCAGCCTTCACACTACTGCAGTATGGAATTATTTTCCTAAAGCCTTTTTATGTTTCTTCTCAAAACCTGCTTCTTTGACCAAGTCTTCGGTCACCTAACTCTTCCAGCTTCTACGATAGCAAAATACTGCGGATGCTGGAAATCCGAAATAACAACAGAAAACGCTGGAAAAACTCAGCAGGCCAGGCAGCATCCGTGGAGAGAGAAACAGAGTTAACATTTCAAGTTGAAGACCTTTCGTCAGAACTGGAAAAAAGCAGGAAATGAAATAGATTTAAAGCAAGTATAATGCTGGGAAAAGGGGGAGGGGATGAAAGAACAAAAGGGAAGGTCAGTGGTAGGATAGAAAGCAGGAGAGATTAAGAGACATGGAGAGACATTAAAAGATATTCAAGGCAAGAGGAGGTGGTAATGTGACAGGTTGAGGCTAGATGAAGTGTGAAATGCGCTAGCAGAATGAAGGACAGCTGCCAGCTTCTGGGAGGGAAGAAAAAAAGGCCCAACAAAAGGGTGGATGAAAAAATAAAATAAAAATATATATATATATAATTTTTTAAACTTTATTATAGGGGTCAGGGTTATGATCTGAAATTGTTGAACTCTATGTTGAGTCCAGAGGGCTGTAGAGTGCCTAAACGAAAGATGAGGTGCTGTTCCTGGAGCTTACGCTGAGCTTCCGTGGAACAATGCAAGAGGACGGTGAGGTCTGAGTGGGAGTGGAGCGGAGAATTAAAGTGACAGGCCACCGGGAGCTCGGGGTCCCCCTTATGGACTGAATGGAGGTGTTCCGCAAAGCGGTCACCCAATCTGCGTTTGGTCTCCCCAATGTAGAGGAGACCGCATCGTGAGCAGCGAATACAGTATACTAAATTGCAGGAAGTGCAAGTAAATCGCTGTTTCACCTGGAAGGGGTGTTTGGGGCCCTGGACAGGGGGGAGGTATAAGGGCATGTGTTGCATCTCCTGCGCTTGCACGGGAAGGTGCCAGAGGAAGGGGTGCTGGGGGTGGTAGAGGAGTGGACTCGGGTGTCGCGGAGGGAGCGGTCCCTGCGGAATGCTGAAAGGGGAGGTGAGGGGAAGATGCGTTTGGTGGTGGATCACGCTCGAGGTGGCGGAAATGGCGGAGGATGATCCGTTGAATGTGGAGGCTGGTGGGGTGAAAGGTGAGGACAAGGGGAACTCTATCATGGTTCCGGGAGGGAGGGGCAGGGGTGAGGGCAGAAGTGCGGGAGATAGAACGGACACGGTCGAGGGCCGTGTCAACCACAGTAAAGGGGAATCCTCGGTTGAGGAAAAAGGAAGACATGTCGGAAGCACTAGTATGGAAGGTGGCATTGTCCGAGCAGATGCGGCGGAGACGGAGAAACTGGGAGAATGGAATAGAGTCCTTACAGGAGGCGGGGTGGGAGGAAGTGTAGTCCAGGTAGCTGTGGGAGTCAGTGGGCTTGTCATGAATGTTAGTCAATAACCTATCGATGGAGATGGAGAAGTCGAGGAAGGGAAGGGAAGAGTTGGAGATGAACCATGTGAAGGTGAGGGAAGGGTGGAAATTGGAAGCATAGTGAATGAAATGTTCTCGTTCAGGGCGAGAGCAGGAGACGGCACCAATACAGTCATCAGTGTACCGGAAAAAGAGGTGAGAGAGGGGACCCGAGTAGGACTGGAACAAAGAGTGTTCCACATATCCCACGAAAAGGCAGGCATAGCTAGGACCCATGCGGGTACCCATAGCAACATCTTTGATTTGGAGGAAATGAGTGGAATCAAAGGAGAAGTTGTTCAATGTGAGAACAAGTTCAGCCAGGCGGAGGAGGGTGGTGGTGGATGGGGACTGGTTGGGCCTCTGTGCCAGCTTCTACTCTGTCTGTTTACCCAGCCTTTTTTGTGAAGCGCCTCGAGATGTGTTGCTGTGTTAAAGGTGTGATTATTATTGAGTTGTTGACTTTTACTTTTTTAAACTCTGTGGTTTTGAATAAGGTAAAATATTGTACTAATTAATGCACCTTTTGTTTGACTATAATTAAATTAAAGAAAAGTTTATTAATGTTTCTGTTTATATCCAGCAGGTACAGCAATACCAACAGGCTTTTGCACAATCTCAGGTTGCTGTGCACCAGCATCCACATTTTCAGCCCTCGGCACATGAATGTCAAACTACTTTAATGGCTTTTGTTTCTCCAACCTCCCCAACGGCCCATCAAGCTGCTGGCCACCATAGGATCCAGAGTGACGTCTCGTATGGCGTGGCTTTTGTGGTCACTGGCACGAACTCAATAATGACAGTGGAATCTTCTAATAACCCAGTTAGGTCAGTATTGCAGGAGGAGGAGGAAAAAGAGTTGAGCAGCAATATTGATGGGTGGGTTTGGGAATATTACAGTCCATTTAATGGTTTAATTTTTCTGTAAAAATAACTAAAACAGCTGTATGCAGTATGTGTAAATTGCACGTGACAAATCTGTAACGTTGTCTCCCGCTGAATAGAATTGCTTGAGCGTTTTTATCCTGCAAAATTGCAACTTGTTATTTTATGCAACATTACACTGTCCCACCTTATCTATAGTTCAGTAAACCATGTTTCTTTTGGATAAGTGCAGGGAAATTTGTAGCAGCAAGTTAGAAGAAAAATCCAGTCTGATTTTATGACTTACAAGTATAAATGTCCTGGAAAAAGGGAGAGTAAAAGGCTGTTTATATAAAATTATTTTAAGATGGTATTTTAATTAGAATTAAAAAAAAAAAAAAAAATTCATTCCTGGGACGTGGGCGTTGCTGGCAAAGCCAGCATTTATTGCCCATCCCTAATTGCCCTTGGTGGTGAGCCACCTTCTTGAACCACTGCAGTCCATGTGGTGAAGGTACACCCATAGTGCTGTTAGGGAGAGAGTTCCAGGATTTTGACCCGGCGACAATGAAGGAATGGCGATATATTTCCAAGTCCAGGATGGTGTGTAACTTGGAGGAGAACTTGCAGGTGATGGTGTTCCCATGCGCCTGCTGCCCTTGACCTTCTAGGTGGTAGAGGTCACAGGTTTGGGAGGTGCTGTTTAAGAAGCCTTGGCGAGTTCCTGCAGTGCATCTTGTAGATGGTACACACTGCAACCACGGTGCGCTGGTGGTGGAGGGAGAGAATGATTAAGGTGGTGGATGGGGTGCCAATCAAGCGGGCTGCTTTGTCCTGTATGGTGTCGAGCTTCTCGAGTGTTGTTGGAGCTGCACTTATCCAGGCAAGTGGAGAGCATTCCATCACACTCCTGACTTGTGCCTTGTAGATGGTGGAAAGGCTTTGGGGAGTCAGGAGGTGAGACACTCGCTGCAGAATTCCCAGCCTCTGACCTGTTGTTGTTGCCACAGTATTTATGTGGCTGGTCCAGTTAAATTTCTGGTCAATGGTGACCCCCCAGTATATTGATGGTGGGGGATTTGGCGATGGTAATGCCGTTGAATGTCAAGGGGCGGTGGTTAGACTCTTGCTTGTTGGAGATAGTCATTGCCTGGCACTTGTGTGGCGCGAATGGTACTTGCTACTTATCAGCCCAAGCCTGAATGGCGTCCATATCTTGCTGCATGCGGGCATGGACTGCTTCATTATCTGAGGAGTTGCGAATGGTATTGAACAACGTGCAATCATCAGCGAGCATCCCCACTTCTGACCTTATGAAGGTGATTGATAAAGTAGCTGAAGATGGTTGGGCCGAGGACACTGCCCTGAGGAACTCCTGCAGCGATGTCCTGGGGGGAGATGATTAACCCCCCAAGAACCATCTTCCTTTGTGCTCAGTATGACTCCAGCCAGTGGAGCGTTTTACCCTTGATTCCCATTGACTTCAATTTTACTAGGGCTCCTTGATGCCATACTCGGTCAAATGCTGCCTTGATGTCAAGGGCAGTCACTCTCACCTCACCTCTGGAATTCAGCTCTTTTGTCCATGTTTGGACCAAGGCTGTAATGCGGTCTGAAGCTGAGTGGTCCTGGCGGAACCCAAACTGAGCATCGGTGAGCAGGTTATTGGTAAGTGATGCTTGCTAGCACTGTCGACGACACCTTCCATCACTTTGCTGATGATTGAGAGTAAACTGATGGGGCAGTAATTGGCCGGATTGGATTTGTCCTGCTTTTTGTGGACATGACATACCTGGGCAGTTTTCCACATTGTCTGGTAGATGCCAGTGTTGTAGCTAAACTGGAACAGCTTGGCTTGAGGTACGGCTAGTTTTGGAGCACAAGTCTTCAGCACGACAGCCGGGATGTTGTCTGGCCCATAGCCTTTGCTGTATCCAGTGCGCTCAGTCGTTTCTTGATATCACGTGGAGTGAATCGAATTGGCTGAAGACTGGCTTCTGTGATGGTGGGGATCTCAGGAGGAGGCTGATATGGATCATCCACTCGGCCCCTCTAGCTGAAGATGGTTGCAAACACTTCAGCCTTGTCTTTTGCACTCGTGTGCTGTGCTCCACCATCATTGAAGATGGGGATATTCATGGCGTCTTCTCCTCCCGTTAGTTACTTAATTACCACCACCATTCCCGACTGGATGTGGCAGGACTGCAGAGCATTGATTGTGGAATTGCTTAGCTGTCTATAGCATGCTGCTTCCACTGTTTAGCATCCATGTAGTTCTGTGTTGCAGCTTCCCCAGGTTGGTACCTCATTTTTAAGTACACCTGGTGCTGCTCCTGGCATGCTCTTCTACATTCCTCATTAACCCAGGGTTGGTCCCCTGGCTTGATGGTAATGGTAGAGCGAGGGATATGCCGGGCCATGAGGTTACAGATTGTGGTGGAATACAATTCTGCTGCTGCTGCTGGCCCACAGTGCCTCATGTATGCCCAGTTGCCTCATGGATGCCCAGTTTTGAGCTGCTAGATCTATTCTGAATCTATCCCATTTAGCACGGTAGTAGTGCCACACAACACAATGGGGGGTGTCCTCAGTGTGAAGACAAGACTTCGTCTCCACAATGACTGCGGTGGTCACTGCTACCAATGCTGTCATGGACAGATGCATTTGCGACAGATAGATTGGTGAGGACGAGATCAAGTAGGTTTTTCCCTCGTGTTGGTTCTCACACCACCTGTCGCAGGCCCAGACTGGCAGTTATGTCCTTCAGGACTCAGCCAGCTCAGTCAGTAGTGGTGCTACCGAGCCACTCTTGGTGAGGGACATTGGAGTCCCCCACCCAGAGTACATTCTGTGCCCTTGCTACCCGCAGTGCTGCTTCCAGGTGGTGTTCAACATGGAGGAGTACTGATGCATCAGCTGAGGGAGGGCGGTAGGTGGTCATCAGCAGGAGGTTTCCTTGCTCATGCTTGACCTGAAGCCATGAAACTTAATGGGTTCCGGAGTCAATGTTGAGGACTCCCAGGGCCACTCCCTGCTGACTGTATACCACTGTGCCGCCACCGCTGGTGGGTCTGTCCTGCCGGTGGGACAGGACATACCCAGGGATGGTGATGGAGGAGTCTGGAACATTGGCTGAAAGGTATGATTCCGTGAGTGTGACTGTGAGGCTGTTGCTTGACTAGTCTGTGGGACAGCTCTCTCAATTTTGGCACAAGTCCCCAGATGTTAGTGAGGATGACTTTGCAGGTTGGACTGGGCTGGGTGTGCTGTTGTCGTGTCGGAAGCCAGTGCCTAGGTCGATGCCGGGTGGTCCATCCGGTGGTGGTGGTGGCTTTCGTAGCAGTTTGTTACAATTGAGTGGCTTGCTGGGCCATTTCAGAGGGCAGTTAAGAGTCAACCACATTGCTGTGCGTCTGGAGTCACATAGGCCGGACCAGGTAAGGACGGCAGATTTCCTTCCCAAAGGAAATTAGTGAACCAGATGGGTTTTTACGATGATCCGATAGTTTCATGGTCACCATTACTGATACTAGGTTTTTATTCCAGATTTATTTAATTAACAGGATTTTGTTTCAATTTCCCTTTCTAATAAAAGGAACATGGGAATTGCTACATGAAAAAAGACCACTCTCTATCTAGTTCACCTTCAATTTCCTGGTAGTCTCATGATACAACAATAATGGAGTTGTTGACTAATCATTGCAATCTCTGTCAATTAATCTACAACAGACCCAGACATGAGGCGAGGAAAAACCCCAGTGGTGGAAAGCTTTGGGAATCTTGGGTCCAAAGTCACCTGTTCCTATCATTTGCCATGTCTCAAATTACTGATATACTTTATCCAAAAATATTATTTTCTGAGAGAAATTTCTGTAATTTGAATTTGAATGAATCAATACTATCTGCTGCCAGAGACTCCCTAGTGAACCTTTCCAGAGATTAACCACTCGCTCCCCGAAATAATCCTTCCGCAGATCAGTTTTAAATTTACCTCCCTCTGGTTCTACTGTTCTGGGAAGGTGAAACAGCTTGTAATGGTCTATGTTAGCTAGTCCCTTTAGAATCCTAAAATGAGCAATGATACTATAATCTTGTTTTATTTTGAATAAAATGTGGACTTGCAAAAATAAGATTTCAACAAGTGGACAACAAGATATTACCATTGTGATTGAACAAATATAATACATTTTTTTAAGTTTTCAGTATTTTGTTAAATTGTGCTCAGATTTAGTGTTCACATGAAATGTCCAGTATCGTTTTGCTTATTATAAAGACTGAGTTTTAGATTTTTCACTTTACAGGCCAACTTGTTTAGAATTGGATGGCATTCACAACTATCCTCCACAGAATATCAGTAACCCTCCTGACATGTCTGGATGGAATCCATTTGGAGAGGACAACTTCTCAAAGTTAACTGAGGAAGAGCTACTTGATAGGGAATTTGACCAGCTCAGATCATGTAAGAGTGGTAATGATCCATACAGGGTTTTCTTTTTTCTTCTTTCATTCCACCCCCCACCACAGCTAAAATTGCTGTTCTAGTTAAAGTTATAGTTGATTTAAGACTATTAGCAAAGTAATAATATTTGAGCTATAAGAAAAAATCCTTGTCCAGTGAGAATACAAGATCACATAGCACCGATTTTAACAGTATGGTTTGAATTTCCATTTGAAGTATTGCTAAGAGAAAGAGAGCTTAAATGTACAAAAAAATTTTTTCATTAGCTTCTTAACAATACTTGAAAGTGCCTAATAGAAATAAGTAATCCTTATATAAAATCTGCTTTGCAATCTGACACAAAGCACCTCGTCAGTATACACTAGTATAATTAAATACAAAACATTGTGTTATGACACTTAAGGGGATGCATTGTTTAATGAATTTGACATTGATTCAGACTTTTGTTCAGCAATAAAAACGTTAAAATATAATGGTGTTAGGACTGTTTCAAAGGAGAACTATAGTAGTTGCACTGGCAGCAGAATGGTGCAAGGTCACGACAGATTTGGCAAGATTAAATATCTTTTAGATCCTAAATTTTATTGAATCTTGACAAAGTAGTTTTACCTGATTTGATTAATCCCTGTGCACCCTATTATCCCGGTAGATCAGATTACTAATCCTGATGACCATTTTTTTTCCTGCACATTCCTTTCGTCCCGGTACTGTACAGGAGCATTGGGATTTCCTGTGCCAAGCCACAAGAGTGGTCTGGGGGGCAACACCAGTGCAGGTCCACCCTCTGGCAAGGCTTACTGCCAGCAGGAAATTAAAGTATAGCTGCATGTTTGGTCTCCAAGATCGGGTTCTTCTGACTGCTGATGATCAGCAGCAAGTGTCAACGGGAAAAATCCTGGAGGGAGGGGGCTAAATAACTTAAAACTCTCACCTACCCCTGGGACCCCTACTGACTGTCTGTCTGGGATTCAGGGGCTGTTCATAGCTCCAGCTTCACTGGATGTCCCTGTGTTGGGGCGCTCAACCAGCAGTGTCCCAAAATGATGAGGTGGGAAGCCAGGAATGCTTCCTCCTGCCTCAGTCCAATAGCTGCAGATGTAGGCCCAGCTATGCCCCTGTCCAGGGCAATGTAAAAGGGGCAGAGATGCTGCAAAATGGGTCTCTGCTACTTTTTCATGACCCCTGTGCCCATGGAAATGGGAGTTACCCAGGGGCAGAGGTCGGGGAAATCAGCCCTGTGGTGTCCCTGTATACTGATTTGCTTTATGATTTAAGCGGAATATTATTGTAACTTAGAAATATTTTGAATGTAAATTGCACTGTATATTGCAGTCCTTCCCAATTTGAGAATGGGAAGGAAGTTACAAAAAAAATTGAGTTGGGGATACCTTTATTTTTCTCCTGTTGCTGACAGTCTATTGAAGATCTGCCATTGCTGGTCCTAAAGCTGGAAGACAATTGTTCAGCTGACCTAAGCGGCAAACCCATCAGCAAGCAGCTCTCACTGCGCCAGAACAAATCCACATCCATTTAGCTTTTAGATAATGCAGATTCAGGTGATTAGTTCAGTACCAGCTAATTAGTGTTGTGTACACAGTGATACTGAATTTTTAAATTAATAATGCATTTGGCTCAACCGTGTGCAATATTAGGAAATATACTGATTTTTCTATCACAATGTGTTGCTCATTGAAATAGTTGTTCCTTGTATGAACTGAGCTGTAGTTTTCAGACAGGAAATGCCACATTTTCTTCTTTTCTCTAAGGTAAACCAGAGCAGAAGAGAATATCCACAGAGAATGAAACTGAGCCACATTCTATTCAACAGACCCCAGTTATGGAAGACTTGTTTGGTTGTGTTCCATTTGTTTCTGAAACAGGTTAGTTTACCATTTGGCACATCAAGACTGATCCCTCTAAAGACTGTATACAATGTTTACCATCATTGACTCTTTTGAACTTAGTTTTGCTTTCTTAGAAGTTTTACCTATGGTTGTTAATCACATAGTAAATTACAAAATTTCTCCCTCACCCCTGAAGGTGAGAGAATAGAATTTTCACTCTATCAATCCAAGATTACAATCTATATTTTCCCTCATTTATTCAGTCTCTGCACACTTAGTTAGGATTTGCTTTCATCCACTGGGCAGTAGAACATTATCTGGGACATTGCTTCAGAAATTTGTACCTTTTGAACTGCTATTTTCGGATACTCTCTAAGTGTAAAGCGGCATTCTGAACTATACCCTTTTTGCTCTGGTTGTTAGCATCTATCTGGCTGTTTTGTGTACACAAAGAAAAAGGTTCATTGTCTGCCGTATTGGTATTTTAGTGCTTCAGAATTGTGCGGGTTTTGGAAAGTACAAGTCTCAATACTACTTAAGGTTTTTGAGAGTTCAGTATAATCTTAACTGAGTGTCCTATGAAATTTTGGGTTCAAAAATTACTGTTGACATGTTTTTAGCTGATGCGTGTTATTTTTACATCACAGTATCAGTCCACCAAAGCCTTTGTTGGGGAGATTAACTCTAGTTCTTATTTCCCTGTGGTAGATGCTAGCTCCCAGTTTGAAGGTCAGCATCAAATAGTATGGATCCTTGTCGGTGACTGATATATACGAAATCTGTGAGCATTATCTTTATAAAAAAAAAATTGCACTGCTTTCAGAATGCCTTCCTGCTCTGTGCCATTAACTCCGTTTGAATCTCTTCAGTCTGGTTTCCACCGTTTGAGCACTGAAACTACCCCAATCAAAATTACGAATAACATCCTCTGTGCAGCATTTGATAGTTAACCATGCATTGCATTGCATCTTCACAATTGCCTAGCTCCATACAACTGCCCTTGCATGGTTCCATGCCAGTCTACCTAAATGCAACCAGCTCATTTTCAGCATTGGCCTTGCTTCTTGCCCCTGCGCTGTTGCCTCTGGAGTCCCCAAAGATCCCAAACATCAAGACCAATGCAGCAGTATTAACATACTCTGGCTGACAACCATCTTGTCAGAGTGAGTCTTCCACAACATATGCAGACTTTGTCAGATGGCTTCAAGAGTGTCCCGTCCAGTTCTAGTACTAGTTTATAAAGCTGATACAGGGGGACCTATTCTATTCACTCTGGCCAACATTTCTTGGCAAATTGTAATACTGATGACTCTTATGAAGTTACTGTTGATGGCAAATGAACATTGCATCTTACATAAGAACATAAGAATTATGAGCAGGAGTCGGCCATACGGCCCCTCGAGCCTGCTCCGCCATTCAGTAATATCATGGCTGATCTACAACCTCAACACCACTTTCCTGCCCTATCCCCATATCCCTTGATTCCCGTACAGTCCATCTCAACCTTGAATATACTCGACGACTGAGCATCCACAGCCCTTTGGGGCAGAGAATTCCAAAGATTCACAACCCTCTGAGTGAAGAAGTTCCTCCTCGTCTCAGTTTTAAAAGGCCGACCCCTTATCCTGAGACTATGCCCCCTAGTTCTGGACTCTCCAGCCATGGGAAACAATCTCTCAGCATCTATCCTGTCAATCCCCCTCAGAATCTTATGTTTCAATGAGATCACCTCTCACTCTTCTAACCTCCAGAGAGATTAGGCCTAATCTACTCAAACTCTCCTCAAAGGACAACCCTCTCATCCCAGGGATTAATCTAGTGAACCTTCATTGAACTGCCTCTATGGCAAGTATATCCTTCCTTAGATAAGGAGACCAAGACTGTGCACAGTACTCCAGGTGTGGTCTCACCAAAGCCCTGTACAATTGTAGCAAGACTTCCTTACTCTTGTGCACGAACCCCCTAGTAATGAAGGCAAACATGCCATTTGCCTTCCTAATTGCTTGTTGTACCTGCATGCTAACTCTGTTTCCTGTACGAGGACACCTAAATCTCTCTGAACACCAACATTTAACAGTTTCTCACCATTAAAAAAAGTATTCTGTTTTTCTACCTACCAAAGTGAATAATCTCACATTTTCCTACATTATACTCCATCTGCTACCTTCTTGCTCACTCACTTACCTGTCTATATCCCTTTGCAGACTCTGGGTCCTCCTCACCACTTACTTTCCCACCTAGCTTTGTATTATCAGCAAACTTGGATACATTACACTCTGTCCCTTCATCTGAGTCATTAATATAGATTGTAAATAGCTGAGGCCCAAGCACTGATCCTTGCAGCACCCCACTAGTTACAGCCTGCCAATCTGAAAATGACCCATTTATCCCTACTCTCTCTTTTCTGTCCATTAACCAATCCTCTATCCATGCTAATACATTACCTCTAATCCCATGAGCCTTTATCTTGTGTAACAACCTTTTATGTGGCACCTTATTGAATGCCTTTTGGAAATCCAAATATACTACATCCACTGGTTCCCCTTTATCTACCCTGCTAGTTACATCCTCAAAAAACTCTTAATAAATTTGTCAAACACGATTTACCTTTCATAAAACCATGTTGCCTCTGCCTAATAATATTATGATTTTTTAAGTGCCCTGTTACCACTTCCTTAATAATGGATTCCAGCATTTTCCTGATGACTGATGTCAGGCTAACTGGCCTGTAGTTCCCTGTTTTCTCTCTCCCTCCTTTCTTGAATAGCAGGGTTACATTAGCTACCTTCCAATCCATTGGGATCTTCCCAGAATCTAGGGAATTTTGGAAGATCACAACCAATGCATCCACTATCTCTGCAGCCACCTCTTTTAGAACCCTAGGATGTGTCCATCAGGTCCAGGCGATTTGTCGGCTTTTAGTGCCATTAGTTTTACATAAGAACATAAGACGTAGGAGCAGGAGTAGGTAATTTGGCCCCTCGAGCCTGCTCCGCCATTCAGTAAGATCATGGCTGATCTGATCTTGGCCTCAACTCCACTTCCCTGCCTGCTCCCCATAACCCTTGACTCCCTTATCGTTCAAAAATCTGTCTATCTCCACCTTAAATATATTCAATGACCCAGCCTCCACAGCTCTCTGGGGAAGAGAATTCCAAAGATTCTCAAGCCTCAGAGAAGAAATTCCTCCTCATTTCCGATTTAAAAGGATGCCCCCTTATTCTGAAATTATGCTCCCTAGTTCTAGATTCCCCCACGAGGGGAAACATCCTCTCTGCATCTACCCTGTCAAGCCCCTTCAGAATCTTATACATTTCAATAAGATCCCCTCTCATTCTTCTAAACTCCAATGAGTATTGGCCTAACCTGCTCAACCTTTCTTCATAAGACAACCCCTTCATCTCCGGAATCAACCTCGTGAACCTTTGCTGAACTGCAAGTACTTTTTCTCTACTGATATTAATTACTTTAAGTTCCTCACTCTCATTAGCCCCTTGGTTTCCCACTATTTTTGGTATACATTTTGTGTCTTCTACTGTGAAGACGGATACAAAATATTTAATGTCACTGCCATTTCCTTGTTCCCCAATATAAGTTCTCCTGTCTCAGCCTCTAAAGAACCAACCCCTGCTTTTGCTACTCTCTTCCTTTTTACATACTTGTTGAAGCTCTTACAGGCTGTTCTTATATTTCTTGCTAATTTACACTCTCATTCCATTTTCTCCCTTTTTCAGTTTTTTGGTCATCCTTTGCTGGTTTCTAAAGCTCTCCCAATCATCAGGCTTACTACTATTCTTCGCAACATTATAAACCTCCTCTTTTAATCTAATACTATCCTTAACTTCTTTAGTTAGCCACGGTTGGATCACTTTTCCTGTGATATTTTTTATTTCTCAATGGAATGTATATTCGTTGAGAATATTGGAATATTTCTTTAAATGTTTTCCACTACTTATCTACCGTCCTACCTTTTAATCTAGTTTCCCAATCTACCTTGGCCAACTCGCCCCTCATACCTGCGTAATTGGCTTTATTTAAGTTTAAGACTCTAGTTTTGGACTTAAGAATGTCACTCTCTCAAACTTAAATTAAAATTCTATCATATTATGATCAGTTTTCCCCACAGGATTACTGATTAGCCCTGTCTTATTACACAAAACTAGATCTAAAATAGCCTGTTCCTTGGTTGGTTCCATGACATCTTCTCAGGATGATAATGATAGGAAGGTGATAGTGGGAGTAGTAGGTTCTCAGGGAGCATCACTAGAAAGAGAAACCTGTTCCTCAGTCCTCCTTTACCATTGTATCTTTTGACTGTTCTACAAGTGGGACTTGATGTCTGAGAACCCAGGCACCAGCAATTACTCTTATTTTGGAACTAACTTAAGCTCAGGCTTTCTCAAGATTCCAATTCACTCCTCTTATGTGGTCCCCCATCACTATTGGTGTGGGACAACATTGGCAATTTACCACTGTTGCTTCAGGTCCAGATGACTTTAGAGTTTGCTTTGCCTTTTGGGGGGGGGGGAACTTATATAACACATCCTATAGCAAGCTCTTGGACGGCTTTTCATCTACAGGCAAGTACAGAAAATTGCCAGTGTAGGGTGAAGTGTTTCTTCCTTCAGAGAGTCAAATAGATAAAGGACTGTGTTCTTACATTACCTTGTAAATTAAATAGCTTTGTTCAAATAAACCACCTATATTAGTACAGCACAGATCTCTGTAGCAGTTGGGAACCGTATCCATGTCAACTTTTATAACACAGCCGTGTCACACTAGCAGTCCACCATGGGTACCCTGTGTGAGTAGGCAGGACAAAAATCAAGAAGATTTTGCTTTTCAGATGAGCATGGTTGAGAATTTCATGATTCCTATAACTGCTGTTTGAGGAAATGGCCATTTGAATATAAGAACATAAGAATTAGGAGCAGGCCATTTGGCCCTTCGAGCCTTCTCTGCCATTCAATAAGATCATGGCTGATCTTCTACCTCAACTCCACTTTCCTGCCCTATCCCCATATCCCTTGATTCCCTTAATATCCAAAAATCTATCGATCTCTGTCTTGAATATACTCAATGACTGAGCATCCATAGCCCTCTGGGGTAGAGAATTCCAAAGATTCACCACTCTGAGTGAAGAAATTTCTCCTCATCTCAGTCCTAAATGCCCAACCCCTTATTCTGAGACTGTGACCCCTGGTTCTAGACTCCCCAGCCAGGGGAAACATCCTCCCTGCATCTACCCTGTCAAGCCCTGTAAGAATTTTGTATGTTTCAATGAGATCACCTCTCATTCTTCTAAACTCCAGAGAATATAGGCCTGGTCTACTCAATCTCTCCTCATAGGACAATCCCCCCATCCTAGGTATCAGTTTGGTGAACCTTTGTTGCACTCCCTCTATGGCAAGTATATCCTTCCTTAAGTAAGGAGACCAAAACTGTACACAATACTCCAGGTGTGGTCTCACCAAGGCCCTATATAATTGCAGTAAGACATCTTTACTCTTATACTCACATCCTCTTGTAATAAAGGCCAACATACCATTTGCTTTCCTAATTGCTTGCTGTACCTGCATGTTAACTTTCAGTGATTTGTATACAAGGACACCCAGGTTGCTCTGAACACCAACATTTCCCAATCTCTCTCCATTTAAAAAATAATCTGCTTTTCTATTTTTCCTACCAAAGTGGATAACTTCACATTTCTCCACATTATATTCCATTTGCCACATTCTTGCCCACTCACTTAGCTTGTCTGTATCCCCTTGAATCCCCACCCAGCTTTGTTTGGAAGCTGAAATCACTCTGGAGAGTTTCTGAAAGCATCAACAAAGCTTGGAAGCATTATGGTATGGTTCCTAAAACTGCAGCTTGCTTCTGGGTCAGTTGCATATTACTGATTTCCTGGGAAAGCAATCTTTTAAGGCCAGTTGAGGTTTTACTCATGATTTCAATATATCTTAATAGGGTGGATAGGGGAGGGGAAAAATAAACCTCCAGCCTCCACGTTGACCCCTTCCTCCACAACCAATGCTGATTAGAGCTTAGTCTCTGGCACTGGTGGAAATTCAAGCAGGGACCCAAACTCACAGTTCAAAGTAAGTGGAACAATATCAAATGCTTGGGTAAAAGAGATGGCAAGGCTGTGCCTCTTGTTTTTTGTTGCCTTATACAAATATTATTTCTGCTTTCATGTTATCAAGAATAGCGATGGAATGATCAGATGTGCGATCTTATTTCATATTTTGATCAATCTATTTCAATACACTGTTTTGCTTCGATTCAATTTTTGTTAAATATTGAGATGGTTTTGAATGAAATAAGCTTCACAACAGATTTTAACAATACATTTTTACAGGAAATGAGCATAAGAGAAGGCTTTCATTTCCTTTCATTGTCTTTTGAAACTGTTAAGCAGCTGCTGCCTCCCTATCTTCAAAATAGAATAGTAGAACAGACTGAGGGGAACCTACCCAGTATGGTAATCCTCATAAACATGTGGCAAATAGCTTTGGATTGACAGTGGCAGTATGTTTCCAATTCAAATATAGCTCCAGGTTAGTCACCCAAATATTCCCGCTGATAAATCAGCAGAAGGCATGTAATTACAAGTTACAAGACATTCATCAGTTTTAATCCGCTGTCTAGGAAAAGAACATCGAAAAAGAATACTTTTTTTTTAAAGATTTGGATAACCATACATGATTGAAGATGTTCTCATGTCCCACTATTTGGAGATCAATAATTGTTTTTAAAAATTGTACATGATTACAATTTGTAATAATCCTGCTTTGTACATTCAAAAAAGATGTTAAAATACATATTTCTTTTTCAGTGATTTATACAGATTTACATTTTCAACGTATTATCAAATGGATTAATAGTTTTGTGTCAGGTCACGTTTAGTTCAAGAGCATAATTTGATGATGATTGAAAAATAATGCATAAATAATGCTTCAGGATGTATAATGTTTTTAAAATTTTATATATTAAAATCATTGTTTCTGGTGATGGGGACTCTATTGGAAATGGATTTTAAAATTTAATATGTATGCTTTTTGTTCTGGATACAACAAGCTTCACAAAAATATAGCTTTAACCTTGAGGGTGTGGTAGACGATACGATTTATATCTCTCCATCTTATCTATTTATCTTCCAAAAAATCTAGTACCTGTAGGAATGTAATATTGTAGTGAGCCCCTAACATTGTTTGGTCTGTACTAATAGCGTAACAATGTGGACTAATCAGACTGCTGAGAAAATAAACTTCAAACCATGTTCAGTTGCTATGATGGTTTCTCATTCAGCTCTGTTAATCCTCCACTACGGGCACTCTGACTTCTGCTCTGTTCCCAACCTGATCTCCGTCTCTGCTCTGCTCCCTCCTACCAAGTCCTGGCTTGAATATACTGGCATTCTTCATAAACCCAGTCTTCTTTCTACTTAAAAAATAAATAAATAAAAATGTGCTCATCATGGAAAAGAATGTTAGCACTTGGAATGAAACTGTTCCCATTTTAACACCTGGTGCTGGCATCAAGAAATCCCAGGTCATGTATAACAGTCAGATGCAGAGTATAACTCCTTCTACATGTCTGAGCCCTGACTTCAAATGGATATCATGGGGTATGAGTTCCACAGATGCCAGCAGCCCTCAAACCTCATCCAAATTCTTATTCTTGATGGTTTCTTGCACCAGTTAATGACAATTTTTTATTTCTCACACCAGCCATCCTGTTACTTTTTTTTTAAAGTAAAAGTGACATTAGTACAGTTTTTTGCTTTAGGCCCATGTCAACTAGGAACTACTGAATTACTTTTTAAGTAGGATTGCTATAACTGGAAGACACAGGAGAATCTCTATCCCATTAATCTGGGCTGGATTTGAACCTGAGCCCTAGAGGTGAAAAGCCAGTATCTAAATCACTGCCGTTCTGTTTCCCCTTCTTCAGCTTCCCAATCCTCTTCTAGTTTCAGGTCCCCTGCTCCCTTCCATCTCCTTCAAGTTAACTTTTTCTTATCAGCACTTGTTGCCTTTCCACTTCCTGCTGACCTGAAATTCGTTCCTTTCCATTGCAAGCTCCTCCTCCTATACAGGGGTGGTGCCAAAGGACTGGAGGATTGCAAATGTTGCACCCTTGTTCAAAAAAGGGGGGAAGGATAAACCTGGCAATTATAGGCCAGTCAGTTTAACGTCGGTGGTGAGGAAGCTTTTAGAAACAATAATCTGGGAGAAAATTAACAGCCATTTGGACAAAAATGGACTAATAAAGGAGAGCCAGCACGGATTTGTTAAGGGCAAATCATGTTTGACTAACTTGATTAAGTTTTTTGATGCAAGAGAGAGGGTGGATGAGGGCAGTAAAATTGATGATGTGTATATGGACTTTCAAAAGGCGTTTGATAAAGTACCACATACTAGACTTATTAGCAAAATTGAAGCCCATGGGATAAAAGGGGCAGTAGCAGCATGGATACAAAATTGGCAAAGGGATAGAAAACAGTTGTGGTGAATGGCTGTTTTTCAGACTGGAGGGTGGTATGCAGTGGCATTCCCCAAGGTTCAGTACTAGAACCACTGCTGTTTTTGATATACATTAATGACTTGGAATTGGGGGTACAGGGCACAATTTAAACATTTGCAGATGACTTGGAAGTGTAGTAAACAGTGAGGGCGATAATAATGGACTTCAAGAGGACATAGACAGGCTGGTGGAATGGGTGGACACGTGGCAGATGAAATTCAATGCAGAGAAGTGTGAGGTGATACATTTTGGTAGGAAGAATGAGGAGAGATAAATGACTCTAAATGGTACAATTTTAAAGTGGGTGCAAGAACAGAGACCTGGGGGTGCTTGTGCACAAATCTTTGAAGGTTATCAAAGCAGTTAATAAAGCATATGGGATCCTGGGCTTTATAAATAGAGGCATAAAGTACAAAAGCCAGGAAGTTATGTTAAACCTATATAAAACACTAGTTCGGCCCCAGCTGGAGTATTGCGTCCAATTCTGGGCACCATACTTTCGGAAGGACGTGAAGGCTTTGGAGAGGGTACAGAAGAGATTTACTAGAATGGTTCCAGGGATGAGGGATTAGAGTTATGTGGATAGACTCTGAGAAACTGGGGTTGTTCTCCTTGGAGCAGGGAAGGCTAAGAGGAGATTTGGTAGAGGTGTTTAAAATCATGAAGGGTTTAGATAGAGTAAATAAAGAGAAACTGTTTCCAAAAGCTAAAGGGTCAATAACGAGAGGTTACAGATTTAAAGTGATTGGCAAAAGAACCAGAGGCGACATGAGGAAAAAACTTTTTTACGCAACGAGTGGTTAGGATTTGGAATGCACTGCCTGATAGGGTGGTGGATACAGGTTCAATAGTAGCCTTCAAAAGGGAATTGGGTAACTACTTGAAGGAGAAAAAAATGCAGGAATATGGGGAAAAAACAGGGGAGTGGGATTAACTTGATTGCTCTTCGAAAGAACTGCCACAGACTCGACGGAGCAAATGGCCGCCTTCTGTGCTGTACTATTTTAAGATTGTAAGTTATTTTAGCTTCGAGGCCCATCTGCCAAGTTTCTCACCTAGCCACTGACTCCATCCCTCTCCTAACATCTGTCTGAGGCTGAACCACACTGTTAACAACCTTGGTGTCATATTTGACCCTGAAATGAACTTCCAACCACATATCCGCAGCATAACAAAGACCGCCTATTTCCACCTCCGTAACATCGCCCGTCTCTGCCCTTGCCTCAGCTCATCCGCTGCTGAAACCCTCATCCATGCCTTTGTTACCTCTAGACTTGACTATTCCAACGCACTCCTAGCTGGCCTCCCATATTCTACCCGACGTAAACTTGAGGTCATCCAAAACTTGGCTGCCCGTGTCCTAACTCGCACCAAGTCCCGTTCGCCCATCACCCCTGTGCTCGCTGACCTACATTGGCTCCCGGTTAAGCAGCACCTCGATTTCAAAATTCTCATCCTTGTTTTCAAATCCCTCCATGGCCTCGCCCCTTCCTATCTCTCTCATCTCCTTCAGCCCCACAACCCCCCCGAGATATCTGCGCTCCTCTAATTCTGCCCTCTTGAGCATCCCTGATTATAATCACTCAACCATTGGCGGCTGTGCCTTCTGTTGCCTAGGCCCTAAGCTCTGGAATTCCCTGCCTAAACCTCTCCACCTCTCTTTCCTCCTTTCAGACGCTCTTAAAACCTGCCTCTTTGACCAAGCTTTTGGTCACCTGCCCTAATTTCTCCTTATGTGGCTCAGTGTCAATTTTTTAAATCTTCTAATACTCCTGTGAAGCACCTTGGGACGTTTTACTATGTTAAATGTGCTGTATAAATACAAGTTGTTGTTGTTGTAGTATGCATATTGCATGGGTGCTGGCTGTGTCATTTAGGGCTATAGTTCTGGATTGATCATGACCGGATCAAGAATTTTATCCAGCTTGCAGTAGACCTGCATCCCAGGCCCCAGCCTCCCCCTCTGAGGCTCCTCATCCCTCCACTTCCTCCTATCTTAACCCTCCAGATTCTCCCAGATGGCCTCTCCTCACAGTCTCAGCTCCCACTTCCAACATTAAATCTAAGTAAAATACTGCAGATGTTGGAAATGGGAAATAAAAACAGAAAATGCTGGAAACACTCAGAAACAAACTTAACGTTTCAGGTCGATGACCTTTCATCTGTTGTGGGGGGTGGGGTGGGGTGTACGTGTGGTGTATTGAGTTCATTGGAAAGGAAATTTGGGCGGGGTGTATAACACAAATGTGATCTGCCACCACCAGCTTTCTTTCCTTGCTGAAGTTTAAAATTACCCCACTTTTTAAGTGAAGTCACAGTTGTTATGGAGACAACTCAGTAGCCAGTTTGTATATAGGAAGCTTCTACAAATAACAAAGGAGATGAATAACCACTTAATCTATGTTTTTGTTTTTGGTGGTCCTTGCTACTTTTCAGATAATGCCATGAGATCTTTTATGTCCATCTGAGCAGGCAAATGGGACTTTGGTTTAATGTTTCATCTGAAAGATGGCACATTGTGATATTCCTTCAGTATTGCACTAAAGTGTCAGCCTAGATTATATATGCAAATCCTAGAATTGGGCTTGAACTTTTTGATTAAGGTGAGAATATTATCATTTGAGTCAAGGTAGCACGTGAGCAGCATAGCTCACTATAAAAAGACTGTTGCCACCAACCTCCTCACCACAGCTTGGGATGCCATTCTCCACTGAATAGTGGTTCCACCCAGTGGAGGTGTGGAACTTGAACAGCAGCTGTTTGCCTCTGCAATCCAAATGTGGTAGGCACCAAACCTTGGACATGAGCATCTGCTCATATACCTTGCCCCAGGTAAAACTTCCTGTCAGCTGTCTCAGAATTTCCCACGATCACCGAGATTATCAAGTGTCAGCCTTGGCTCAGTGGTAGCGCTCTTGCCTTGTGAATCAGAAGGTTGTGGATTCAAGTTCCACTCCAGACTTGAACCCACAATCTTGTCTGACACTCCAGTGCAGTACTGAGGGAGTGCTGCATTGTTGGAGGTGCCATTTTTCAGATGAGACCTTAAACCAAGGCCCTGTTTCCCCCCTCAGGAGGGTGTAAGATCCCATGGCACTATTGGATGAAGATCATGGGAGTTCTCTGTATCCTGGCAAATATTTATCCCTCAACCAACATCACAAACAGATTACCTGGTCATTATCTCATTGCTGTTTGTGGAACCTTTCTGTGTACAAATTGGCTGCCACATTTCCTATATTACAACAGTGACTGCACTTCAAAAGTACTTCCATTGGCTGCAAAATGCTTTGGGATGACCTGAGGTTGTGAAAGGCACTATATAAATGCAAGTCCTTTCTGTTCATATTCTCTGACGGTCACTACACCTTTCAAAGTTGTCATCAACCCCTACCCTGAAAAAAAATATTTTGCTCATCTGACATGAAGGCCCAGATGAACCAAAACCTCTTCTATCTTTTAATGTCAGCAAAACCAAAGACATTCTCTGTTCCTGCAAAAACACAGTGCTTCTGGCTTCAAGTCCATCTTTCTTCCCAGCTGCCATCTTGAGCTTAGCTCAGAGGTGTATAACCTTGGCATATTGCTAAATATTTTGCTTCCTCCCCAGTATCCATCACCAAGACTACTTTCTTTCACCCTAACATCACCTCCCTCTGCCTGTACCTCTCTTCCCCTTCCCGCTGCTGAAATTCCAATCCATGCTTTTATTGTCACGTGTTTGGATTTCTTCAGTGCTTCTCCCCATTGGCTTCCCTGTTTCTACCATTCATAAACAAGTCATCCAGACTGCTGCGACCCATGTCCTCACTTGCACTGAGGGTCACATCCCCGTCGTTTCTGTCCTCGCCAAGCTCCAGTGGCTTTCTGTGTCCCAGGGAAACGATTCAGATTTTCATCTGTGCCTTCAAATCCCTTCACTACCTTATCCCATTCCTGCCCCCATGATCTCCTCCAGGCCAGAGTAAGAGATAAAAAATAGGTGGGAAGAAGTGCAGATTCTGTAGTCTGAATGTGGAAACTGGGATAATCTTGGAGGCTAGCTACAGAGCAAGACTGGAGGGGGCTGGCTGCTAATTGGGAGCAGGCTTGGAGCATGTGGATTGACCCCTGTAACCAGTTAATTAGCAGGAACTGATCTCATGGTACCTGGTCACTGCAGTCATATGGGATATTTAATGGTCACATAGTTCACATGGACCAATTAAAAATAAAGCACATGCCAAACAGACACATTCTAATTTATATGATAGCAAAATACTGCGGATGCTGGAAATCCGAAATGACAGAAAACGCTGGAAAAACTCAGCAGGCCAGGCAGCATCCGTGGAGAGAGAAACAGAGTTAACGTTTCAGGTCGCAGACCTTTCGTCAGAACATTCTGATGAAAGGTCTTCGACCTGAAACGTTAACTCTGTTTCTCTCTCCACGGATGCTGCCTGGCCTGCTGAGTTTTTCCAGCGTTTTCTGTCATTCTAATTTATGTCGCTTGTGAGAGGGCTAAAATTACTTAATTTATTTAGTAGTTATGATTGTAAAGAAATGTTATTGTAAAGCAAAATTGTGTGTATGAAAACACGTGGTAGCTCATTTCTAAATTTATTATTCAATGTTAGTAATAAATGTTAAGATTGTTTATTGTGATGTGTTTATGTTCTTACAAATTAGTCTCAATTCGTGAATAGTTTCCTCTTTACTCTATTGGGGAAACTTAGGAAGCAGAGTTTATGTACATCTTGTAATAAAATTGTATGACATCCTTTGCAAAGAAAACAAAATAATTCTACCCAGTTTTTATTTTAATGAGTTTCATATTCCATGTGGGAGACTGGCTAAGCCATCGTGTTGCAGCTGTAGCTTTTAGTCCAGTTCAATGTGTTTAATCTCTACTTCCTCTAATGACATTCTATCCTTTGGGATTTTTAAAAATTGGTCTAATGCCAGACTTTTGGGGTAAGTCAGACTCTTATCATTTCATTCTCCTCTCCCCTTCCACCCCAAAAAAGAAAAATCTACTCCCCAGACTCAGTTTTGTATTCAAGAAGTGCCAGCTTGAAAAATTAAACATATTTGCCATAGGATAGGCCTTTAGCAGTTTGTCTATAGTTATTGCACTTCAAAAGTAATCTTGTTAAATGCTTTCAGATATTTGTAATGAGGTGCTTTTCTTTTGTGAATGTTGTACTTTGTAACATTGAGTGTGTTTAGTACTGAGGAATGGAACAGCTTCCATTTGGGGCACTCAGTATCAAGCATGGTTAGAGGGAGGGGAAACCCCCTCTACTCTGCCCCAACAGTATTCTTCAACTCTATTCTTAGAAGAGCACCTCTTATGCACAAGTGGGACATCTTCATTTTCCCACACCAGCTGTCATTGAGGTCTCTCTGAGCAAGATTCCTAAAGTAGGGCTAGTTTTGCCTACTAGAAACTGGATTATAACTGCCCAAACTCATTCTGGATAGAATCCTTACAGCTTAGTAGTCAGAAGAGAATTTATTTTTTTCATTCTGAGCTGGATTTGAACTCTGCTCCCAGAGATGGAAGGACATTTTTTAAACTAGTGATCTTGATGCTTTAAATTTATTTTTCCTAAATTTTCATGTGTATTAAAATAATTCAGTAATAGTCTAAATGTCTTTATTCGCCCTTAGGATCAAATGGAAAAACTGAAGAAAATGCAACAAATTCAGATACCATTTCAGACAGTGTATTTAAAGCTGAAAATCAGGAACATATTGTCCTTCAACTCAGTGGCCAGAGCAAAGGAGGAAGAAAAAATGACCCAAATTTAATCGTGCAGCAGCACCACATGAAAAATGGAGAAGACTCAGACAGTGATTTTGAGTCTGACCCACCTACTCCTCAGAGCAGTGAAGAGGAGGAGCAAGAGGAGGAGGAATTCCACAGTGAGCAAGGCGAGTTCAATGATCTAGAAGCAGAAAATTTTGGGCAGAGACCTCTGCTAATGGACTCTGATGAAGACGAAGAAGTGGATGAGGAAAAGCACAGCTCTGATTCAGACTATGATCAGAATAAGGAGATTTATCCTGTAACAGAACCAGGCTCAGAGTACAGTGCTGATGCTGAAAGCATTGCAAGTGCAGAGTCAGCAACAGCACTCATTACCCCTCCAGATTCACCACAAGTCAAAGGGAGCAAAACATTACAAGATGAAGTAGATATGTTTGGTGCTGTGCCATTTGTTGGGGTGCGTCAGCATGCACAACCCAGCAAAAGAGTGGAAAATAAAGATAGCTTTCAAAAGACACCCTTCAAATCAGTCACCCTTAAGGAGCAGGAAGAGTTTGATGTATTCAGTAATGCACCTTTTACTAAGAAATTACCTCATACAGGTCAATATGGTGAGGGTACTCTGATACAAACACCACCCATTTCACCGAATGATGTGGATATGTTTGGCTCCACTCCATTCCAGCCACTTCAAGCTGTACGGTGTAGAAAGGAAAGCAAAGAGGATGTGTTTGGACATGTTCCTTTTGAAGAGATCACAGCCAGTCAACAGCACAAGATGAAGCAGCGCAGTTTACAGAAACTTTCTTCTCGACAACGGCGCACCAAACAGAGTCTTCCGGTGGAAATGGCAAGCGCCATCATGGCACACCAACAACTACAAGAAAACCTTCCAAACCTAACTATAGAACTCCAGAGCGGGTACGAAGGCACAGAAAAGTAGGGAGGCGTGATTCACAAAGTAGCAATGAACTCCTGAATATATCTGACTCTAAGGAGAACATTGGTGTGACACTTACTGGCGGAAAGGAGAAATGTCAGTCGTTGCCCACTGATGAAAGCCTGCTTGACCCGTTTGGTGCTAAGCCATTCCACCCACAAGAGCTTGTAAGAAACTCTCAGTACCAAGGTCTAGGTGATAATCGAGGAGACCACAATCCAGTTACTAACAGATCCAGACCAGGTTCTGTACATGGGGCATTTCATACTGGAGATGGGCTAAAAACCGATGATTTTGGTGCAGTGCCCTTTACTGAACTAGTATTACATAGTGTTACACAGCAACATGGTGACTTTGATCCATTTGGTGCAGCACCATTTCCTTCCAAACAGTAAAAATTAGTCTTCCAGTAGAACTGACTCCAAATCTACTTTGTTAAAACTCACTTCCCACCACAAGGCCTTATGAGCGGGGCTTCTTCCCCATGCTACGCAATACCTCTGAGCCATCGTAGAGGGGGAAATCCCAGCTGACACTCACTTTCCTTAAAAATAACTTCTCAATATGTGGAAATAGACTGTATGATCCATTTCATTCTTAATTTCACATTTTAAAGGATTTATAACTTTCTGCCACGAGTCCTGATTCTTTTTATTAACTTGGAAACTTTGTGAAAATGATTGTCATAAAACAATGTGAGCTTGCAGAACTACAAACACCTGTTAACATTTGAGATCTCCATTAGAAAGGGATTTGATGTCTTCAAACTGTGGAACTAGACTTGATCATGTAAATTATGTATTTTGCTTTTTCTGAGGTGGAAAGTTGCAAAATGATTTCCTTTGTAGAATGTGCCCATAATCCTCAGACTAGCATAGTATCAGACCATGTGTTTTGCTGTTGGTAAAGTGATCATATGCAGCCACAGTTAAGAAGCCAACAATTTTACATGCTTAAAGCTGCAGTTGAAATGCCCCTGTATTATTTCTGTGATATAATTGTTTTAATGCTTGTGTTCAGCCAGGCTGCTTTTGTGTGAATGGAAATCAAACATCCAGCACATAGTCTATTTTTATTGCTGCGATACAGTTAAAGTGCACTTTTCAGACTTTGAGACTTGAAAGTGAGCAAGTCTCCTTTTTGTATTAATAGTTTAATTATAATTTGTTAAACCTGTCCTTTTATATTGATCACAATCTGCTTAGTGGTTTTCTTTCCACTGTTTAACACATGGGGAACTCTGTTCATATTTACTCTTTTCTTTGATGCAAACTGTTAAATTTTCATTTAACAATACAATTGGAGGAATTGGTTTCCCACACTCCCTTTGTTTTGTATTCATTGATACCTGCTTTCCAATGAAGCAATAAATTCCACTTGAAGTTATGGTTATAATGGATTGAATAATAATTCACTCATATATCAAAGAAAGCAGGGAAGCTTTATTTAGTTAAAGGCACCTCTACATCCAGTTAATTTCACATTTTCAGTTCCTGGTTATGATTGTGGAATTTGTGAAAATCAAGTAATTAGATGACAAAAATGACTCTTGGAGAGGGTGAAAGTCAACTTATGGGGTGCAAAATGGGTGGTAGCAGGTTGGCTGCCTGTTATTCACCCACCCAACTTGTGTAAAACATCTTCCGATTAGGCACTTTACAGCCTTCCGGACTCTATATCGAGTTCAACAATTTCAGATCATAACCTCGGCCCCTACCACATACATATATATTTTATCCACCCTTTTGGTTTGTGCCTTTTCCCTTTTTTTTCTCTCTCTCCCTCACGGCAGCTGTCTTTCATTCTGCCAGCATTTCACACTTCTGAGCCATCTTTTGTTTCTTAACCTGTCCTATTACCTTCTCGTCTTGCCTTGAGCATCTCTTAATGTCTCTACTTACCATAGACCACCCCTTTTGTTCTTTTATTCCTCCCCCCAGCCTCCCACTTGCTTTTTTTATGTTTCATTTCCTGCTTTTTTTCTCAGTTCTGACGAAGGGTCTTCGACCTTAAACATTAACACTGTTTCTCTCTCCACGGATGTTGCCTGGCCTGCTGAGTTTTTCCAGCGTTTTCTGTTGTTGTTTCAATTTTCCAGCATCCGCAGTATTTTGCTATCGTGTAAAACAGGTGTCTGATTCCTACTACCCGTTTTGCACTCCCACTGACATTGAATTTCACTCCATGTCTCCATTAAGAAGAAAAAGTATTGATGCGTCTCCTAGCGTGGAGAATTAGTTGGTGGTCATCTCGAGAAGCTAGTTGACACGGTTACATGTGGAAACCCACTATCTCCCCAGAAAGCATGGAAGACAAAAAAGTTAATGGTCACAACATTTGTAACATTTTTTGGGTGGTTAGTGAAGGATGACTACGTTGCAAAGTTGGAACCACTTTTTAAACAACAGATATATTTCCAGAAGCTAGATGATCATGTATGTTACAAACATGCCAAGCACAGCCTTTCTTAGCTATATAAATGGTGTCTTCAATGCTGGCATTTGAGATGAAAGCAGTGTATTCATTCTACGCAAGTTACTGGAATAGAATTATCTCATTTATTGTATACTTACTTGTATTGGATAACTGTCCCTTTAACAGTTTGGAATCACACAACAGCCATAAAACCACCCACTTCTTGCAGCCCTTGCAACCCTCGCTGATGTTGCAGCTCAGATGTTCATGGCTATTTAGTTTCCTGTCAAATTGCTGTGCTGAGGAAGAGTTTATTTGCATTTTTTTGTTAACTTAATGGGCTATCCAGGGCTGTTTTCCCCACAATTTTCCATGTCGGTGACCACCTCCACTCCTCAGTCTACCCTTGCAGATTATTCCATTGTACAGTCATCAACTTCTTTCAGATCGTGCACCCTCACATTCTTCCTCTCCCACCCCCCCACCATGCAATAGCTGAATTGGTGCAGCTTGATCTCCTTCATAGTACTTGAAGCACATCTTTCATTTCTTTTTGTCTTGCAAGCCCAGCCAACAGTTAATGGGGGTGAAACTCAACTTTGAGGGTGCAAAGTGGACAGTAGTTCATCAGCCACCTACACATTGATTCCAAAGAAAAAAGAAAATCGGGCAATGAAGAGGAAAATTGGGCGAGGTGTATATTTCATGTTTTAGGTCTCCATCCTTAATCTTTACATCCTGACTGTTGAAATCAAGACTCATTATATTGCCTCGTAGACTAATTCTTTCCCTCAACTTAAAACTGGAATACCTTCTTCCTCGCACAATCTATATGCTTTAAAAACACGAGCTTTGTGTTGCTTAATTATTATTTCTGATTTCCCTTGTCTTTCCTCTTCTTTTACAGCTTGGTATTTTACAAATGGGCCTTACCTAGATTCGTCAAAAAAATCTCACTTGTTTTGCTTCATTGCTACCTCCCAAGATGATTTTCACCATCTAATTTTGGATCTTCCAATTAGTGCATATTAGCATAATCCTCTGTAAAGTTTTCCCAAAGTTCATAACATCTACGCATTCATCTATTTGTTTCAATTCTGAAACACACATTTTCACATTCACGAGCCAGTGATTCCACTTCCCTCCCTGGTCACTGTTGCAGCCTGTTCACTGCCTCGGCGTCTTACTTGACCCTGAGCTGTGCTTCCAATCACATATCCTCATCACCAAGACCACCTCCGTAATATCGCCTGTCTCCAACCCTGCATCAGCTGACTGGTACGGTAGCATCGTGGTTATGTTACTTTACTAGTAATCACAGTCGGTCTTTGCCCTTAATCTTTACATCCTGATTGTACTACCTCGTACAATAATAGACATAGTAAACACAGGCCTGGACTAATGATCCGGAGACCCGAGTCCAAATCCTACCACAGCAGTTGGGGAATTTAAATTCAGTTAATTTGAATCTGGAATAAAAAGCTAGTATCACTAATGGTGACCGTAAAACTACTGGATTTTTTAAAAATTTGTTTATGGGATGTGGGTGTCGCTGGCAAGGCCAGCATTTATTACCCATCCCTAATTGCCCTTGAGAAGGTGGTGGTGAGCCGCCGCCTTGAACTGCTGCAGTCCATGTGGTGAAGGTACTCCCACAGTGCTGTTAGGGAGGGAGTTCCAGGATTTTGACCCAGTGACGATAAAGGATCGGCAATATACTTCTAAGTCAGGATGGTGTGTGACTTGGAGGGGAACTTGGAGGTGGTGGTGTTCCCATGCACTTGCTGCCCTTGTCCTTCTAGGTGGAAGAGGTTGTGGGTTTGGGAGGTGCTGCCAAAGAAGCCTTGGTGAGTTGCTGCAGTGCATCTTGTAGATGGTACACACTGCAGCCACGGTACGCCGGTGGTGGAGGGAGTGAATGTTTAAGGTGGTGGATGGGGTGCCACACAAGCTGGCTGCTTTGTCCTGGATGGGGTCGAGCTTCTTGTGTTGTTGGAGCTGCACTCATCCAGGCAAGTGGCGAGTATTCCATCACACTCCTGACTTGTGCCTTGTAGATGTTGGAAAAGCTTTGGGTAATCAGGAGGTGAGACACTCGCCACAGAATACCTAGCCTCTGACCTGCTCTTGTTGCCACAGTATTTATGTGGTTGGTCCAGTTAAGTTTCTGGTCAATGGTGACCCCCAGGATGTTGATGGTGGGGGATTTGGCGATTGGTAATATCATTCAATGTCAAGGGGAGGTGGTTAGACTCTCGCTTGTTGGAGATAGTCATTGCCTGGCACTTCTGTGGCCAGAATGTTTCCTGCCACTTATCAGCTCAAACCTGAACGTCTTCCAAGTCTTGTTGCATGCGGGCATGGACTGCTTCATTATCTGAGGAGTTGCGAATGGCACTGAACACTCTCTGCATTCATCAGCGAACATCCCCATTTCTGACCTTATGTTGGAGGGAAGATCATTGTTGAAGGAGCTGAAGATGGTTGGGCCTCGGACACTGCCCTGAGGAACTCCTGCAGTGATGTCCTGGGGCTGTGATGATTGACCTTCAATCATACTTTATGCTAGGTATGATTCCAGCCAGTGGAGCATTTCCTCCCCCCGATTCCCATTGACTTCAATTTTACTAGGGCTCCTTGATGCCACACTTGGTCAAATGCTGCCTTGATGTCAAGGGCAGTCATTCTCACCTCACCTCTGGCATTCAGCTCCTTTGTCCATGTTTGGACCAAGGCTGTAATGAGGGCAGTAGCCGAGTGGTCTTGGCGGAACCCAAACTGGGCATCAGTGAGCAGGTTATTGGTGAGTAATTGCTGCTTGATAGCACTGTCGATGACACCTTCCATCACTTTGCTGATGATTGAGTAGACTGATGGGGTGGTAATTGGCCGGGTTGGATTTGTCCTGCTTTTTGTGGGCAGGACATACCTGGGCAGTTTTCCACATTGTCGGATAGATGCCAGTGTTGTAGCTGTACTGGAACAGCTTGGCTAGAGGCGCGGCTAGTTCTGGAGCACAAGTCTTCAGCACGATAGCTGGGATGTTGTCAGGGCCCATAGCCTTTGCTGTATCCAGTGCATGCAGCCGTTTCTTGATATCACGTGGAGTGAATCGAATTGGCTGAAGACTGGCTTCTGATGGTGGGGACCTCAGGAGGAGGCCGATATGGATCATCCACTCGGCACCTCTGGCTGAAGATGGTTGCAAACGCTTCAGCCTTGTCTTCTGCACTCGCGTGCTGGGCTCCACCATCATTGAGGATGGGGATATTCATGGAGCCTTCTCCTCCCATTAGTTGTTTAATGGTCCACTACCATTCACGACTGGATGTGGTAGGACTGCAGAGTTTTGATCTGATCCATTGATTGTGGGATCGCTTCGCCCTGGCTATAGCATGCTGCTTATTAGCATGCATGTAGTCCTGTGTTGCAGCTTCCCCAGGTTGGCACCTCATTTTTAGGTACGCCTGGTGCTGCTCCTGGCATGCTCTTCTACCCTCCTTATTGAACCAGGGTTAGTCCCCTGGCTTGATGGCCTGGCATATCCCTCACTGCTATTACCATGAGGTTACAGATTGTGGCTTAATACAGTTCTGCTGCTGATGGCCCTCAGTGCCTCATGGTGCCCAGTTTTGAGCTGCTAGATCTTTTCTGACTCTCTCCCATTTTGCATGGTGGTAGTGCCACACAACACGATGGAGGATGTCCTCAGTGTGAAGATGGGACTTCGTCTCCACAATGACTGTGCGGTGGTCGCTGCTACCAATACTGTCATGGACAGATGCATCTGCGACAGGTAGATTGCTGAGGACAAGGTCAAATAGGTTGTAAAAAAACTTCCCTGACAGCACTCTGGGAGCACCTTCACTACACTGACTGTTGTGATTCAAGAGGGCTGCTCACTACCACCTTCTCAAGGGCAATAAATGCTGGCCTTGCCAGTGACACCCACATCCCATGAATGAATTAAAAAAACTTCTGAAACCCTAATTCACACTTATGTTACCTCTAGACTCTACTCTTCCACCCCTCCATAAACCTATTCATAACTCTGCAGCCTGTCATAACTCGCACCAAGTCCAGTTCATCCAGCATCCCTGTGCGCACTGACCTACATTGGCTCCTGGTCTACCAATGCCTTATATGTCTCCATTACCTTGTACCAACTGAACCACAACTCTTCAAATAGCATGTTTTTGATTTGACTTTTCCCTTTGTTGCCCCGTAGGAATTATTGATGGAAAGGTCAGGAGAGCACGCAGGGATAACTGTCTAGCCACAATATGCAATGAAGTTGGTTATATTTTTTCTTGCAGTCGCAGGTATCATTGGTGGACAACAGACACCTATTGTGTAATTGTGATGCAAATTTGAGTGATAATTCAGTAAGTGTTGGAAAATATGTATTTATTTGATAACACCAGCCATTAAGTCACAGGAGAAATAATGAACAAAGCTCCAAATAATTTGAGTCATACTGAACCCACACCATCTCTCCCCTCCCTCCCCCACCCCACAAAATAAACATACAATTTCAGGATTTAAACCACCTTTTCCAGGCTGAGTAAAATGCAGAACTTAAGCATCTGACAATCACATGACCAGCTTGTCCTTTAAGGGCAAGTAGTAAAAATGTAAGAGTAAAAACCATAAGTATGTTATTACAATTCAAACACAATTAAAATAACTACCACCATTTTCAAACAGCACTAGTTAAGAAATTTCCTATGCACAAAACAGCTATTTAAAAAAAAAACATATACATTGCACTTAGCCCTCCACTAGTTTGTCATCCAAAGGTAAATTTTACAACTTCATGCCCCCAATGTGTGAGGAGGCAGGAGCACAGATTTGTAAAATTTACCCTTTAATCACCAGTGATGTTCTTAGCAGTAATGATTGTTCCATTCTTACACCATGGTTATTTGAAGAGTTATACTTTCACATTTCACAAAGATTTTGTTAAAAAGGGAAATATACTTCTGTTTTCCTTTTTAAAGACTTCTCCACTAGAACCTTTTGTCTATCACAGTTATGCCTGGTCTGTTCAAATACCCTGCCTAGCCAGTTCACTGGAGCAGTGCAAGGTGGTAAGACAATCTAGCTTCCCACTTGATCTCTTTAGCTGTACAACATGAGGAGGAAGGGTCGAAGTAGTAGCCGCCTTTCTCCCCATCAGACAATAAATATTAATTCCACTACACTGATCAGGCAATTATTCTATTATGCCCTATAGGACCAAATCAGCCAATTGGTCAACTTGACCATTGTCACTAAGATTAAAACCCTCAAAGTAATCGGGCAACAGTCTGGTCACTTCCTGGGTGAACATCATGCAGATGACATTCATTACAGTAATGTGTACAACTTGAACAAACATTAGAATCTTAGTAATAAAAATTCATTCCTTGCTATTAAGTATTACTAAATGTAGGTCAATTATCAATCATTTTAGATATGGCCGTTCTTATTCATGAAGATTAAATGCCACATGTTCTAATTCTGTCTACACTCTCCATAAATACAGATCCGCAGGATTATTTCTCAGCCATGGTGATTTGAAGTACTTGTCAATTCTTTCCCAATTCTATTCTTTATGGATATAGTGTTACATCCTAAAATATATGGGCTACTTTATAAAAAAAATTAAATTAACACATATGCTATAGTTTCACTTTCTCATTCTCCCTTCCAGGTCATGAGGAAATAGGACTTAGATGAGTTTGCTGATCAGCCTGCTAAGTAGATCTGAAAGAAACACATACAGGAAACTCTTTGGTATCCGGCACCGACGTGGTGCCGGTTGATCGAAAGTTCCGGATAACGGAGTGTTATATCTACTGAGGCTATTTTTAACATTAAAAAAAATCAAGAAATGTGCAGTATACAGTATTTGGTTACTCACCTACAGAATGTTGTGTTAAATGGATGGTGGAAGATGCTTGATTAAGTACAGTACTGCCAGTTGAGGGTAATCCATAACTCTTTAATTACTTAACAGTAAGTGAGACTCCCGGCAGCGCGGGAGAATCAGACTCCTGTTACTGCAGTGTTTGGACTTCCGACGGAGGCCGAGTAGTGGCACTTTGGAGAACTACCCCCACTGACTAACTCAGCGTTCGCGGGAGACTCTGCCTCGGCAACATTGCCGGTTATTTGAGGGGAGTTTTCGGAGTATGATTTTTGCCGGTTGAGAATTCCGGATATTTAGGTGCCGGTTAAACAAGAGTTTCCTGTACATTATTCAATGACTTTTGCATCTATGGAAAGCAGCTTCAAATGTGCATTAATACAAAAGTGGTAGTACAGCTCCAGAGGTCTCCTATCTGAGGCAGTGTACGCTAATGTGGACAGGAATGAGGCAACCCCTAGGAGGCAGTCTCACACCACTTGGGCTTCCAACCAGGGGTAATAAAAGTGCAGTGCAGCACAAAGCCAAGGTTTAAAAACACCAACTACTCATTAACATTAAAATTTAGTCACTTGGCAAATGAAGTTCTGCATATGCATACTTGCTCCATTGTCACTGCAACAAGCAATTGACAATTTAACTCTGGTTTACGAGCTTCACTTTGCACGCTCCAGGTTCTTGATTGAGACCAGTACCTGACACCAACTGAAAGTCTGTGTATAATATCTTAATAGTATGAGGAACACACACATTTGAAGGATGACTACTACACCCTATGGTGTAAGCTCTTTATACAAGTACCATAGACATCCTACAAAAAGCTACTGGAAAGTATCTGCAGTATGACTAGACACATCTGGAAGCTAACTGCTGTCCTTTCCCATCCCCAACAATAATCTGTTACTTTGTTTAAATAAAAAGGTCTGTACATGTACAGATCAACAATGAACATGAATTATCAATTCAACAGTAGAATTTTAACACTTTCTTCCTCCTTCCCCTGCCAGTAGCCTGGCTCAGTGTACTACTACAGATTCTCAACAGGCACGTTTAAGGAAATTATTCACTCAATCACAAGACACTGATGATGCAGTTATGTATTCATTAGTTCAGAACAGGGCTGGTTGTGTCTGTACTGCATGATGTAGACTCCAGTTTGGTGCCACCAATAAAACATCATGACGATAAGGCCATGCCAGCACTGATGACTGGAACCGAGGTAGTTGAGCTGCCCTGTAAAAGGTACAGAAATGTTAGCAACTCATGCTTCCCCCCCCACCTGAAGAATGTTACTATGTACCATATTTGGTAATTTTGTAACTAGCAACACTAGAACAAAGCAACATTAGATATTGAAATGTTATAAAAATGGAAAATTTAGAAATTAAAACCATTTCTATGGTTACAATGTTGTTGTAAAGGTCTTAAACTCTAATGTGAAGTTGAGAAATTAACTACTGGGCAAACTATTTATTGAAGCTTTGAACTCTGGTTTGCAGAGCTACCCCCTATAGGTCCTGGTGGGAGGCAAAATGAATGTCAAAATACCCTCAAAATTATACATGTACTAAGTACTCCCCACTGCAGTTTCAGTTCAGCTTGGTATAGACCCAGCACATCACTGCCATATTTCAGCTATAATTAGACTCATTTGGGAGGCAGAAATGTTTTATTACATTATCTGGAGCAAGTGTTAACAAATCACTGGCTATGAAACTAGTTTTCCATATTAATTGTGGTTGTCCAAAGGTCATAAAATAAACTTTAGCCTCTGCATGCTCACCTGGGAAATATCTTTCTGGAATTTTTGTGATGTATAGAAAAAAAGCCACTGCACCCATCAAATACATCACAAATACACGTGGAACAAATGCCTGGGAATATAAAGTAATTGAATTATGACAAACTACACAAGAATTAGGATTAAACTTAAAAATGAAGAAAAATGTGACAATTTGTGAACTATAAATCAATTGGAAAAGATCTGATAGATTTGTGAACCACCATTCATTTTTTATATACCACTGCAATTTAGCCTTTCACCACCAACTCTGGTTCATTTTTGTATGACATGGGTAATTTCTATACTGAAACCCTCCACAACAATAACTTGCATTTTATATAGTGTCTTTAATGTAGAAAAACATCCTGAGGCACTTCACAGAGTAATCAGACAAAAAAGCAGATAATAGGAAGGTTGATGAAAACTCTTGGTCAGAGTGGTGGGTTTTAAGGAGGGGCTTAAAAGTGGAAAGGCAGAGGGATTTAGTGAGGGAATTCTAGAGTATGGAGACAAGATGGCTGGAAGTCAGCGGGGGGAGGAAAAGACGCCAGTGTTGGGGGGGGATGTGGGTTGTAGCCCTCAACATTTATTTTTCAGTCATTTAATTGACACTCAGATTCAAGGTTTTTTTTTTGTCAAGTATAGTTTGTTACTGATGGAGCTCCTCTCATACACCTTTTCATTATTTATATACACACCACTACTTGGTGACAGTGGCCAGAAGCATAGACTGATGTGGGCCAATACTTTCATATCTTATCACTTTCAAGATAAAATTCTCCATTCCTACATTTAACAGCCTCCTCCCTTCACAAACTATAACTCACCCACACTGCCCCCTCCTGTCCTCACCCACATTGCCCCATCTCAGCCAGAAGTGCCAAGTAGATGATCCATATTGGCCTCCTCCTGAGGGTCCCACCCCCAATCACAGAAACCAGGCTCCAGCCAATTCGATTCACTCCACAGGATATCAACAAACGCCTGAGCGCACTGGATACAGCAAAGGCTGTGGGCCCTGACAACATCCTGGCTGTCAACCTGCAGACATGTGCTCTAGAACTAACTGCACCTCTAGCCAAGCTGTTCCAGTAAAGCAACAATGTGGAAAATTGCCCAGGTATATCCACAAAAAGCAGGACAAATCTAATCTGGCCAATTACCACCCCATTAGTCTACTCTCAATCATCAGCAAAGTGATATCAAGAGGCACCTACTCACTGATACCCAGTTTGGGTTCCGCCAAGACCACTCGGCTCCCGACCTCATTACAGCCTTGGTCCAAACATGGTGAAGTGAGCGTGACTGCCCTTGACATCAAGGCAGCATTTGACCGAATGTGGCATCCAGGAGCCCCTGTAAAACTGTCAATGGGAAGCAGGGGGAAACTCTCCACTGGCTAGAGTCATACCTAGCACAAAGGAAGATGGTCGTGGTGGTTGAAGGTCAATCATCACAGCCCCAGGACATCCTCTGGGTCGTGTCCTAGACCCAACCATCTTCAGCTGCTTAATCAATGACCTTCCCTTCAACATAAGGTCAGAAATGGGGATGTTCGCTGATGACTGCACAGTGTTCAGTGCCATTTACAACTGCTCATAATGAAGCAGTCCATGCCCACCTGCAACAAGACGACGTTCAGGCTTGGGCTGATAAATGGCAGGTAGCATTCGTGCCACACAAGTGCCAGGCAATGACTATCTCCAACAAGTGAGTCTAACCACCGCCCCTTGACATTCAACAGTATTACCATCACCATCCTGGGGTGTCACCATTGACCAGAAACTTAACTGGACCAGCCACATAAATACTGTGGCAACAGAGGCTGGGTATTCGGCAGCGAGTGTCTCACCTCCTGACTCCCCAAAGCCTTTCCACCATCTACAAGGCACAAGTCAGGATTATGATGGAATACTCTCCACTTGCCTGGATGAGTGCAGCTCCAACAACACTCAAGAAGCTCGACACCATCCAGGACAAAGCAGCCCGCTTGATTGGCACCCCATCCACCACCGGCATACCGTGGCTGCAGTGTGTACCATCTACAAGATGCACTGCAGCAACTTGCCGAGGCTTCTTCGGCAGCACCTCCCAAACCTGCGACCTCTTCCACCTAGAAGGACAAGGGCAGCAGGTGCATGGGAACACCACCACCTCCAAGTTCCCCACCATCCTGACTTAGAAGTGTATCGCTGATCCTTCATTGTCGCTGGGTCAAAATCCTGGAACTCCCTACCTAACAGCACTGTGGGAGTACCTTCACCACACGGAATGCAGCGGTTCAAGGTGGCGGCTCATCACCACCACCTTCTCATAGGCAATAAATGCTGGCCTTGCCAGAGACGCCCACATCCCATAAACAAATAAAAAACATTGGCCCCTCCTCTGTCCTACTCCAGTGGCACACTGAATTGATGAAGATCATCGTCCTCACTTTTTAATCCCTCCAGTCTCACGCCAGCCTACCTCAGTGAACTCCTCCAGCCATGCGTCCCTGCACATGCTCTCCATTCAATTAGACATGAGCTTATTCCATACCTGCCCCGCTCAGTTGCCAGCTGTATTTTCAGCCACAATGCCCTTGCCCTGCAAAATTTTGTTCTTAAACTGCTGCCTTCCCACCTGCTTTCAAAAGCTCCCTAAATAATGTCATCTTCAACTGTGCTTTCTTCATCGCCCACTTAATGCCCCTTTTGTTTTCTGTAAAGCACTCAAACATTCTTCTGTGAGCAGCCCCATACACAAGTTGATGTTTGGGAGAAGTTTTAAGGTGACAGTGCATGCCCTCCCAAAAGTGTAGTGGGATTTTGCAGTGTGCAAGAACTGGCCCAGAATAACTAATTTGCTGATTCCCTTCCAGTGGGAAATGCTCACTTTCCACTAGACCCTTCTCCTTGAAGGTACAGCCACAGCTAGAATCTTAGAGGGGAACATTGACTCTGAACACATTCTATTATGCTGTGGCTCATCGTGTCTTAAGCATACAAATGCACCACCTACTTAAAATATTTTAAGGATTCTGATAGTAACTACCTTAGAGTTAAAAATAACCCTTGAAGATAAACTAATTTTTGTCCAAAATATCTAAATTCAAGGTCAAATTTAACTCTTCTATGGCGTAAACTATGCAATAATACATTAAGTTTAATGAAAATTAGGCATGATATTGGATAGAATGTAGTATTTGCTTGCTTCCCTAATTAGATGCTATAACTGACCCTTGTCGACATGTAGTTTTGTTTGCCCCCAACACATCAACTGTACAAGGATTCAATTCTGTACAGTTTAAACTAATTTTGTCTCACTCACCTGAACTATTGGTGCGCTCATCCCTCCATTCTGCCAAATCCAGTGAATTGTTGGGATAAACCCATACGCAGAAACGCAGCAAAAGATGAGTGCACGCAGGTTGTACCACTGCTGAGTGAGGTAATATGGATGTATTTGTGCAAAGAATACTGCCAGTATCATAGCCAGCACCATTATTAAATACACCTGTCGCCAATACTAAGGACAAAAACAAAATTCAAATCTCATACAAATTATTGAACTATTACAAATGGTTTCATGGTTAGAAGTATCACTATACATTTAAAAAAGATTTAGTAATTCACTTAATTTTGAAACTCTAGTAATTGAACATAGTAGCATATTTATGGAAGTATTGGTTAGATGTGCTTATTCAGTTAAGTGATCAGATACAAAACCACAATTGATTTGGATCATTTGTATTTAAAAAGATCATTTTCTCTTACCAGGTTAAAGTGCTACAGGATATGTTGTCCTCCTTCTCCCTCCCCCAAACCCCATTCACAGAACATATGAAAGAGGGAAGCTTCTCCTGTTAACAAGCAATACATTTCTAAATGTGACCATGTGGTTTTGCTCATCTGTGGTTAGATGTGGCATGATTTCAATCAGGACTTAATCATCATTTGGTTAGTAAAGAGAAATGTCAAATATTACTGTTAATCAGTGTATGAAGACGACTCAAAGTTTAAGCCTACTGAGCAGAAAAACACTCACCTCGTTACAGTAAAAGGCATAGAATACTGCAGGGACATAGCAGCCCAAAATCCCTATGGCAATACCAGCATAATCAAGGGCCATCCAGCGACGATTTGCTTTCTCAGAGCGATGGCAGCAGAACAGGTGATATCCAACTGAACACAGCATGCAAACCTGCAAAGCAAATACTCCAAACTAACTGCAAGAAAAAAACTTATGTTGCACAAAGCTGCATATTACAATGCCTATAACCTAACTGTGCCTACAAAATTATTTTAATGGCTGTTCAGTTTTTAAGCAAATCTCAGAATTACATTGCAGAGATGTAATTCTAAGTAAACAATGTGTCATAAGTATGGCATACCACTATCCACATCTTGCCAATTCAAAAACCATCTAATTACCCCATCTCTCTCCTTTCTGTCCCTAGCCACTTGAAAGAACAGTAGTTAAAATAAAAGGGAAATAGCAAAGATATCTATAAGCATTTAAGAAGCAAAAGGATGATCAAAGAGGTGGGGCACTTAGAAAGGAGGAAGGCCACCTTATACTTAAGAATCATTTTACCTCAGTTTTTACAGAGGTCTGAAGTTTTTCAGCAGCATCAAACAATGCAATCGAAAGCAAAGTTCATGCCAAGCTATTATCATAATGGATTGCTTTGCCTCTCTGGATCCTGTGTAATTCCCATAATTGGTAAACATTGGAAAGGAAGCAGTGAGCACAGCTGCCAGAGGGATTTGCACCACCTTTGAATTTCCAGGCCTGACATATTCCAGTTATCTATGAGGATCAATGATCAGTCAGGAAACAATTCTGGCAAAGCCACCCAGAGGCATACCTACAGTCTTGAGGAGCCTTTGGCACACAACACCATCAAAGTTCTGAAGAATGTACATAGCTCCCATAAAGCAAGGCTTAGAAAGCTTAATGGTATATTTGCCCAGTCAAGTTTGGCTGAGGACACCTCTGATTTCTAATGCAACTAGGCCCTGGTCATTGTTCAGAGTCATGCTATTTGTATCTAGGTTTATAGGTTCTACTTGGTAATCAAGGAAACTCAAACTAACAGTCATTGACCATTCTACATGTTTCTTGTAGGGCAAAGACACATATCCTTGTCCTCATCATAGGTGTTAAGAACTATATAGCTATTGGAAAAATCCAGACCCATGGAGTTTTCCTAATCTCTTACCTCCCGTGGGTGGTCACCCTCTTCCTCTTCACTATTCCTCTCTACCGATTGGGTGACTACCTTCTGCAATGCATCTCCCAGAAACTTTTCTTCCCACATATATTGCAGAGTGTAGCCAGCTGGTCCTGCAGCTTATCAATCCTCTGCTCAAGCAACACAACTTTGATCATGCCTGCCATACACATCACTAGCCCAGCTCCTAATCATGCCATTTCAGTGCTACTGTTGACTTCATCAACAGGAACTAATTTTCTTTCACAAAAAGAAACTAAAAAAAACCTACTGGATTCAGCCCAGAAAATTGCGTTCTTGAGATCAGATGTAACCAACTGCACTTTTATTATACTGACTACACAACATTTGCTGTAACAGCAGTTAAAAATTTTAAACCTGGATTTTCCGATTAGCCTAACCCCTATGGTAACTCACCTATTTTAAATGAATCAACGAATCACCACCAGTGTTAAGGCCAATCGGAAAATCTATGTTCTGGTCTTTGGCACATTGTAGGATCATTCTTTTCGTCACTATGTATTCTACTAGTCTCTGTATAACCTCTACCTTACTGTTGCTGATGATCAACACCCGTCTCTCTCACTACTTCTACAAGTTAAGGTAGAGTTCATTTTGCTTAACAATGAAAACATTCTATATTCAATTACTTGCTAAATAAAAGTTATTCTAAATATGTATAAACCCAACCTCCATTTGCATGAAACTTGCTCTCCCCCAGCCCGCAAAGATAACAGGACAGAACAGGAGAGCAATCAGCAGCATAGCAGGGCTAAAGCCTGCTACCAAAATGACCAATTTGGAGAAATAACAATAAATCAAGCAAGCACTATAAATTTGGTATTCTTCCAGGGCTGCCAATATAAGCAGTACAAAACTGGAACAGTCCACTCAATTTAGAACATTTGGGAGCTAAAGGGGTGGGACACTTTTGTAACCCTTCAGCAGCATCAGAAGCTACCTGGATTAGGCCCCACTATTCTGTCCCATGTGCCAATCTGTAGTAAAAGAATGGTGACATGGTACTTTAACAGAGGTACTTGTCAGATCACAATTTCAAGTGCTCTATAGCAGTGGTTCTCAAACTTTTTTGATTGAAGGACCCCTTTTCAAATCGATTAGTAATCACTGACCCACCTCCATCTAAATGATACTATATAATACTCATATGAAAGTGCTGCATATAGAATGGTTTAATGATGCTTTTAAGAAAACGGGTATTTACTTACAGATATCAGCGAGATGGGTGTGCCCGCTCCTCACACTAATTCTGGGTACTTTGCAGCAACAGATGGCCTCTATTAGCCACTTAGTACTGGACAATTTTTAAAGCAGTCAACAGGCTGGCCAAGGTGAGCGAGGGCACAAGCACCCATGCACATACTGGGATACTGCTGGAAGTATGACTCACCGCCATGCTGTCCCACTGGCATGTTCTGTTAATAGCTACATTGTGGGATTGTACATGTTTGCATGAACACGTTCAGGCACATGTTTGAAGGGCCCTGCAGGCACTCTGATCACGTGTCAGGAGGATGTCACAGGGCCACAGCGCCAGGGAAAGGAATCGGCTCGACCAGCAGGGAGCACTCGTTGCAAAGTGAGTGAGAACTGTGGGCCTCTGAGGAGGCGGGCCCAGCCATTGAGAATAATTCACAAGAACTGAATCAGTGTTGTTTTATAAAGAGTTACCGCCGATAATTATTTTTAAATATTTAACCTTTATAAAAAGGAGACTTCGCCCTTCAATGCCCTCTCCATAGAATTTAGCTAATGAGACTTAAGGTTCATTCCACCAAGAACCAAATAAAAAACTATGGGTCATTTTAATTATGAGTCACATTTAAAGCAGGGACCTGCTGCCTTCCAGCAGGTGTCCTGCTTGCCTACTAAAAATAGTAGGTTAATATTGGGCCGCACAAGAAGGCAGAAGGATCGGAGGAGGCAAGTCGCACAGGGCATTTTGATTCCTACCCAGCGGAAACCAGGCAGGGTACAAAGGGGGTTGAAATCCCCCACCCCTCCACCTGATTATCCTTCTTTTGTTCTGCCGATCCATAGCAATTCCCAGTTAAGGATTACCTTTTTTTATTGTCACAGATCTCTACCCAAATTGACTTAACCCTGAGCTTATAAAATTGAAGTTGCGCGCAAAAAAAATATATGCCTGTTTATATTGCGAAAGATAGAGCAGACAGTGCTTTACGCAGAACTGATTGCAAGTGCCACTGAAAAGCACAATCCAACTGGTTGTTAGCGGCGGTTTAATAATGTGTTGCCATGCTTGTTCCTTGCCATAAGACTTCCTGTGGAATTGTATCCTGGCTACAATCTGTGTCTTTATAAATCTGCTTTTTGCTTTCATTTTCTTTAAGATGTATTGGACTTTTTAGTTTTCAAACTTTTGAATTAGAACAATATGCACCATTTAATCATTTTTAATTTTAATTACCTCTGGCCGCCTCCGGTGGCGGACCCCCTGGAAAATCTCTACAAACCTCAGTTTGAGAAACACTGCTCTACAGTCACTGGAGTATCTACCACTCATGAAAGACAAACATGTAATACAATGATCTCTGCAAAGATATATTTCTTGAATGTACAAACATGTCTGAACCACTTGCCTGGAAACAGAAGAGACAGATGGAATATATAACATAATCATCCCTAGAGGCATTTGCTTCTGGAAGTACAATGGTCATGTCATAAATGCCAAGACCGAAGAACAGGAAAAATCCAAGTAGGTGACTCCAAATATTCACCGTCTCATTAGAAAGGATGAAAAGACTGTAGAGAAATGTATTAATTATTCCAATGTAAAAATACAAGAGCAACTATCTAGGTTTCTGAACTCATTTCCTAGGCCTTCTGGTGAGCTACATAAAATGTCTTCACATGCATTATAAATATACAGAACATGGTAACATAACATATACCATTTCAGGATTGCATTTAGCAAATTACTAACATAAATAGGTTCATGACTGACACCAGATCTTTAACGTTACCAAAAATACTGCTTGCGGTTTTGCTTTTAAAATAAAAAATTTATGGACTACACTTAACTCCTACCAGATAACTTTAGTGTGCTTTGAACATTCTCTATATAGTTACCGAATTAACTTGTAATATCTCCTAACCGAAAGGTCTTTCTCTACACCCCCACACACACCTATTTATTAGTGTATCAAACCTAGACTGAGTTTTATTCCAGAAAAACACATGTATCCAAAACAATAAAACTGATAAGACAATCTTACCCACCTTTTTAAGCACAATTTTGAAGGTAGATAAGCTCTATATCCATCTGTAATGTAAGGATTATCTTTAAGAAAAGATGGAATTTGTTCATAAGTGTACAGACGGATGCCTCGTGGTACAAGAACAGGCCAATATTGGTAGTTTCCTAATTCAATGTAGTGGGCACTTTTGAGCAACTTCTGAGGCATGATGCTGGAAATTATAAAAGAAATAACACAAGACAGGATTTTATAACAAATAGTGAATGCATACCAAATAGATTAAGTCAATAAGGTCCATTCAACACCACGTTATTTGAGCAATCAAAGGCTCCAAAATAATTATAACCATAATATAAAAATAATTACAGTTTGACTTAACTGGTTAATAAAATTAGAAAAAATTACAAGAATCCATAAAATTAGTGTATTCTGGAGCTTTAGTATTGCACATCTTGGCAAACATTCAATAATTCCTTCTCCTTGTGGCATTTTTCCTTATTTAAAACCGAGTGTGAAAACATGATGATGCTCGAACCTCATACATTTTAATCTTGAATTACTATTTTCTCATGATATAAGCGAATGATATTTCTCACTTTAAACTGATTAAAATTAGTTCAACAAACTAAAAGCCAGCTCAATCATGTGACTACAAAAACTGCGCTTAAATTACCCATCATCGATCGGTAAAGTAGAAAATATTATATTGAATGAAATGGCAGCAGCTAGAGTGGGGGAGAAAGTTACCAGCGGAGAGCGAGTGGCCACAACATTGAACACATCAACATGAAGGGAGCAGGAGGACCTTCCTCCCCAGCCAAACCAACCACTTGCATTTATACATCGCCTTCAACTCAGTAAAACGTCCCTAGCTAACGAACGAGCCAACCACCTAACTAGGGGGCGTTTACTGTGGAAATAGTCAAACTTTACCTGGCGCTTTACAACCGCCGCCGCGCCGACATCTTCACTCGGACTGAAAGTGAACGTGAGCCGCAGGTTCCAGCCGTGTCTGGGGGCGGAGGTCGGAGGTCAGACCCCGGGGGTTCCGCTCTTCGGGCCGGCCTTTCCCGCCAGCTCTGAACCGGATGTGATCGGTCGCTGACTTCCGGGTCCAGGGGAAGGGAGAGAGAGCGACAGACAGACTGGGTGATTACATATAATATACAGTACAGAAACAGGCCATTCGGCCAAACCAGTCTATATCGGCGTTTATGTTCCACTGGCGCCTCCAGAATTTCCTCATCTAAATCTATCAGCATAATCCTCTATTCCCTTTTCCCTCAAATGCTTGACCAGCCTCCCCTTAAATGCATCTGTACTATTTGCCTCAACCACTCCCTGTGTTAGTGAGTTCCACATTCTCAGGGTAAAGAAGTTTCTTCTGAATTCCTTTTTGATTTCTTGGTGACTGTCTTATATTGATGGCCTCTAGTTATGCTCTTCCCCACAAGTGGAAACATTCTCTCTGTATCCACTCTATCAAAACCTTTCATGATTTTAAAGACCCCTATTAGGTCACCCCTCAGCCTTCTCTTTTCAACAGAAAAGAGACCCAGCCTGTTCATCCTTTCCTGATATGTATACTTTCACATTTCTGGTATTGTCCTTGTAAATCTTCTCTGCACCCTCTCCAGTGCCTCTATATCCTTTTTATAATATGGCGACCAGAACTGTACGCAGTACTCCAAGTGTGGTCTAACCAAGGTTCGATACAGGTTTAGCATAACTCCCCTACTTTTCAATTCTATACCTCTAGAAATAAACCCTAGTGCTTGGTTTGCTTTTTTTATGGCCTTGCTAACCTGTGTCGCTACTTTTAGTGATTTGTGTATTTGTACTCCAAGATCCCTTTGTTCCTCTACCCCACCTAGACTCGCACCCTCCAAGTGATGTGACCTCCCTATTCTTCCTACCAAAATGTAATACCTCACATTTATGTGTTGAACTTCATTTGCCAATTATTTGCCCATTCTGCAAGTTTATTAATGCCCTCCTGTAATTTGTTGCAGTCCTCCTCAGTATTGACTATTCCCCCAATTTGGTATCATCTGCAAATTTAGAAATTGTGTTTTTGATTCCAAAGTCTAAATCGTTAATGTAAATATTGAACAACAGTGGTCCTAGCACTGATCCTTGTGGAACACCACTACCCACTTTCTGCCACTGTGAATAGCTACCCTTTACTCCCACTCTCTACTTTCTGTTTTGAAGCCAGCTAGCAATCCATTCTGCTACTTGTCCCCTGACTCCACATTCTCTGACCTTATTCATTAGTCTATTTATTATAGGGTACCTTATCGAAGGCCTTTTGAAAATCTCGATAAATTACATCTACTGCATTACCATTGTCTACTCTCTCTGTTACCTATTCAAAAAATTCAATAAGGTTGGTCAAGCAAGATTTTCCCTTTTGAAATCCATGCTCATTATTCATTATTGTACTTTTCGTTTCTAGATGTTCTTCAAAATCAGTTTTTCTCCAATCTATTAACCTGGTGTTTGTCATTCTTACGTCCTCTATTATCATCTTAAAGCATATTATATTATGGTCACTATTGCTTATATGTTCCCCTACTTTTACTTCTCTTATCTGCTCTGGCTCATTCCCCATAACTAGATCCAATAGCAATCCTCCCTTGTTGGGCTTTTTACATATTGGGTTAGAAAGGAGTCCTGTACACATTGTAGGATCTCCATTCCCTTATCCCCTTTACCTGCCTCTTCTGTCCAATTAATATTGGGGTGGAGAGACTGGGGGAAGAGAGAGAGAGACTGGGGGGAGAGAGAGAGAGACTGGGGGGAGAGCGAGAGAGACGGGGGGGAAGAGAGAGGGAGACTGGGTGAGAGAGAGCAGGACTGGGGGAGAGAGAGACTGGGGGAGGGAGAGAGAGACTGGGGGGAGGGGGAGAGAGAGACTGGGGGGAGGGGGAGAGAGAGACTGGGGGGAGGGGGAGAGAGAGACGGGGGGGGAGGGGGAGAGAGAGACGGGGGGGAGGGGGAGAGAGAGACGGGGGGGAGGGGGAGAGAGAGACGGGGGGGAGGGGGAGAGAGAGACGGGGGGGGAGGGGGAGAGAGAGACGGGGGGGAGGGGGAGAGAGAGACGGGGGGGAGGGGGAGAGAGAGACGGGGGGGAGGGGGAGAGAGAGACGGGGGGGAGGGGGAGAGAGAGAGACGGGGGGGAGGGGGGAGAGAGAGACGGGGGGGAGGGGGAGAGAGAGACGGGGGGGAGGGGGAGAGAGAGACGGGGGGGAGGGGGAGAGAGAGACGGGGGGGAGGGGGAGAGAGAGACGGGGCGGAGGGGGAGAGAGACGGGGCGGAGGGGGAGAGAGACGGGGCGGAGGGGGAGAGAGACGGGGGGGAGGGGACTGGGGGGGGCGAGAGAGACGGGGGGAGGGGGCGAGAGGGACTGGGGGGGGCGAGAGAGACGGGGGGAGGGGGGGAGAGAGACTGGGGGGAGGGGGGGAGAGAGAGACTGGGGGAGGGGGGGAGAGAGAGACTGGGGGGAGGGGGGAGAGAGAGACTGGGGGGAGGGGGGAGAGAGAGACTGGGGGGAGGGGGGAGGGGGGAGAGAGAGACTGGGGGGAGGGGGGAGAGAGAGACTGGGGGGAGGGGGGAGAGAGAGACTGGGGGAGGGGGGGGAGAGAGACTGGGGGGAGGGGGGGAAGAGAGACTGGGGGAGGGGGGAAGAGAGACTGGGGGAGGGGGGGAGAGAGACTGGGGGGAGGGGGGGAGAGAGACTGGGGGGAGGGGGGGAGAGAGACTGGGGGGAGGGGGGGAGAGCGAGAGAGAGACTGGGGGAGAGGAGAGGGAGCCTGGGGAGAGAGAGAGAGAGACTGGGGGGGAGAGAAGAGACAGATTGGGGGGAGAGAGAGAGATGGGAGAAATAGCGAGAGAGACTGGGGGAGATAGAGATAGAGACTGGTGGGAGGGAGAGTCTGCAGGGGAGAGAGAAAGACAGGGAGGGAGAGAGAAACTGGTGGGAGAGAGAGTCTGGGGGGTGAGAGAGACTGGGGAGGGGGGAGTGGAGAGACGGGGGAGGGGGGAGTGGAGAGACTGGGGAGGGGGGAGAGAGACTGGGGGGGCAAACGAGAGAGATTGGGGGGGAGAGAGAGAGATTGGGGGGGGAGAGAGAGAGAGACTGGCGGAGAGAGAGACGAGGGGAGAGAGAGAGACTGGGCGAGAAAGAGAGAGAGACTGGGGGAGAGAAAGAGACTGGGGGAGAGAGAGAGAGAGACTGGGGGTCGAGAGAGAGACTGGGGAAGCGAGAGAGAGAGGCTGGGGAAGCGAGAGAGAGAGAGACTGGGGGAAGGGGAGAGAGACGGGGAGAGAGAGAGAGAGACTGGGGGGGAGAGAGAGAGAGAGACTGGGGGAGAGAGAGAGAGAGACTGGGGGAGAGAGAGAGAGAGACTGGGGGAGAGAGAGAGAGAGACTGGGGGAGAGAGAGAGAGACTGGGGGAGAGAGAGAGAGAGACTGGGGGAGAGAGAGAGAGACTGGGGAGAGAGAGAGAGAGACTGGGGGAGAGAGAGAGAGAGACTGGGGGAGAGAGAGAGAGAGACTGGGGGGAGAGAGAGACTGGGGGTCGAGAGAGAGACTTGGGGGTCGAGAGAGAGACTGGGGGAAGGGGAGACAGAGACTGGGGGGGAGAGAGAGAGGGAGAGACTTGGGGAAGGGCAGAGAGAGACTGGGGGAGAGAGAGAGAGACTGGGGGAAGGGGAGAGAGAGGGGAGGGGATAAGAGAGAGAGAGACTGGGGAGAGAGAGAGAGACGGGGAGAGAGAGAGAGACTGGGGGAGAGGGAGAGAGAGAGAGACTGGGGGAGAGGGAGAGAGAGAGACTGGGGGAGAGAGAGAGAGAGAGACGGGGGAGAGAGAGAGAGAGACTGGGGGAGAGAGAGAGAGACTGGGGGAGAGGGAGAGAGAGAGACTGGGGGGGAGAGAGAGAGAGAGAGAGACTGGGGGAGAGAGAGAGAGACTGGGGGAGAGAGAGAGAGACTGGGGGAGAGAGAGAGAGACTGGGGGGGAGAGAGAGAGAGAGAGAGACTGGGGGAGAGAGAGAGAGACTGGGGGGGAGAGAGAGAGAGAGAGACTGGGGGAGAGAGAGAGAGAGACTGGGGGGGAGAGGGAGAGAGAGAGAGACTGGGGGTCGAGAGAGAGACGGGGAAGGGGAGACAGACTGGGGGGGAGAGAGAGAGAGAGAGAGAGAGACTTGGGGAAGGGGAGAGAGAGACTGGCGGAGAGAGAGAGAGACTGGGGGAAGGGGAGAGAGAGGGGAGGGGATAAGAGAGAGAGAGACGGGGGAGAGAGAGAGAGAGAGACTGGGGGAGAGGGAGAGAGAGAGACTGGGGGAGAGGGAGAGAGAGAGAGACTGGGGGAGAGGGAGAGAGAGAGACTGGGGGAGAGAGAGAGAGAGAGAGACTGGGGGGGAGAGGGAGAGAGAGAGACTGGGGGAGAGAGAGAGAGACTGGGGGAGAGAGAGAGAGACTGGTGGGGAGAGAGAGAGAGAGAGAGACTGGGGGAGAGAGAGAGAGACTGGGGGGGGAGAGAGAGAGAGAGAGACTGGGGGAGAGAGAGAGAGAGAATGGGGAAGCGGGGGAGAGCGAGAGAGAGACTGGGGGGTGGAAAGAGAAAGCCTGGGGGGGATGGGGGAGCGAGAGAGAGACTCGGGGGAGGGTGAGAGAGAGAGAGCATGGGGAGAGAGAGAGAGAGACCCCGGGGGTTGGGGAGAGAGTCTTGGGTGGGTGGGGGGAGAGCTAGAGACTGGGGGGAGGGGGAGAGAGAGACTGGGGGGAGGGGGAGAGAGACTGGGGGGAGGGGGAGAGAGACGGGGGGAGGGGGGAGAGAGACTGGGGGGAGGGGGGGAGAGCGAGAGAGAGACTGGGGGAGAGGAGAGGGAGCCTGGGGAGAGAGAGAGAGACTGGGGGGGAGAGAAGAGACAGATTGGGGGGAGAGAGAGAGATGGGAGAAATAGCGAGAGAGACTGGGGGAGACAGAGATAGAGACTGGGGGGAGGGAGAGTCTGCAGGGGAGAGAGAAAGACAGGGAGGGAGAGAGAAACTGGTGGGAGCGAGAGTCTGGGGGGTGAGAGAGACTGGGGAGGGGGGAGTGGAGAGACTGGGGAGGGGGGAGCGGAGAGACTGGGGAGGGGGGGAGAGAGAGACTGGGGATGAGGGAGAGACTGGGGGGGAAAATGAGAGAGATTGGGGGGAGAGAGAGAGAGACTGGGCGAGAAAGAGAGAGAGACTGGGGGAGAGAAAGAGACTGGGGGAGAGAGAGAGAGAGACTGGGGAAGCGAGAGAGAGAGAGAGAGACTGGGCGAAGGGGAGAGAGAGAGAGACTGGGGGAGAGAGAGAGAGAGAGACTGGGGAAGCGAGAGGGAGAGACTGGGGGAAGGGGAGAGAGAGAGACTGGGGGAGAGAGAGAGAGAGACTGGGGAGAGAGAGAGACTGGGGGGGAGAGAGGGAGACTGGGGGGGAGAGAGGGAGACTGGGGGGGAGAGAGAGACTGGGGAGAGAGAGAGAGAGAGACTGGGGGTCGAGAGAGAGACTGGGGGAAGGGGAGACAGACTGGGGGAGAGAGAGAGAGAGAGACTGGGGGAAGGGGAGAAAGAGACTGGGGAGAGAGAGAGAGAGACTGGGGGAGAGAGAGAGAGAGACTGGGGAAGCGAGAGAGAGAGACTGGGGGAAGGGGAGACAGAGACTGGGGGAGAGAGAGAGAGAGACTGGGGAGAGAGAGAGAGACTGGGGGAGAGAGAGAGAGACTGGGGGAGAGAGAGAGAGACTGGGGGAGAGAGAGAGAGACTGGGGGGGAGAGAGAGACTGGGAAGAGAGAGAGAGAGACTGGGTCGAGAGAGAGACTGGGGGAAGGGGAGACAGAGACTGGGGGAGAGAGAGAGAGAGAGACTGGGGGAGAGAGAGAGACTGGGGGAAGGGGAGAGAGAGGGGAGGGGGAAAGAGAGAGAGAGACGGGGGAGAGAGAGAGAGAGACTGGGGGAGAGAGAGAGAGAGACTGGGGGAGAGAGAGAGAGACGGGGGAGAGAGAGAGACGGGGGAGAGAGAGAGAGAGACTGGGGAAGCGAGAGAGAGAGACTGGGGGAAGGGGAGACAGAGACTGGGGGAGAGAGAGAGAGAGACTGGGAGAGAGAGAGAGAGAGACTGGGGGAGAGAGAGAGAGAGACTGGGGAAGCGAGAGAGAGAGACTGGGGAAGGGGAGACAGAGACTGGGGGAGAGAGAGAGAGAGACTGGGGGAGAGAGAGAGAGAGACTGGGGGAGAGAGAGAGAGAGACTGGGGAAGCGAGAGAGAGAGACTGGGGGAAGGGGAGACAGAGACTGGGGGAGAGAGAGAGAGAGACTGGGGGAGAGAGAGAGAGAGATGGGGGAGAGAGAGAGAGACTGGGGGAGAGAGAGAGAGACTGGGGGAGAGAGAGAGAGACTGGGGGAGAGAGAGAGAGACTGGGGGGGAGAGAGAGACTGGGAAGAGAGAGAGAGACGGGGGAGAGAGAGAGAGAGACTGGGGAAGCGAGAGAGAGAGACTGGGGGAAGGGGAGACAGAGACTGGGGGAGAGAGAGAGAGAGACTGGGAGAGAGAGAGAGAGAGACTGGGGGAGAGAGAGAGAGAGAGACTGGGGAAGCGAGAGAGAGAGACTGGGGGAAGGGGAGACAGAGACTGGGGGAGAGAGAGAGAGAGACTGGGGGAGAGAGAGAGAGAGACTGGGGGAGAGAGAGAGAGACTGGGGAAGCGAGAGAGAGAGACTGGGGGAAGGGGAGACAGAGACTGGGGGAGAGAGAGAGAGAGACTGGGAGAGAGAGAGAGAGAGAGACTGGGGAGAGAGAGAGAGAGAGACTGGGGGAGAGAGAGAGAGACTGGGGGAGAGAGAGAGAGACTGGGGGGGAGAGAGAGACTGGGAAGAGAGAGAGAGAGACTGTGGGTCGACAGAGACTGGGGGAGAGAGAGAGACTGGGGGAGAGAGAGAGACTGGGGGAAGGGGAGAGAGAGGGGAGGGGGAAAGAGAGAGAGAGACGGGGGAGAGAGAGAGAGAGAGACGGGGGGAGAGAGAGAGACTGGGGGAAGGGGAGAGAGAGGGGAGGGGGAAAGGGAGAGAGGAGGGGGAAAGAGAGAGAGAGACGGGGGAGAGAGAGAGAGAGAGACGGGGGAGAGAGAGAGAGAGACTGGGTGAGAGAGAGAGAGACGGGGGAGAGAGAGAGAGACGGGGAGAGAGAGAGAGACGGGGGGGAGAGAGAGAGAGACGGGGGGAGAGAGAGAGAGACGGGGGAGAGAGAGAGAGAGAGAGAGGACTGGGGGAGAGAGAGAGAGAGACTGGGGGGGGAGAGAGAGAGAGAGACTGGGGGAGAGAGAGAGAGAGAGAGACTGGGGAAGCGGGAGAGAGAGAGAGAGACTGGGGGAGAGAGAGAGACTGGGGGGTGGAAAGAGAAAGCCTGGGGGGGATGGGGGAGCGAGAGAGAGACTCGGGGGAGGGTGAGAGAGAGAGAGCATGGGGGAGAGAGAGAGAGAGAGAGCCCGGGGGGTGGCGGTTGGGGAGAGAGTCTTGGGTGGGTGGGGGGAGAGCTAGAGACTGGGGGAGAGAGAGAGACTTGGGGGGCGGGGAGAGAGAGAGACTGGCGGGGGGAAAGAGAGACTGGCGGGGGGAAAGAGAGACTGGGGGGGCGGGGAGAGAGAGAGACACTTGGTGGCGGAGAGAGAGATACTGGCGGGGAGAGAGAGAGAGAGACTGGGGGCAGGGGAATGGAGCGGGGGAGAGAGTGCTTGGGGTGGGGGGGAAGAGAGAGCCCGGGGTGGGGGGGTGGGGGAGAGAGCCCGGGGTGGGGGGGTGGGGGAGAGAGCCCGGGGTGGGGTGTGGGGGAGAGAGCCCGGGGTGGGGTGTGGGGGAGAGAGCCCGGGGTGGGGGAGAGAGCCCGGGGGTTTGGAGGCGATGGACGTGATCAAGTGGTTAAAAATGTTGTCAGTCTGGATCGGATTCCCGGAGGGGGTGGGGATTCCCAGCCTTGTTTCACTGAGAGTCTCCCTCCACTGTTTTGATTGGGCAGCACACCAGACATGGGGAGTTAAAGGAAAACAATAATTTCAAGGCCAAGCTCTTCAAAACTTTTGAGTAAATTTAAGCAAATTAGCCCAGGTCTGAGGTTTGAAGTTTAGCACAGTAACGTCTGAGGTTTGAAGTTCAGCACAGTAAAGTCTGAGGTTTGAAGTTTAGCATAGTAAAGTCTGAGGTTTGAAGTTTAGCATAGTAAAGTCTGAGGTTTGAAGTTTAGCATAGTAAAGTCTGAGGTTTGAAGTTTTAGGAAAAAGCATCAAGTGAGACTTGAGATTAGAAGAATTTATTTTCCTACATGGATCATTGAATAATACAGCACAGAAGGAGGTCATTCGGCCCATCAAACCCCTGCCAGCTCTTTGAAAGAGATATCCAATTAATCCCAGTCCTCTGCTCTTTCCCCATAATCTTGCATTTTTTTCCTTTCAAGTATTTAAACAATTCCCTTTTGAAAATTACAATTGAATCTGCTTCCACCACTCTTTCAGGCAGTGGATTCCGGATCATAACAACACGCTGTGTAAAAAAAAATTCTCATCACCTCCTCCCTGGTTCTTTTGCCAATTAACTTTTAAAAATGAAGCGGAGATGCCGGTGTTGGACTGGGGTGGACAAAAGTGAGAAGTCGCACAACACCAGGTTATAGTCCAACAGTTTTATTTGAAATCACAAGCTTTCGGAGCTGCTGCCCCTTCGTCAGGTGAAGTGAAGGAATACGAATCAGCAAAGCATATATAGACAGAGAACAATGCCTGTGTAGCGTACAATCTCAGACGACTACAGTTAATCTATCTGACTGCCTTTCATCACACCTCGGCAGAGAAACAATCAGGTCAGTCAGGAAGGCACCACATCAAAGACATAGCAAGATACAACTGAGACAATGAGGTGGGGTCACAGGGGGTCTAATGTGTCAAATGCAGTCTGTATGGAAAACCATAAACTTTAAAATTTTTACTTTTTTTTACTGGAAATCACATCTGTGAACAAGCCAACGATGACTCGAGTCTGGATGACTCTACGTCGTGTAGCGTGACATGAACCCAAGATTTCGGTTGAGGCCGTCCTCATGGGTGCGGAACTTGGCTATCAGTTTCTGCTCGATGATTTTGCGTTGTCGTGTGTCTCGAAGGTCGCCTTGGAGAACGCTTACCCGCAGATCCGAGGCTGAATGTCCTTGACTGCTGAAGTGTTCCCCGACTGGGAGGTAACAATCCTGCCTGGTGATTGTTGCACGGTGTCCGTTCATACGTTGTCTCAGTGTCTGCATGGTCTCGCCGATGTACCATGCTCCGGTGCATCCTTTCCTGCAACGTATGAGGTAGACAACGTTGGCCGAGTCACATGAGTATGTACCATGTACCTGGTGGGTAGTGTCCTCACGTGTGATGATGGCATCTGTGTTGATGATCTGGCATGTCTTGCAGAGGTTGCCGTGGCAGGGTTGTGTGGTGTCGTGGTCGCTGTTATCCTGAAAGCTGGGTAATTTGCTGCGAACTATGGTACTTTTGAGGTTAGGCGGCTGTTTGAAGGCGAGTAGTGGAGGCGTGGGGATGGCCTTAGCGAGGTGTTCGTCGTCATCGATGACATGTTGAAGGCTGCGAAGAACATGGCGTAGTTTCTCCGCTCCGGGGAAGTACTGGACGACGTAGGGTACCCTGTTGGTTGTGTCCCGTGTTCGCCTTCTGAGGAGGTCTATGCGATTTTTCGCTGTGGCCTGTCGGAACTGTCGATCGATGAGTCGAGCGTCATATCCCGTTCTTACGAGGGCGTCTTTCAGCGTCCGTAGGTGTCCATCGCGTTCCTCCTCGTCTGAGCAGATCCTGTGTATTCGCAGGGCTTGTCCATAGGGGATGGCTTCTTTAACGTGGTTAGGGTGGAAGCTGGTGAAGTGGAGCATCGTGAGGTTGTCCGTGGGCTTGCGGTAGAGTGAAGTGCTGAGGTGTCCGTCTTTGATGGAGATTCGTGTGTCCAGGAATGAAACCGATTCTGAGGAGTAGTCCATGGTGAGTTTGATGGTGGGATGGAACTTGTTGATCTTATCGTGTAGTCTTTTCAGTGATCCTTCGCCGTGGGTCCAAAGGAAGAAAATGTTGTCGATGTATCTGGTGTACAGCGTTGGTTGGAGGTCCTGTGCAGCGAAGAAGTCTTGCTCGAACTTGTGCATGAAGATGTTGGCGTATTGGGGTGTGAATTTGGTCCCCATGGCTGTTCCGTGTGTTTGGGTAAAAAACTGGTTGTCGAAGGTGAAGACATTGTGGTCAAGGATGAAGCGGATGAGTTGTAGGATGGCGTCTGGAGATTGGCTGCTGTTGGTGTTGAGTACTGAGGCTGTCGCAGCGATGCCGTCATCGTGGGGGATACTGGTGTAGAGTGCCGATACGTCCATCGTGGCGAGGAGTGTTCCTGGTTCAACTGGTCCGTGGGTGCTGAGTTTCTGTAAGAATACTGTAAGAATTCTGTAAGAAACCCCACCTCATTGTCTCAGTTGTATCTTGCTATGTCTTTGATGTGGTGCCTTCCTGGCTGACCTGATTGTTTCTCTGCCGAGGTGTGATGAAAGGCAGTCAGATAGATTAACTGTAGTCGTCTGACATTGTACGCTGCACAGGCATTGTTCTCTGTCTATATATGCTTTGCCGATTCGTATTCCTTCACTTCACCTGACGAAGGGGCAGCAGCTCCGAAAGCTTGTGATTTCAAATAAAACTGTTGGACTATAACCTGGTGTTGTGCGACTTCTCACTTTTAAAAATGAAGCAATTGATACATGGACCTTACTCCCAATAAAGCAGTGAATTCTCTATTTATTAACTCCAAAAAAAGAGCTCGATAAACATCAGGATGGGAATGGGGCAGAAAATGATAGCGATGGGGATAATGTTCATAAGAACATAAGAACATAAGAAATAGGAGCAGGAGTAGGCCAATCGGCCCCTCGAGCCTGCTCCGCCATTCAATAAGATCATGGCTGATCTGATCCTAACCGCCAATCTACTATCTATCACAGAACCATCTCCTGCATCTAACAGAATTGCACACACGAAATAGGAGCAGAATCAGGCTACACAGTCCCTGGGCCCGCTCCACTACCCACAGGGCCATGACCGATCCGAACCTAGACTCATGTCCAAATTCCTGCCCGCTCCCCGTAACCCTTAATGCCCTTTACTTCTAGGAAACTGTCTATTTCTGTTTTAAATTTAATTAATGTTGTAGCTTCTACAGCTTTTTGTGGCAGCATATTCCATGGACCTACCACCCTCTGAGTGAAGTAGTTCCTCCTCATCTCAGTTTTGAAAGAGCAGCCCCTTATTCTAAGACTATGTCCCCTAGTTCTCGTCTCACCCGTCATCGGGAACATCCTCCCCGCATCCACCCGATCCAACCCCTTCACAATCTTATATGTTTCAATAAGATCGCCTCTCATTCTTCTGAACTCCAATGAGTAGAGTCCCAATCTACCCAACCTCTCCTCATATGACCACCCCCTCATCCCCGGGATTAACCGAGTGAACCTTTTTTGCACTGCCTCGAGAGCAAGGATGTCTTTCCTTAAGTAAGGACACCAAAACTGTATGCAGTATTCCAGGTGCGGTCTCACCAATACCTTGTACAACTGAAGCAATACCTCCCTATTTTTATATTCTATCCCCCTAGCAATGAAAGCCAACATTCCATTTGCCTTCTTAATCACTTGCTGCACCTGCATACTAACCTTTTGAGTTTCGTGCACCAGGACCCCCAGATCCCTTTGCACTTCAGTACTCTCCAGTTTCTTGCCATTAAGATAATAAATTGCTCTAGGATTTTTCCTGCCAAAGTGCATCACCTCACACTTTCCAGTGTTGTATTCCATCTGCCAAATCTCTGCCCACTTACTTAGCCTGTCTATGTCCCCTTGCAGGTTTTTTATGTCCTCCTCACTCACTACTTTCCCTCCCATCTTTGTATCATCTGCAAATTTTGATATGTTACACTTGGTCCCTTCCTCCAAATCGTTAATATAGATTGTGAAGAGTTGGGGACCCAGCACTGACCCCTGTGGAACACCACTAGTTACTGATTGCCAGTCTGAGAATGAACCATTTATCCCAGCCTTTATACTGATTCCCCCAAATTGCATAAGTTTTTTTAATGCTCACAATTCATGCAAGAAATTTAAATGTCCATTTCCACATTTTCCACCTGAAAAGCAAGCATTAAAAGAAACTTTTGCAAACCACTGGACTTGAGTGAATTGTGAGGGCTGCGAACCGTGAAACTGTGATAATCAACTACAGGATGTGGCGGTTCTTCTGGTACTACAGTTAGGAACTGAGGTCTGTGGAGAGCTGCAGCCCAGAGTTGCAGTGGAGAAAGCTTTGTTTGATCACCACTGGGATCAGAGTATTTATACAGAAATTTCTCCTCGGGAAATTAAATAGGTGAAGTATAATCCATAGTTAGGAATGTGATTAGTCACAGCAAAAATAGCAGAGCATGTGGGAATGAGACACTTACATTTGGAGTGCTAACATTTCACTAGCCTGGCCATATGGAATGATGGGTGCAGCTTCAGCAGATTTTTAAACCTGGTGCACTTATACCTCATTGGACAGGTGGAGCACAGATGAATGATGAAAGCAGCCTCTGCAGGACCGAGAGTGCAATTGTGGCAACTGGAACTAAAAGTTTAATTGGAACTAAAAGCATTTTACTAATTTTCACTGCACCAGGGAGAAAACAAAATCTAGAAGGGGGAGAAAAATCATCTATTAGTGTTGAAATATCATTAAAATCCATCATGGGGTGTCAGCCATGGCTCAATGGGTAGCACTCTCGCCTATGAGTCAGAACGTTATGGGTTCAAGTCCCGCTCCGGAGTCTTGAGCACAGAAACCTAGGCTGACACTCCAGTACAGTACTGAGGGAGTGCTGCACTGTCAGAGGTGCCGTCTTTCGAATGAGATGTTAAACCGAGGCCCTGTCTGCCCTCTCAGGTGGATGTAAAAGATCCCATGGCACTATTCTGAAGAAAAGCAGTGGTGTTCTCCCCGGTGTCTTGGTCAATATTTATCCCTCAATCAACATCACTAATAAAACATTATCTGGCCATTATCACATTGCTGTTTGTGGGAGCTTGCGGTGTGCAAACTGGCTGCTGCATTCCCCACATTATAACAGTGACTACACTTCAAAAGTACTTCATAAGAGCACAAGAACTAGGAGATGGAGTAGGCTATTTGGCCCTGCGAGCCTGCTCTGCCATTCAATAAGATCATGGCTGATCTTCTACCTCAACTCCACCTTCCCGCACTATCCCAATATCCCTTAATTCCCAAAAATTTATCGACCTCTGTCTTGGATATACTCAACGACTGAGCATCCACAGCTCTCTGGTGTAGATAATTCCAAAGACTCACAACCCTTTGAGTGAAGAAATTTCTCCTCATCTCAACCCTAAATGGCCTACCTCTTATTCTGAGGCTGTGACCCTGTGTTCTAGATTCCCCAGCCAGGGGAAACATTTTCTCAGCATTAACCCTGTCAAGCCCCTTAAGAATTTTATATGTTTCTATCAGATCACCTCTCATTCTTCTAAACTCTAGAGAATATAGGCCTAGTCTACTCAATCTCTTCTCATCGGGCAATCCCTCATCCCAGTCTAGTGAACCTTCGTTGCACTCCCTCTAAGGCAAGTATGTCTTTCCTTAGGTAAGGAGACCAGAAATGTAGACAGTACTCCAGGTGTGGCCTCACCAATGCCCTGTATAATTGTAGTAAGACTTCTTTACTCTTATACTCTAATCCCTTTGTAACAAAAGCTAACATACCATTTGCTTTCCTAATTGCTTGCTGTACCTGCATGTTAACATTCTGTGATTCATGTACAAGGACACCCAGGTCCCTCTGAATGCAAACATTTCCCAGTCTCTCACCATTCAAAAAATACTTTGCTTTTTTGTTTTTCCTACCAAAGTGGATAACTTCACACTTCCCCACATTGTATTCCATTTGCCATGTTCTTACCCACTCAGTCAACCTGTCTATATCTCTCTGCAGCCTCTTTGCGTCCTCCTCACAGCTTACTTTCCCATCTAACTTTGTATCATCAGCAAACTTGGATACGTTACACTCAGTCCCTTCATCTAAGACATTAATATAGATTGTAAATAGCTGAGGCCCAAGCACTGATCCTTGCGGTACCCCGCTAATATATTACCCCCAATCCCATGAGTGCTAATTTTGTGTAATAACCACTTGTGTGGCACCTTATCAAATGCTTTCTGAAAATCCAAATACACTACATCCACTGGTTCCCCTTATCCATCCTACTAGTTACATCTTCAAAAAACTCAACAGATTTGTCAAACACGATTTTCCTTTCATAAAACCATGTTGACTCTGCCTAATCATATTACGATTTTCTAAGTGCCCTGTTACCACATCCCTAATAATAGATTCTAGCATTTTGCCTACTACTGATATCAGGCTAACTGGCCTATAGATCCCTGTTTTTTTCTCTTCCTCCTTTCTTAAATAGCGGGGTTATGTTTGCTACCTTCCAAACCTTGGGGACTGTTCTAGAATCTATGAATTCTGGAAGATTAATACCAGTGCATCCACTATCTCTGCAGCTACCTCTTTTAAAACCCTAGGATGCAGGTCGTCAGGGCCAGGGGATTTGTCGCCACTTAGTCCCATTAATTTCTCCAGTACTATGTCTTTACGTATACTGATTTCTTTAAGTTCATCATTCTCTCTACACCCTTGGTTTCCCATTATTTCTGGAATGTTTTTTGTGTCTTCTACCGTGAAGACAGATACAAAGTATTTGTTTAATGTCTCTGCCATTTCCTTATTGCCCATTATAATTTCTCCTGTCTCTGCCTCTAATGGACCCATGTTTACTTTCACTAATCTCTTCCTATTTACATGCCTATAGAAACATTTACAATCTGTTTTTATGTCTCTTGCTAATTTACACTCATATTCTTTTTTCTCTTTCCTTATCAATTTCTTCCTTTGCTGAATTCTAAAATCATCCCATTCCTCAGGCTTACTACTTTTTTTGGCAACATTATAAGCCTCTTCCTTTGATCTAATACGATCTTTAACTTCTCTTGTTAGCCACGGTTGGACTACTTTTCCTGAGGAGTTTTTGTGCCTTAAATGAATGTATATTTGTTGTAAATTATGTATTAATTCTTTAAATGTTAGCCATTGCTTATCTATCGTCATACCTTTTAATGTAGTTTCCCAATCTACCTTAGCCAACTCGCCCCTCATACCTACGTATATTGCTTTGTTTAGATTTAAGACCCTAGTTTTAGAGTTAACTAAATCACTTTCAAATTCAATATATAATTCTATCATATTATGGTCACTCTTCCCTAAAGGCCCCTTTACTACAAGGTTATTTTTCATTGCACAATACTAGATCTAAAATAGCCTGTTTCCTAGTTGGTTCCTCAACATACTGACCTAGAAAACTATCTTGTATACATACCATGAACTCGTCCTCCACACTATTACTGCAAATTTGGTTTGCCCAGTCTATATGTAGATTAAAGTCCCCCATGATTACTGTATTGCCCTTGTCTCTAATTTCCTGATTACTACTACTGTTTGGGGGTCGAAAATCAACTCCCACCCCCAATGTTTTCTGCCCTTTGCTGTTTCTTAGCTCCACCCAAACTGATTCTACTTCTTGATTTTTGGAGCTAAGATCCTTTCTCTCTACTATCTTTATCCCATCCTTTATTATCAGGACTACCCCATCTTTTCCATTTTGCCTATCTCTTCTAAAAGTTAAGTATCCTGGAATATTTAGTTCCCAACCTTGGTCCCTTTGCAGCCACGTCTCCGTAATGGCTATTAGATCGAACCTAATACAGCCATTGGCTGTAAAGCGCTATGGGATGTCCTGTGGCCCTGAAAGGCGCTATATAAATGCAAGTCTTTTTTTCTTTATGATGACATTATTTACCCTATCCATGTTGGTAGAGTAGATTGTACATACTCTGCAAGGAACAGGCTTAATGGGCTGAATCACATTTTCTTGTTCCATACTTTCTCATTGTTATCAATTCAAGGTCTGCCATAGATATCTTCTTGGGTTCAGTGGTGTCAATCACTCTCGTAAGTGGATGACACATCCTTTACACTTTGGAGTTGACTCATGCTGCCAAATATCTACTTATATGACAGCGCAACCCATGGGATGTAACAGTGACATACGAGCTGGATTCTGTGAACTCCAGCACAAAACAACCAAAACATACTTCACTATCCTGAATAGCAGTCGAAATATTCACTTTTCAGTTTATTTCTTTTCAGGTCAGCTTCTAGCTATGAAAACCGAACTGCCATAGCTTAATTTCCAGGCTAAGACCTGCCTTCTTACAGCCTTTGTTAGACCTGACTGACCCTGAACATGGGCCTTTCTCTCTTTTTTGTTAATTCTGATCTCAGGAAGCACCATGGCTGATGTGTACCTCAACTCCATATCCCTTGATACCCTTACCTAAGAAAAATCGATTGACCCCAGGCTTGAAAGTTTCAATTGACTCAGAATCCACAGCCTTTTGGGGGAGAGTTCCAGATTTCTACCACCCTTCGTGTGAAGAAGCGCTTCCTGATTTCACTCCTGAATGGCCTGGCTCTAATTTTAAGATTATGCCTCCTTGTTCTAAATTCCCCCACCAGAGGAAATAGTTTCTCCGTATCTACCCTATCAAATCCTTTAATCATTTTAACACCTCAATTAGATCACCCTTCAATCTTCTATACTCAAGGGAATATAAGCCAAGTTTAAGTAACGTGTCCTTATAATTTAACCCTTTAATCCCTGGTCTCATTCTGGTGAATCTGTGCTGCACTACATAAGTTTTTTAAAATTTATACGTTCCTGGGATCTGGGCGTCACTGGCAAGGCCAGCATTTATTGCCCATCCCTAATTGCCCTTGAGAAGGTGGAGGTGAACCACCTTCTTGAACCGCTGCAGTCCGTGTGGTGAAGGTACTCCCACAGTGCTGTTAGGTAGGGAGTTCCAGGATTTTGACCCAGCGATTATGAAGGAACGGCGATATGTTTCCAAGTCAGGATGGTATGTAACTTGGAGGGGAACTTGCAGGTTAGGGTTAGGGTGTTCCCATGCACCTGCTGCCCTTGTCCTTCTAGGTGGTAGAGGTTGTGGGTTTGGGAGATGCTGTCGAAGAAGCCGTTGCGAGTTGCTGCAGTGCATCTTGTAGATGGTACACACTGCAGACACGGTGCGCCGGTGGTGGAGGGAGTGAATGTTTAAGGTGGTGGATGGGGTACCGATCAAGCGGGCTGCTTTGTCCTGGTTGGTATCCAGCTTCTTGAGTGTTGTTGGAGCTGCACTCATCCAGGCAAGTGGAGAGTATTCCATCACACTCCTGACTTGCGCCTTGTAGATGGTGGAAAGGCTTTGGGGAGTCAAGAGGTGAGACCTTGCCGCAGAATACCTAGCCTCTGACCTACTCTTGTAGCCACAGTATTTATGTGGCTGGTCCAGTTAAGTTTCTAGTCAATGGTGACCCCCAGGATGTTGATGGTGGGAGATTCGGCGATGGTAATGCCGTTGAATGTCAAGGAGCGGTGGTTAGACTCTCACTTGTTGGAGATAGTCATTGCCTGGCACTTGTGTGGAGCGAATGTTACCTGCCACTTATCAGCCCAAGCCTGAATGTCGTCCAGGTCTTGCTGCATGCGGGCATGGACTGCTTCATTATCTGAGGAGTTGCAAATGGAACTGAACACTGTGCAATCATCAGTGAACATCCCCACTTCTGACCTTATGATGGCGAGAAGGTAATTGATGAAGCAGCTGAAGATGATTGGGCCTAGGACATTGCCCTGAAGAACTCCTGCAGCGATGTCCTGGTGCTGAGATGATTGGCCTCCAACAACCACAACCATCTTCCTTTGTGCTAGGTATGACTCTAGCCAGTGGAGAGTTTTCCCCTGATTCCCACTGACTTCAATTTTACTAGGACTCCTTGATGCCACACTCAGTCAAATGCTGCTTTGATGTCAAGGGCAGTCACTCTCACCTCACCTCTGGAATTCAGCTCTTTTGTCCATATTTGGACCAAGGCTGTAATGAGGTCTGGAGCCGAGTGGTCCTGGCAGAACCCAAACTGAGCATCGGTGAGCAGGTTATTGGTAAGTGCCGCTTGATAGCACTCTCGACGACACCTTCCATCACTTTGCTGATGATTGAGAGTAGACTGATGGGGCGGTAATTGGCCAGATTGGATTTTTCTTGCTTTTTGTGGACAGGACATACCTGGACAGTTTTACACATATTGTCGGATAGATGCCAGTGTTGTAGCTGTACTGGAACCGCTTGGATCACGGCTAGTTCTGGAGCACAAGTCTTCAGCACGACATCCGGGATGTTGTCAGGGCCCAGAGCCTTTGCTGTATCCAGTGCGCTAAGCTATTTATTGATATCACGTGGGGGGAATCGAATTGGCTGAAGACTGGCTTCTATGATGGTGGGGAGGAGGCCGAGATGGATCATCCACTCGGCACTTCTGGCTGAAGATGGTTACAAACGCTTCAGCCTTGTCTTTTGCACTCACATGCTGGGCTCCGCCATCATTGAGGATGGGGATATTCATGGAGCCTCCTCCTCCTGTTAGTTGTTTAATTGTCCACCACCATTCATGATTGGATGTGGCAGGACTGCAGAACTTTGGTATGAACCGTTGATTGTGGGATCGCTTAGCTCTGTCTATAGCATGCTGCTTTCGCTGTTTAGCGTGCATGCAGTCCTGTGTTGCAGCTTCCCCAGGTTGGCACCACATTTTTAGGTACGCCTGGCGCACTCTTCTGCACTCCTCATTGAACCAGGGTTGGTCCTCTGGCTTGATGGTAATGGTAGAGTGAGGGATATGCCAGGCCATGAGGTTACAGATTGTGGTGGAGTGCAATTCTGCTGCTGCTGATGGCCCACGGCGCCTCATGGCTGCCCAGTTTTGAGCTGCTAGATCTGTTCTGAAGCTATCCCATTTAGCACGGTGGTAGTGCCACACAACACGATGGAGGGTGACCTCAGCGTGAAGACAGGTCTTCGTCTCCATAAGTACTGTGCGGTGGTCACTGCTACCAATGCTGTCATGTACAGATGCATCTGTGACAGGTAGATTGGTGTGGACGAGGTCAAGTAGGTTTTGCCCTCATGTTGGTTCTCGCACCACCTGCCGCAGGCCCAGTCTGGTAGCTACGTCCTTCAGGACTGGGCCAGCTCGGTCAGTGATGGTGCTACTGAGCCACTCTTGGTGATGGACATTGAAGTCCCCCACCCAGAGTACATTCTGTGCCCTTGCTACCCTCAGTGCTTCTTCCAGGTGATGTTCAACATGGAGGAGTACTGATTCATCAGCTGAGGGAGGGTGGTAGGTGGTAATCAGCAGGAGGTTTCCTTGCCCATGCTTGACCTGAAGCCATGAGACTTCATGGGGTCCGAAGTCAATGTTGAGGACTCCCAGGGCCACTCCCTCCCGACTGTATCCCACTGTACCGCCACCTCTGGTGGGTCTGTCCTGCCGGTGGGACAGGACATACCCAGGGATGGTGATGGAGGAATCTGGGACATTGGCTGAAAGGTATGAAGCTATTGCTTGACTAGTCTGTAGGACAGCTCTCCCAATTTTGGTACAAGTCCCCAGATATTAGTGAGGACGACTTTGCAGGGTCGACTGGGCTGGGTGTGCCGTTTTCGTGCCCGAAGCCGGTGCTGAGGTCGATGCCGGGTGGTCCGTCTGGTTTTATTCTTATTATTTTCCGTAGCGGTTTGTTACAACTGAGTGCCTTGTTAGACCATTTCAGAAGGCAGTTAAGAGTCAACCACATTGATGTGGGTCTGGAGTCACATATAGGCCAGACCAAGTAAGGACGGCAGATTTCCTTCCCTGAAGGACATTAGAGAACCAGATGGGTTTTTACGACAATCCGATAGTTTCATGGTCAGCATTACTGATATTAGCTTTTTTTAAATTCCAGATTTATTTAATTAACTGAATTTAAATTGCCCAGCTGCTGTGGTGGGATTTGAACTCATGTCTCTGGATCATTAGTCCAGGCCTCTGGATTACTAGTCCAATAACATATCCCCTATGCTACCGTTCCCGACTTCTAACTAAATTTTTCTAACTTCTAACTAAAGTTTTCGTACAATTTTAAGACTTTTTACACAGCAAGTTATAAAAATAATTAGTAAAACCAAACCTTATTCAATTCATTGGCTCCCACACCCCACCATGGAAACACAGCTTCAGGGAGATGAGGCTCAGTCCTCGGGGAGCAGCACCAAAGCTGCTCGACTCACAGAAAAAAAACACATTTTACAACAGGGCTCATCACAGGCCAACATGAACTTTCCCCCCCCCAGTTTCTGTATCTCCCTCCCTCCCTCCCTCCCCCAGTTTGTGTTTCTCCCTCCCTCAGTTTCTGTTTCTCTCTCCCTCCCCCAGTTTGTGTTTCTCCCTCCCTCAGTTTCTGTTTCTCTCTCCCTCCCCCAGTTTGTGTTTCTTTCCCCCCATTTGCTCTCTTAGGACCTGGAGTTTCCAGGCGATTTTTGTTGACCCTGAAGCCGTCATCCTCACAACCGGGAATGAATGGTGTTTCCAAATAGTGAAGTGACCAGCAGGCCTCAGACAACGCAGTTTGGTTGCAAGCCATGACAGCCAGGGTGCTGTGCATGTGCAAACTGCGCAAAACTGACTGTTTCTCCCGAGTCGCCAGCAACAGCACTCAGGAGACCATCGGCCCATTCCGGTAGTGTCCTATCCAAAGCGGGAGGGTTGGGAATACTAGGTGATGTCAGGAAGCACTTTCTTCACACAACCGGTAGTGGAAATCTGGAACTCTCCCCCCCAAAAAAGCTGCTGAGGCTGGGAGTCAATTGAAAATTTCAAAACTGAGATTGATAGATATTTGTTAACATAAGAAATAGGAGCAGGAATAGGCCACTTGGCCCCTCGAGCCTGCTCCGCCATAAGCAAGGGTATTAAGGGATATGGAACCAAGTTAAGATACAGATCAGCCATGATCTAATCAAATGGCAGAACAGGTTCGAGGGGCTGAACGGCCTACTCTTGTTCCTATGTTGCTAATTTCTGTCTCTCAAAGGAGTGTTTGAGGCCATGGACAGTGGTTTTGGAGGTGGTGAATGGACAGTTTTTTGCCAGAAGCATCTGTCCAAATGAACTGATGCCATATGTCACATTCTCCACTTTTATTGTCTCACTAATGGTGGACGTTGCTAATGTCAGCATTACTAGGCAAAGGGAAATGTGGAAGAAAGATTAAAAAGTTGTAGGAGGAATCCGAATGCAGAGAGGGGTGTTCATCTCGGTTCCTTTATTGGTGCCATTCCTTTCTCTGAATGGAGGCAACCAGTGGAAAGCTGCGGGGATGCGGCCTGGCCTTTAAACTGGAGCGACAGTATTTCTGGCCAGCGTTTGAGCGGCTCTTTGTGGGGCTGAAAATCCCCCTTGTTTCGCAACCTGTCAAATCGACCGATAAAACACTGCGACTGACTTCTGAAAACCGAGCGTGAAGAGCGGGGGTCAGAGCCGGTGTTTGATCAGGTGAGTTGACCCAGTTGTTGCTGCCTTCTGACATATGGCATCAGTTCATTTGGACAGATGCTTCTGGCAAAAAAAACTGTCCATTCACCACCTCCAAAACCACAAACACTCCTGTGAGAGGCAGAAATGAGCAACACAGGGACAGGAGTAGGCCGTTCAGCCCCTCGAACCTGTTCTGCCATTCAAGAGAGCCCCAGCACTCGGCAGCTGTGGCGCTCCAGTGTGCTGCAATACCACTGGTAACTTCTGACAAGTTGTTAGTTGAAGTTACACTTTTCTTAACATTTTTAAGCTTCATTAGATCGACTCCAATTTAGCAGCGAGGTCCCAGGTACCTATTTATAGTTATGAGATTCAGACTCGCTGCCAGCTAAATGTTAGATAGACACCAATAGATAGATTGGTTGACTTTCTATGAGGCATTTTATTTTTGAGCTGAATTGGATGCACAAAAAATCATTCTAAAATATGGCGTAATGTTAGGCCCTCTCCTGGGAGGCAGGTCACACAGGGGAGGCAGGATTGGCGGATGGTACCTGCACTTCTGCTACTACCAACCTTTGATTTAAACTGTATCAATCCATCATAGAATTACTAATAAATGTAGCTAATAACTGGTAGTAGGAAATAGCCTTTATGATCAGTAATAGCATTCGTTATTACTTTTTCGAGTTAACATCTCTTTACTACATTATAGATTTGTTTGTAAGATAAACTGTCAGGAACTAAGCTTTGGGTCTGCTCAAGTATACACGTGTGGAATCTGCTTGCAGCATCTGTGATGCATCAGAGTCTTTATATACACCGAGGAAATCAATGCAAACATCTTATTCCACATCTGCTGTACAAGGTGAAACAGCATTAACAAAGAGCGATATGGAATGTGTTACTTATATCCACATGTAATACAAATAAGTCCCAAGGTAAGGAATGCAGAGCAACTGAAACTAACCTCAGTAAATGTTGGCTAATGTAGCGAGATGTGGCCTGCTAAGATAATGGGGCCAATTTTCCCGGTGGAAATCTCAGCTCCCGGACTGACCATTAGTGCGGGCTCTCAGCGCGGCGCTGGAGGCTTTTGGTGAATTGCCCTTGCTGGGTTTCTGATGTCAGAACGACCTGTAACCTGGTTTCCTGGTTGTGTGTTAACTGCCCACATGAAAAAAGGGGGTCCTAGCAATAAAATGAACACGTTTTTGAGCGCTGTGAGTTCCGAGTCAGCAAGAGTTTTGAGCTACAGGAACTTCCATTATTGGCAAGGCATCCTTGTTTTGTTGGTGTACTGGGCAGTGGGGGTAATCATGAACTTTACTGCCCGAGTGGAAATCAGTGGGATGAAAACCGGGCAGTTTCTACAGCGGACTCCACTCCACCAGATTACCGTCCAGATGGTGAAGGTGAAAATTACCCCCAGTGTCTCTTGAAAGTTTTGGCTGCAGTGAGAACAGTTGTCAAAGCTACACGAAGGATGTTCCCTTTGGGATCCCTGTGTACTTATGCTATCTGGAGGAGGAGGATGAGTGGCAACCACTTTTGCAGAGCAGCAGGGCAGCATCAGAGGAGGAAAGCATCAACTCAGAGGTAGCTAGCTGAGTGGGTTTAGTGGATATTCCTGTACCTTAGTGAGGAGCAAGCCTTCCGGAGGCTCTGATTTAGTAGGGAAGCCTTCAGAGAGTTGTGTCACCTGCAGTGGGTTGACCCAGAATCATGGTCCCTCTCCTCCACTGCACCGTCTCTGCCAGTGAAGATCATCACAGCACTCAGTTTCTAAGCCACTGGACGGTTTCAGGGGACCATCAAGGACATAGCTTACATAAGACAGTCTGCAGTGTATATGTGCATCCACCAGGCCAGAATGCCCTGTTTGCCAGGGCAAATCAATACACCATGTTCTCCATGTAAGCCAGGGAGCAGCAAGCACGTACCCTGGGCTTATATTGACTTGCTGGCTTTCCCAGGGTGCAGGGCATGATTGTTGGGATCCATGTGGGTTTGCAATCTCCTGTGGAGAGGAGTGTCCCTTGTATGAATGAAATGGGGCACTACTCCATTAATGTCCAGCTAGTGTGCGATCAGCGGCACAAAATTATGCTGGTGAATGCTCGGTTCCCTGACAGCTCACATGAGGCCTTCATCCTCACATATTCCACCCTTGTTTAAAGAAGCACAGGGATCGAAGTGCGTGCAGGCTGCTAGGGAACCTTGGCGCACCACTGTTGGTGTGGTTCATGACACCCCTGCGCGCTTCATCAATAATACGGAGCAGAGGTATAAGGAAGCTCATGGTTCCATTAGAGTGACTATCGAGAACACTGTCGGCATTCTAAGCCAGAGGTTCCAATGCCTGGTTTGTCCTGCAATATAATCCAGGATCATAGTGGCCTGCTGTGTGCTCCAACCTAGCCATTGACAGAGGCATCCACCTGGAGGAGCAAGAAGTGGAGCAGGCATTGGAGGAGCAGGTTCAGCACTGGACAGAGCACAGGCTGGACCATCCACAGACATCTCATCCTGGAAACGTTCTCCTGATCATGTCAGCTAGTACAAGCCTTACATTCTATCCTCCACTCTTGATCTTCCTCTGCAATAAATTCATCCCTAAAAAACCTACTCTGAATCCATCCTCAGTACCTCTCACAATTATTCAACCTACTACAAAAGCCTTAACTTCTGATAACATCAAAAGGGCTTTGCACAAAACAATCTGCAGCCAGCACATTTATTGCACAGACATCTAATTGTGACCATGAACCTAATTCTTTCCACCATGGTGTTTCCTCTTTCTAACTTTTTTTTAATGCATGGTAGATTAGCCACTCTGTCGATTTGAAGGTTGACAGACCCTTTGAAAGGATTGGCATTGAGTGGAGTGGTAGCTATTTCCTTCCTGGTTTGAGCAACCTCTTCTGTAAGCCTGTCCATTGAAGAGGCCACGGTGCAGCCAAAGGCTTGTAGTGCAACAATCTGAGCATTCACAAGAGAGCCTAAGACTGGCAGTAAGGTCTCAGCTGCGAGGGGTTATGCAGCAGAGGGCCCTGGGGCTGCTCCCTACTCCGAGGATGTCTGCAGGCTTTCAATTTCTGTGCCTCATCATAAGCTCATGCATCTGGCATCTGAAATACTGCACACTTGTTGACATAGTGCAGAGCTGCTGGGCACATGACTGCAATAGTAGATCGAGCTCTGAAACTATTCTTCTTTAAGAAGGGCCATGGAGATCTGGATCTACTGCTTGTGCAAATTTCCTCCTCTAACAAGCGGCCGCCTCTTCTTCCTCCTCCTGCTCCTACTCTCCTGTGTTCAGTGATTCTACCTTAATGCTCCCCTCAAACTCTCTATCTAGAACCCCCTGTGTGGATGTAACTGGGCTGTTGGATGCAAAGGCTTGGATTGGCAATGGAGCGCTAGCTAAGCTGGTACCTGTGGGTGATGTGGAGGATCTAGGATCTGCTTGTTATATCATTTCTGTGAGGACATAATGAAAGACAATCATTAGAGCAAATGCAGAATGAAGTTAAGGTATACTCATCCATCTATGTCATTACTTTAATCTGCCAGAGGCAGTCATCAGATTTCACATAGTCTGTGAAAATTTCTCGGTTTGGGAAGGAGGAAAGATTTGGAAAGAACAAACCCGCAGAGATATTCCCTTCACCATCTCATGCCACCTCTCTCAAGTTGCACTGTTCCAACACCATATCCTGTCCATCACAAAGACCACCTACTTCTACCTCTGTAACATCACCCGTCTCTCCTCCTGCATCACCCATCTGCTGCCGAAACCATATCTATGCCTTTGTCACCTCCAGACTCATCTTTTCCAATGTGTTTCTGGCCGACCTCTCATCCTCCACCTTCCATAAATTTCAGCTCATCCAAAACTCTGCTGCCCGTATGCTAACCCGCACTGAGTCCTGTTCACCCATCACCTCTGTGCTTGCTGACCTACATTGGCTTCCGGTCTCCCAACACATTTAATTTAAAATTCTCATCCTCGTGTTCAAATCCCTCTATGGCCTTGCCCCTCCTTATCTCTGCAACCTCCTCCAGCTCTACAACCCTCTGAGAACTCTGTGTTCCTCAAACTCTGGCCTCTTACACATCCCCCACTCCCTTCACCTCACCATTGGTGGCCGTGCCTTCAGCCATCTAGGCCCTAAACTGTGGAACTTCCTCTCTGCCTTTCCATCTCTCTCTCTCTCTGGGAGAGGTCTTTTTGTGTGGGTCTGGGATGGGGTGGAACCTCTGCCCACCTCATGGGTGTCTAATTCACTCATCGCCAAATCCACTGGAATTTCTGACAAAAAAAATGGCAAAAATTCCAAATTCCACCCAACCCGCCTGGAAAGCATTTTTTTGCAACTCCAGAGCCGGAGAATTTCAACCATTTTTCTGGCATTTCCACAGCTATTCTGCCAAAGTTACGGTGGAAGATCAGGAGAATCCCCTACAGAAATTAATGCCCACATTGTATAACTGCACTTATATTAATTGACATTACTTGCATCACAAACAGCTGGCAGCCAAGCTCTCCATTTGCTCATTTGGGCAGATAAGACATCACTATATCTCAGGTATGTTCAATCATGTATAAGTATTCCAGATATCTCGTATTGATTTGCTTTTCCATGAAGATGCCACATGGAACAGTAATATTCGTGCTATCCTCAAGATGTCACCCTTCCACTGTTCAGATCATCATTTTTCCCAAGTGCCCTTTATTTTTCTCTTTTACAACATTATATATGTTAAGAACAGAGGTAGGAGAATTTACACAGAGAAGGTGAGATTCAAATTGCAAAACACCATCTGAGGGCTTTACATCAACTTTATTTAAAAGTTAATCTTACAACACAGTAAACAACAAATTAATTTTATTTGGAATAAAGCAGTCAGAAAATAAATAGGTGTAGTGTAATTAATCAACATATATATATATATATATATATATATGTATATTGCCATAAACTGGTTTTAATGATGGCAAGAATGGTTCCACAGAGACCAATTGACATTTGGTTTATCGTGTGTCGTTTTGAACACTGAATATGAGGTTTATAAGAATATACACGATTAAAGGATTAAAAACAAAAATCACGCACGTTGTTCCATACATTGTAACTGTAAGTTATACAGATCTACGTTGCTTCATTTGTTGGCCTTTTGCAAATGTCAGAACATTTGAATATATCCTCTGATAGAGCTGTTTGCATGGAATGTATCTTATATTAATTTGTGTTGAATATGAGCATAGTACAAGAGATTGCAGAGCATAATGTGACATGCCACAGCAGGAATATATTTTTTTTCTTGAGTTTATGCATTTTGGCTTCACACAGCAACACACAAAAATTCAAAAGTGGAATAGAAATGAAATGAGAAATGTTGGCAAGCTTCAGATTGTTCTGTAACTTATTCCTGGAGGCACATTGTGAAAGTAGCTTAGTGGTTGACTACACAGTCCTTACTTTGCCATTCCACCAGCCTCATTTCCTTTATATAAAGTAATTGTATACAGAGATGGTATATAGACATGTCTTGCTCATTATTTTTATTCTCATGTCTTGATTTCTGGAATGTCTGAGAACTCTTGCAGGTAGGAACACACTTTCTAATATGGTCTTTGAAAAAAAAAATTCTGCAAGTATTCCTCTTCTACTTTGTACTTGAAACGAACAGGAGAATACTGGCAGCTAGCAGTACATTACAGAAATAATATCACGAGCATCAAACACCAATAATTCATGAGTGAGTTTGTCAGTCAGGAGTCAAATACAGTTTGTCTTTCATTTGAGTAAAATAACCTCAGTGTGATATTCTGACTTGCTCTGTCAAGGATGTTATTTCCACAGTAAAATCAGAAGCTGGCTTTTATTAATTTTTAAAATCAGAATATGACAATAATACTGCATTTGTAACGCTCTTGCAAATGCCAGAAAATCTGAATATAACCTCTGATATAGCTGTTTTCAGCTGACTTCTGGCATGGTTTCCATAGTTAGCTGGCACTGTGTGCCAAGTGTTATTTTGCTGCAGTGAATTATCATTTTAATTTTCTCTGCAGTGAATTAACATTCTGTCACTACGGTAAAGATAGAACCGAGACCCAAGGAACAAAATTAATTAAAAATATGTAAAAATAATTGCTGTCTATTTAGATAGGGTTTAGATTTCAGTGACTCCCATGTCAGCTGTCTGTAATTTTATTTTGTTGTATGTGCTGAAATGTTTGCGCTTGGTTCAATGAACTGACTGTCATCTCATCCATTCACAACATAGAAGACGTGGCTTTGTCTCTGCACCTTTAGAAGTGTTAATGGACTTTTCCACAAAGGGAAATTGTTCCTAAGCAGGGACTCACAGAGTTTGATGATAAGTTTTGAAGAATGGACTATTTTCCTTGCTGCACCATGTGACTGTTAAATGATCAGCAATAATGCTGAGCTTACTGCAGTGACAAAATCTTGGAATAACTGTTGCCACGAAACCTCCCCAAAAGGTTACCATTGTTTACAGCTGTAATTTTTTTTTCTGGCCCAGATAGACTGCAGTTACACTTTTTAGAGTACGTCAAATATTAAAATGTAGTTTTGCTAACAGGGTGCTATCCTGAAAATTCTTATTTTATAATGAGAGAATCCAAATGATTCTCAATGAGTAATTTGTAGATGGAAAATGATTACAGATGAGAATTGATGAATTTTGAACATTTAGTGTTTGATTGTCTACATATACATGTGTAAAAACAATTTTAAAAGTATTTGTATTGATTGAGGGTGTTAGGACATCAGTAACAAGACTGTCAACATGAACTACATTTGCTACTTGTCTAACTTCTGATGCTGTAAGTGTACCAATTTATCATGTACTTCCAGTGTTGAAAAATATCTATACCAACAAGGCGGAGAGGGAGGCAGATATATGTTCATGAAGTACCCACAAACATAATTTATATTTTCACTCTTTTATATATTTTACATTAGACTGTTGTTTGATGTATTTCTATTTTTTAATACAAGTTAATAATTTAGCATGTAGAATTTCATTCTACTTTAAACTTGCCTTTTAAGACTGAAAGTAAAAAAAAAAAATAGTTATTTCAGCAGCCATATATATTATTGACTGTGACTGTGCATAACTTGAGTTGCAAGCATGGTAAAATACATAATATATTAGCTCATTGCGAAGGTATAAATAATCACGTTCTGTTAGCCAATATAATGGAGTGTGTGGGAGGGTTTTGAATTTGTATTTTCCTTTCGGCACTGACTATTAAGCTAGTTATCCTGCAACAAAAGCACAGTTTATGTTATATTGATGCAGACACCACAGAGCCACTCTAGTTTGAATTTGCCAGTTTGAGTGCAATCCAACTTTTGGCAAGCGGTGTGAGACCACCTTGAGGAAATAATCACGCACTGCTTACATTACACACCTGCTGCTGTGCACCTGTAACTTGTGCAAAGCCATCCTCTTAAACTTTATTTTTAAGATAATCCCACGTGGCCCACTGGACCACCTATATGTGTTTGATGATTAAAAAGAGCCAATAGGACAGTCGGCTCTTTACTAACATCAAAATGTTGCTGGGCATTTACATATGCACACACAGAGCTCTACTCTGCCTGAGTTCAGAGCAATGCCGAACTGGTCGGATAATCAATGCTGCTGGTTCCCTCTGCTCTCAAAAGTATTGATGTCAAACTGCGACACCATTTAGGCAGTCATTGTAAACTGGAGGACTATTGATGCAGCTTATACTAAACTAGCAATATATTGTGGAGATTGATGTTGGGTGGTCACTATATGTAGGAAGTCACTCTACAGGTGGTCTCGAGAATTCACTGCAAATATCCACTTCTTACATTCATACAAGCAGAATTGACTACTTAGAACAAGAGAAAAGCATTAAACAGTGAATGAAAGCAAATCTTCTACTAATAATAATAGCTATTGCCTAATGTAAGAAAGTGAGGTGTTTTATAAGAAGCTCAGGGATATACATACACAGGAGGATCATTAAAATTGGATCTTTTTGCATTTTAAAGATGATTCTATCTTGTTGTCTGTAAGCATTCCTTTAAATGTGCAGAGCTTTTCTACAACCTTTCATAAAACATCATCATCTTTATGGACTGTATCATATTGTGCAGTAATGTGTTTTATTGTCCACAGAATAAGCTTTTCTTAAAGATAATTGGAAACCCTGAAAACTGCTGCTATCTGGTGATTTTAAATACATTATTTCTGAAATGTGGCTGGTGTAATGATCCTGCCTGTTTAAGATTTATTTTGCTGGAGAAAATTGATCCATTTCACCTTTGTCTAATGGAAATTTTTATCTGGTATTATCTGTTTATGTAAATGAATGCTGCTCTGAGGAGAAAGCGAGATAGTGCCATAAATCTCTACTTTGTAGCCGCCCTCCGAGTCCAAGACTGTATCTCAGTTGAACTGTAAGCTCGGTGGCATTTAAAATAAACTGGTAGCATTTTAAAACTGGCTCCTCATTTTTCCATTATGCTGTGCATCCTGGGATATGCCACGCAGATGGTGTAAGTCTGTTTTTGCTGCACTAAATAAATTATAGCAAAGAGGTGGCCTGACAGTTGTCTAGCTGTCTAACATTCAGCCCTTTCTTTTCTGTCAGGTGGTGATATACACAGAAAGCTGTGCTCTGGTCTTTTTTTCTGTCCTGATGGCTGAGCATCTTCCTGCCTGTAATTTGTTGCTAATCAGCTGTCAGTTTAGAGCGATGATGAGATGATCATCTCTCACCCAGGGTAATGGCCTTAAAAGTCACCGAGTCAATGTCAATGGGATAGCTCCAATTCAATCAGTGACCAGAATGAGGGATGGCACCTGCTGACATTACCAGTCATTTTGAGCTCAAGCATCTGGGCCCTAGTAAATAACCATCAGTGGGTGGGTCTGGAGGACAGATCATTAGTCCTGCAAAAAATAAATATCTCCCTGTTGATGGCTACGAGTAATTTAGCTCAGACTAGGAAATTTCACCCTAGATTAAGTATGATGATCCAATATCAGTCAAAGGAGGCAAACACTGAGAGCTTGATGAGATGGAGAGAAATTTGCATTCAGCTTGGTAAATGTAGGATGTATTTAACAGTGGAGTGAAGAAGAGAGATTGCTCTGAAAGGCAGGAAAGTAAATAGAAAGTATAATGCTTTGGCATTTAAAGTGACCACTTCACTTCTGTCAGTGTATGCAGACAGAATTTAAAAACAAATTACAAATTAGACTCACACTTATTCTGCAATACAATATTCATAGAAATATGTCCTATAGACTTGGTCACAGAATATGGTAATAACTACTAAAGCAGGGTATTTTGCTACCTATTTGCTATACCTCAGTGTTTAATTTGTGTTGCATCATTGAACTAAATTGGGACTGTTAACAGCAACTTAGAATGGAAATTCCTATTGAAAACAGACAATATATCATAAAATGTTGTCTGTCAAACACTTCCATTTTCTATCAAATAACTGAGGTCTAAGAATATGTGTGTACCATCACAAGCTTAGGTTGAGTTAGAAACATAGATTAGACCTCAGCCACAAAATGAATTATGCAAACATTGGATATCATTAGTGACGTCATGTAGCCTTAAATTGTAACACACAATGCCATATGTACTTTCATGCCTGATCAGGCATGTAATTTTACACCACAACAGTATATTATGTAAACATGTGCAGCTTGTTTTCATTAGCTGCTTATCATTAGCTTTTTGAAATTACAACTTACTCCTTTCATTCATGTCACAATCTATAGAGCAAACAAGGGAAATTGTGCATTGTACATTCCTTCACCACTCATTTCAATGCTGGTCATGAATAAAGTGGTCAGAACTGAAGCATACATCCAAATACAGACAGCAGTGAATGTATCGGTTTCTTTCTGAACCCTGCCCCTTTTTCAACTCACTGTACCTCAGCCTCCGGCAGATGGCTAAGAATTGATTAAGTTCTTTGTACATATGTTAAACAGGGACTACACTTGTGTGTGCAGCCTTTGACAAGGTGCCACATGATAGCCTCCTAAATAAGGTTCAGTCCTGTGGGACTAGCGGGAAGATTTGGGGTTGAATAAGGAATTGGTTGCATTCTCAGACAGAAGGTAGTTATTAATGGTAGTGGGTCTGTGTGGGGTCTGGTTACTAGTGAAAATCCATAGGAATTGGTTTTGGGACCATTGCTCTTCACCAGATTTATCAAGATCTGCATGAAGGCATTGGGGAAACTATCCGCAAGTTTGTAGATGATACAAAGATATGTGAGGGTGCAAAGACTTCAGATGAGAAAAATATATTATAGGCAGATCTAGATGTGATGGGTCAATGGGCCTACATCTGGCATATGTAATTTAATATAGATAAATGTAGTGTTATGCATATGGTGGGTGATCACCCACCCATTACATGGTGGATGATATAGAGACCCTGGAGAAGGTTCAAAGAAGGACCACAAGAATGATCCCTAGTTCAAAAGCCCTTAGTTATGATAAGCTTACAGAGCTGTAGAAAAGTGTAGATTTCAGTGTGATTTAATTGAAGTATTTAAAATGATGAATAGACTTGACTATCTGTGTGAACAAACTATTTGAACTAGACAGGTTAGGGAGAACGAGGGGTCATGTGTATAAGCTATGTAAGCATAGAACTAGGTTAGATGTCAGGAGGTTTTTATTTACGCAGAGGTTTATCAACACTTGCAATAAGTTGCTGGTTCATGTGGTGAGTGCAGATTTGCTGCAACAATTTAAAAGGGGCTGGCTGAGTTCCTTGCTGTGGCTAATCTCACTATGTACAAAGGGTGGAAGGGTGGTGGGACATTGGGTGTGGCTCATGGTCACTGTGATCTCCTGAACTCATTCTGAGCACCTTTGGGTTTCAGAGAGGGATTTCCCAGATTTTCTTTTTCCTGAATTGGCCTACGGTTTTTTAATCTGCTTTTTTTTAAATCTCCCAGGAGATTACACAAACTGCTGGTGGGAGGGAACACTGGCAGTCATGATGCTTAGTTGCGTCACGACTGTTTGGAAGATGTTCGATTGACCAGCTGGTCATTTGTTGTCTGTCTTTTTGTATAGTTGGCCAGTGCCAAGCATGTATGCACCATGCAAAGTTGTGTGCTGAAGGCTGTTGAGCGAGTGAAAGACCTGGATGTTATAGTACATGAATCTTTGAAGGTTTATGACTAGTGCCATGAGACTATTGCAAAAGCAAATAGAGTGTTAGGATGTATTGCCAGGACGATTAAATACAAAACAAGAAATACTCTACTGTCATTGCATAAGGTCTTGTTTAGCCTCATTTAGAATACCGGGCTAGAAATTGTTGGAGAATTAACACCAGGCGCTAATGCTTTAGACTACACGCAAAATTCGTGCTCACTTTATAAAAATGATTGGAGTCCTAATTCAAGTCTTAAAGCCCAAGCTCATTGGCATTACACTCAAAGGGTGGGCCAATATCGGGTGCAGTCTAATCGCAAGTCATGATTGCCACAGGCTTTTTTCAGTACTTAAAGGGGAGGTTCATTGATGCTGCAGAACCTCATTCTCAGCATTGCTGGCTGTGCAGCTGCCTCAGCAAGCAGAACCAGAACAAGGAGAAGGAGCCGGAGGACTAAAGCAGCTATACTCATGGTAGATCCACGCCCCAGGGAGAGAGCCCACAGATTCTGTGATCAAGCATTGGAGGCATTGGTGTTTGCTGTGGAGAGATGGAGGGCGGTGCTCTATCCGGCAAGTGACAGGAGGCCCTCGCCGCAAGTCTTCTGAACCATGTGGAGGGAGGTAGTGCAGCACCTCTCGGGCAGCACTGTGGTCCCCAGGACCCACACACAGTGCAGGAAAAAATTTAACAACCTTACTTGGGTGGTCAGGGTGAGTGAATGCTTCAACAAATGCTACATACCACCATCTGTACCACAATCTTCACACACTGCCCAAAGCACTACACCTCCAGCACACACCCACCAAACCGACACCCAACCACTGTCTGCGCTGGAGAATAGAGTGCTACAGATTATTGGACACCTGGTGGTGGGCGCCATGGCCACCGGTGAAGTTGACCCCCTTCGGGACAACAAGGGTATGTTCATCCCTACACCTTCTTCTCAAATCCCACATCCCCCTCACCCCACAAGTGTTTTGCAGTTTCCAGCTAATCATGCTGTATGCATGCATTTCTCTCTTCCTGCCTCACTCCCCTCACCTTAACCCGACTCTTGTGCCTTTATGCTTTCAGATAATGAGCAAGAACCTGAGCAGCCTGTCCCTGAGGGCACCTTAGAGAGCAAGGTGGGAGAAGAGGAGGAGGAAGAACACACCACGTCACTGCATGTCTCACCTGCAGGCACCTGCTCAGATACTGGCACTACGCGTTCTTTAGAGGCTAGTATAGTAGCGGGATCTGCATAAGGTGAGGCACTGGGAACGAGTGAGCTACAGCAAGGCCAGGGGGAAAGGGTAGCTCGGAGGCCAGCTCCCCGGAGGGCGAGTTCACGCACACAGGACTCAGACAAGGACCTCGATGGGGAAGCGTTTAGAGAAGGGTGATGGGCATGCACATGGAGATGATAGGTGCAAAGGCAAGGGTGCCTGAGAGCCTCTTGACACTGGTAAGGAACGTGGAGGAGTCCACCTCCAACATTGCACAAAGCTCTGTGCACACCATGGAGCCCATCATTCCCAGTCTGCAAAGGATGGTAGACTCCGAGAGACCATGGCGACCCAGACCTGATGCTACGTGTGATGGGTGATCTGGCAGCTTCCATTGCAGCACAGGCGGAAGCCACGCAATGTCTTAGTGCTGTAATGCAGTCTATGCTTGGTGGCATCCAATCTCAGACTGCTCTCATGCAGTCTCAGCTTGATGTCACGCAAGCTCTGACTGCTGCCATCGTGGCTGGGTCTACGACCATCGACCGGGGCTTTCACGATGTCGCAGCAGGCCAACAATCTGTGCTCCAACAGATTGCTAGGGATGTTGAGGTGCCCTGGGGAAGTGTCAGTGGAGCAGGAACCTGCTGTCCTCTCTCAAGATGACAGCATGCCTGCTCCCACCACTGCCACTCCGCCATTGCCCTTGTCACTGCCTTTCATCCAGCCAGCCCAGACTGCTGCTGTCCATGCTGGGGTGGTACAGTCTACAGCTGGGCCTTCCAGGCCCAGAGCTAGTCGAGGGCATCCTGCAAGGCCATCTAAAGTCTCCCTCACGGACACTCAGCAGCCTTCCACCAGCCCTGCTGCAGCCACTGGGCCAACACTTCGTAGGAGCACTAGAGTAGGTAAAGGCACAGTAACAAGAGGCACTAAGGGATTGCACAAGGGTTAATAGTTAATATTTTTGTTGTAATTATGTGTTCGCTGATTTTTGATAAATTTATTAATTCAGTTTGGATTCTTTTGTGGTGTGTCTCATTTCAGCTTTGCGCTGTGATATGGCCTGCGACTGGGGTGGAATGATGGGGATGTGGTGAGCAACGGGGATCTGGGGTTTAATTCATTCGAACCACAGTCTGATGAGGCGATCACGGACCGCCCTTCCAGAAGGCCGATTGAGTGGCTGCGTCCTCCCTCGTTCCTGTTCCTCCTCCTCATCATCATCCTCCGCATCGTCCTCCTCATCTTCCTCTTCCTCCTCTCCTCCTTCCTCCTCCTGAGGTGGTCCCGCAATCCCTGGTGGCAAGGGCTGGGCCCTCAGGATGGCCAAGTTGTGGAGCATGCAGCAGACCACCACGAAATGGGACACCCGCTCAGCCGAGTACCGGAAGGCTCCTCCCGAGTGGTCAAGGCAGCAAAACCGTTACTTCAGCAGGCCGATTGTCTGCTCGATAATGTTCCTGGTGGCAGCATGGCTCTCATTATATGAGTGCTGGGCAGGAGTGTTGGGGTTGTGGAGAGGAGTCATGAGCCAGGTGGAGAGCAGATAGCCCTTGTCTCTGAGCAGCCAGCTGCGAGCTTGGCGTGGTAGCTGGAAGAGTGTTGGCATACCGGTCTGTCGCAGGATGAAGACATCGTGGCTGCTGCCAGGATAGCGGGCATTGACATTGAGGATTCGCTGTCTGTGATCGTACACCAACTGCACATTAAGTGAGTGGTAGCTTTTGCGGTTATGGAAGATCTCAGGATTGTTATGCAGTGCCCGCAAAGCCACGTGGGTGCAGTCAATGGAGTCCTGCACCATGGGGAATCCCGCTATCCTGTCAAAGCGACATACACGCTCGTCCTGCTTCTCTCTGGTGATGGGGAAGGAAATGTAGTCCCTTCTCCTACTGTAGAGAGCCTCCGTGACCTCCCGGATGCGAGATGTTAGCTATGTCTCCTGTTGCAGACTGGAAGGATCCACTGGTGAAGAAATTGAGGGCAACGGTGATCTTGACTGCCACTATGAGAGCCCTGATCTGAGGCTGGAGGTCTGGTTGCAGGAGGTGGCAGATTTCTGTGACCACCTCCTTGGTGAAGTGGAGCCTTCTAACACACTGCTCCTCGCTTAATTGGAGGTAGGAGAAGCGCTCTCTGAATACCCTTGGAGGGTAAGGCCTCCTGTTGAGAGCCCTGATGGCCCTCCTTCTCCCTCTGGGCACATGTTCCAGTCTTTCACGCTGCCTCCGCTCCCTCCGCCATAGATCCTGGAGGGTGAGGTCGACTGCCAGTACAGCCCCCATTAATGTAACCAAGGGTAGCAGTTTGATTTTTTAAAGAATAAATGTAGCTACTTTTTAGTTGCCACAACACTCCTCATATTAAATAACCCTGAAATTACTGAATGAAACTGTTGGATTTTGTGAAACTGACAAGTAACCATTGAAACTCCACTAACCTGACAGTTGCTAGTCATTACTGGTGATCCCTTTAAATAACGTCCCTGGAGCCGGCTTCCTGCTGCTTCACGCCAGCTCTCCCTGTCGCTGTTTACTCCAGGCGCTAAGGTAGGTGGCGACAATCAATTTCGTAGATCGGGCGCTCAGGGAGCGTTGCACACTCACTGACGTCACGATCCACCTGGCATTGAGGCTCCCGGCGATAACTGTTACTGGCGGCACTACGGGGGGAGGCAGGATTTGGCATTCGCCTCACCCGGGTGATAATGCTCTAGCGCCCCGTTAGCGCTAACGGGAGCTGCTAAGGGGACGAATTTTTCCCCCACTGTGTCCAGTTTTGAACCCCCACATAGAGGGTGATATAGAGGCCCTGGAAATGGTTCAGAGAAAGACCACTAGATTGAGACCTAGTTTAAAGGCCCTTAATTACCACGATAAACATAGCGATCTGGGGCTTTTTACTCTAGAAAAGCATAGACTTCAAGGCGAATCAATTGAGGATTTAAAAATAATGAAAGGATTAGATTTAGTCCAAGTCAATCAATAAGCTATTTCAGTTAGATAGGCTAGAGAGGATTAGGTGATGCGAGTATAAGTTATTTAAGCATAGAACTAGGTTAGATGTGTGGAGGTTTCTTTTCACAGAGAATTGTCAACCTGTTGAATAAGTTGGTGACATGTGCAGTGAGTGTGAATTCGCTGCAAGCATTCTAAAGGGAGCCCAATAGGTTTGTGAGTGTGACCAGCATAACTGTGTAAAGAAGGTATTGAGAGATGTGTCTCCCAGTCACCATGGTCACTTGGAACCTGTCTGATTGCCTTTGGGCATCAGAGAGCAATTTCCCAGATCGAGCAATTGCTATTTAGTCATACAGTGATAACTTATTTTAATATTAACAGGTCAATGAAGATCTACACTGATACCAGTTTGTGGCCTTAGGATCCATTCTTGTGCAAAAAGATGATCTTGGTGCATCTAGACTATCATCTACATCAGTCATTCACAATTCAGGCTACAGTCAGATTGAGTTTGAAACATTGTCATTATATGAGCTGTGCAACAACTCCACCTTTACATTATGGTCAACAAATTACAGTGCTTACCTGGCACAAGCCTTATATTCTCCAAGCCACAATCTAAACTTTCTCTAGGAGCTGGGCTGGGCTGGTTGCTGAAAATCCAGTCTTATGATCATTAACTATCATCCTGGAACTGATAACCCAGCTGACTACATGTCATGACACCCAGATCCGGATGCTGCCACAGGTCATTATTCGGAGTGAGCCGAGGAGTTCATTCATTTTATAGCTCAACATTTTCTACCTAAGGCAATCACTCTAGTTGATATCAAGCAAGCTACACAAAAGGATCTTACACTGTCAGCAGCCATACGATATTTATGTACAAATCAGTGGCATAAGTTGAAAGCTGACTACTGGCAGCTATAATAACAACAGAAAACGCTGGAAAAACTCAGCAGGCCAGGCAGCATCCGTGGAGAGAGAAACAGTTAACGTTTCAGGTCGAAGACCTTTCGTCAGAACTGGAAAAAGCAGGAAATGAAATAGATTTAAAGCAAGGATAAAGTTGGGAAAAGGGGGAGGGGATGAAAGAACAAAAGGAGAGATTAAGAGACATTAAGAGATGATCAAGGCAAGAGGAGGTGTTAATGTGACAGGTGGAGGCTAAAAGAAGTGTGAAATACACTGGCGGAATGAAGGACAGCTGCCAGCTTCTAGGAGGAAAAAAAAGGGGGGGGCCAAACAAAAGGGTGGATGAAAAAATAAAATATAAATGTGATAGGGGCTAGGTTATGATCTAAAATTGTTGAACTCAATGTTGAGTCCAGAGGGCTGTAGGGTGCCTAAACAAAAGATGAGGTGCTGTTCCTCGAGCTCACGCTGCGCTTCTGTGGAACAGTGTAATAGGCCGAGGACGGTGAGGTCAGAGTGGGAGTGGAGCGGAGAATTAAAATGACAGGCCACCGGGAGCTCGGGGTCCCCCTTACGGACTGAACGGAGGTGTTCCGCAAAGCGGTCACCCAATCTGCGTTTGGTCTCCCCAATGTAGAGGAGACCACATCGTGAGCAGCTATGTCTGGTTTACCATTAACTATCTATCATAGGAACGGAAGTAAGCCATTCAACACCAGATGGGGTCTAGCCAGAGATTTATATAAGCGTAGCATAAATTCTACCCCTTTGTATTCTATCCTTCCTGAGATAAAGGCTAACATTCCATTAGCCTTTTTGATTATTTCTTGTACACGTGCACTAGTTTTTAGTGACTTCTGTACATGGTCCCCTAAATTGCTCTGCTCCTCCACAGTTCCTAACTTCTTACCATTTAGAAAATGCTCTGATCTATCTTTCTTAGGTCCAAGCTGGATTACCTCACACTTCCCCATACTGAACTCCATCTGTCACAGTTTTGCCCACTCAATTAATCTATCAATGTCCCTTTGCAACTTTCTGCTCCCATCTACACTACTTACTATGTCACCTACTGAGAATGGTGGTAGCAATCAAGCACCTAACAGAAGGAGGAGGTTCCATGAATATCATCCCTATCTTCAACCATGTAGAGCCCAGTGTGTGAGTCCAAGAGACAAGGCCAAGCTGTTCCAGTACAGCCAAGATACTGTCATATACCCGATAATGTGGATGATTGCCCAGGTATGTCTTACAAAAAACAGGATGAATCTAACGAAGCCAATTACTAACATATCAGTTTCTGCCCAATCAGTAAAATGATGGAAGGAGTCATCAATAGTGTCATCAAGGGAAACCTATTTAACAATAACCTGCTCACTGAGGCTCAGTTTGGATGCCATCAGAATTACTTGGTTCCAGAGCTTATCACAGCCATGATCCAGATATACATGCAAAAACTAAATAGCAGAGAGGAAGTGACAGTAGCGGCCCTCTACACCTAGGCAGCATTTGGCCAGTGTCTGGAGTTATATCTGATGCAAAGATGGTTGTGGTTATCAGAAACCAATCATCACAGTTAAGTTAATATACAGATCAGCTATGATCTATTTGAATGGTGGAACAGGCTTGAGGGGATGAATGGCTGACTCCTGTTCCTATGTTCCTAACTAGATCAGTTAAGGCTACAGAATTTTGCTATGGTCTGTTGTTTGTGGAACCATTTAGCTTATTCTATAACCACCTGCTTTTGGTGTTCAGTCTACAGGTAGCCCTGTGAAGTAGCCACATTAACATTGCACCTCATCTGAAGGTATTCCCGGTGCTGCTCCTGGAACACCCTTCTACACTCCACATTAAACCAGAGTTGGTCTTCTAGATTGATGTTAATGGAGGAGTGAGGGATGTGTCAGACCATGATATACATTTGGCTGCTGCTGATGGTCACAGTGCCTAGTTTTAGGGTGCTAGATCTGTCCTTAGTCTGTCTCACTTTGCATGGTGGTAGTGCCACACTACACAATAGAGGATGTCCTCATGGTGGAGATGAGCATTTTTCCAGGAACTTCCCTGGGGGTTCTTTCTGTCAACCTTCGTAACTTTGGTGGAAGATGAACATAAACCCCATTTACACGCGTTATGGAAGTTATGGCGACTGATCGGGAGAACCCCTGAGGAAATTCATTCTCTTTGTCTTCACAAGGATTTACAAGTGGTCACTTTTACCAGTGCTATTGTGGACAAATGTGTCTGAGACAGGTTGGTTGATGTGAATGAGATCAAATAGGTTACTTCCTTATGTTGATTTCCTCATCACCTGATGCAATTAAAAATGATATTAGGAAAGCAAAGATAAAGCATGAAAAATTCTTGGCAAGTAAAATCAAGGAAAACCCAAAGATGTTTTATAAATATATTAAGAGTAAGAGGATAACTAAAGAAAGGGTAGGGCCTATTAGAGATCATGAGGGTAATCTGTGTGTGGAGGCGGAAGACGTCGGTAGGGTTCTTAATGAATACATTGGGCTGGATTTTCATAGGGCCGTGGAGGCGGGTTTGGAGGTGTGTGGGGGGTTAAAATTGTGAAAAGTGGCGGGCGGACCTGATCCCGCCTCCATCCCGCCTCCACGCAATTTTGATAAAATCGTGTGCGGTGTTCCCGACTCCGTCCCGCCTCCAAGAGACAGGAGAGGCCATTAAAGCCCTTAACAAGCCCTAAATTGGCTCTGTAATGCCATTTTGAAATGTTTTAACTAGTTTAACCCTTTTCCGACCTGAAGCACGCCTGATGTGAAACACGCCAGTGAAACCTGGCGGGAGCACAAGTGGATAGCTGACTATCAGCTGCAGGTCCACTATTACAACGGAGATGTGATAAAGGTAGTAGTAGTATTAGGTCTGAAAGTCACCTCTGATGCTGCTGCATTGAATGTCTTCACAGACTGCCTGGCCTTTGCTGTGAGAGGACCTTGATGCAAAAAAAATTCTCTCTCTCTCTCTCTCTCTCTCTCTCTCTGAGCTGCTGCTCATTTTGCATCCAGGTCCACTCACAGCAAAGGCCAGGCAGTCTCTGAAGACCTTCAATGCAGCAGCAATGATGACATCATCAGAGGCGACTTTCAGACTGAAACCACTAATTGCTTCATGGGTTCCCACATGCTGGAACTCAATTGCCCAATTAGGTGAAAATTGCATCAATCTCCCACATCCAATTGCAGTCGGGTGGATAACACGAAATGCGGATGACACAACGCCAACCCACCCCAGTATCAAAATCCAGCCCTTTGTGTCTGTTTTCACAAAGGAGAGGGGCGAAGCAGACATTGCTATCGGGGGGGGGGGGGGGGGGGGGGAATGTGAAATGTTAGATGAAATAAACATAGTGAGAGAGGAAGTATTAAGGGGTTTAGAAACATAGAAACAGAGAAAATAGGTGCAGGAGTAGACCATTCGGTCCTTCGAGCCTGCACCGCCATTTAATGCGTTTATGGCTGAACATGCTACCTCAGTACCCCATTCCTGCTTTCTCGCTATACCCCTTGATCCCCCTAGTTGTGAGTATTATATCTAACTCCCTTTTGAATATATTTAGCGAACTGGCCTCAACAACCTTCTGTGGTAGAGAATTCCACAGATTCACCACTCTCTGGGTGAAGAAGTTCCTCCTCATCTCAGTCTTAAATGGCTTCCCCTTTATCCTTAGACTGTGACCCCTGGTTTTAGTTTTCCCTAACATTGGAAACATTCTGCCCGCATCTAATTTGTCTAAACCAGTCAGGATTTTAAACGTCTCTATAAGATCCCCCCTCATTCTTCTGAACTCCAGAGGATACAAGTTCAGTTGATCCAGTCTTTCTTGATATGTCAGTCTGGCCATCCCAGGAATCAATCTAGTGAACCTTTGTTGCACTCCCTCAATAGCAAGAATGTCCTTCCTCAAGTTAGGAGACCAAAACTGCACACAATACTCCAGGTGTGGCCTCACCAAGGCCCTGTACAACTGTAGCATCACCTCCCTACTCCTGTACTCAAATCCCCTTGCTATGAAGGCCATCATGCCATTTGCTTTCTTGACTGCCTGCTGCACTTGCCTTCCCACCTTCAGTGACTGATGTACCATGACGCCCAGGTCTCGTTGCACCTCCCCTTTCCCTAATCTGCCACCATTCAGGTAATAGTCTGCCTCACTATTTTTACCACCAAAGTGGATAACCTCACATTTATCCACATTGTACTTCATCTGCCATACATTTGCCCATTCACCCAACCTGTCCAAGTCACTCTGTAGCCTCCTAGCATCCTCCTCATTGTTCACACTGCCTCCCAATTTAGTGTCATCCGCAAATTTGGAGATATTACAATTAATCCCTTCGTCCAAATCATTAATATATAATGTAAACAGCTGGGGCCCCAGCACCGAACCCTGCGGTACCCCGCTGGTCACTGCCTGCCATTCTGAAAAGTACCCATTTACTCCTACTCTTTGTTTCCTGTGTGCCAACCAGTTCTCAATCCACGTCAACACATTACCCCCAATTCCATGTGCTTTAACTTTGCACACCAATCTCTTGTGTGGGACCTTGTCGAAGGCCTTCTGAAAGTCCAAATACACCACATCTACTGGTTCCCCCCGTCCACCCTATTGGAAACATCCTCAAAAAATTCCAGAAGATTTGTTAAGCATGATTTCCCTTTCACAAATCCATGCTGACTTGGACCTATCATGTCGCCACTTTCCAAATGGTCTGTTATGACATCTTTAATAATTGATTCCATCATTTTACCCACCACCGATGTCAGGCTGACCGGTCTATAATTCCCTGCTTTCTCCCTCCCTCCTTTTTTAAAAAGAGGGGTTACATTAGCCACCCTCCACTCCTTCGGAACTGATCCAGAGTCTAAGGAATGTTGGAAAATGATCGTCAATGCATCCACTATTTCCAAGGCCACCTCCTTAAGTACTCTGGGATGCAGACCATCAGGCCCTGGGGATTTATCAGCCTTCAGTCCCATCAATTTCCCCAACACCTTTTCCCGACTGATAAGGATTTCCCTCAGCTCCTCCCTCTTACCAGATCCTTTGATCTCTTTTATTTCCGGAAGGTTGTTTGTGTCCTCCACGGTAAACACCGAACCAAAGTATTTGTTCAATTGATCTGCCATTTCTTTGTTCCCCATTATGACTTCCCCTGTTTCTGACTGCAGGGGACCTACGTTTGTTTTTACTAACCTCTTTCTTTTTACATATTTATAGAAGCTTTTGCAGTCCGTTTTAATGTTCTCCGCAAGCTTCCTTTCATATTTTATTTTCCCTGCCCTAATCAAACCCTTCGTCCTCCTCTGCTGAGTTTTAAAGTTCTCCCAGTCCCCGGGTTTGCTGCTACTTCTGGCCAATTTGTATGCCACTTCCTTGCTTTTAATACTATCCCTGATTTCCCTTGTTAGCCATGGTTGAGCCACCTTCCCTTTTTTATTTTTACGCCAGACAGGGATGTACAATTGCTGTAGTTCATCCATGCGATCTCTAAATGTCTGCCATTGCCCTTCCACTGATAACCCCTTAAATATCGCTTGCCAATCTAACCTCGCCAATTCACACCTCATACCCTCAAAGTTGCCCTTATTTAAGTTCTGGACCATGGTCTCTGAATTAACTGTTTCCTTCTCCATCCTAATGTAGAACTCCACCATACTATGGTCACTCTTCCCCAAGGGGCCTCGCACCACAAGATTGCTGATTAGTCCTTCCTCATTACACAACACCCAGTCCAGGATGGCCTCCCCTCTAGTTGGTTCCTCAACATATTGGTTTAGGAAACCATCCCTTAAACACTCCAGGAAATCCTCCTCCACCGTATTGCTTCCAGTTTGAGTAGCCCAATCTATATGCATATTAAAGTCACCCATGATAACTGCTGCGCCTTTTTTGCATGCACCTCTGATTTCCTGTTTCATACCCTCCCCCACCTCACTACTACTGTTTGGAGGTCTGTACACAACCCCCACTAATGTTTTCTGCCCTTTGGTGTTCTGCAGCTCAACCCATATTGATTCCACATCCTCCAAGCTAATGTCCTTCCTAGCTATTGCATTAATCTCCTTTTTAACCAGCAATGCTACCCCACCCCCCTTTTATTCTATCCTTCCTGAATGTTGAGTACCCCTGGATATTCAGTTCCCAGCCTTGATTGTTCTGGAGCTACGTCTCTGTAATCCCAATCACATCATATCCGTTAACATCAATTTGCACAGTCAATTCATCCACCTTATTACGGATACTCCTTGCATTAAGACACAGAGCCTTTAGACTTGTTTTATTAACACCCTTTGTCCTTTTAGACTTATGATTTAGTATGGCCCTTTGTGTTTCTTGCCTTTGTTTACTCGGATTTCCCTTATTGTTTCTCACGCTTCTAACATTTGTTTCTGACTGCATATTACTTCCCCCTGTTTCGCTACATAGGTTCCCCTTCCCCTGCCATATTAGTTTAAATCCTCCCGAACTGCCTTAGCAAATATTACCCCGAGGACATCGGTTCCAGTCCTGCCCAAGTGCAGACCGTCCCTTTTGTACAGGTCCCACTTCCCCCAGAACTGGTTTAGCAGCTTTAAAAGTCGATAAATCCCCAGGCCCGGATGAAATGCATCCCAGGCTGTTAAACGAAGCTAAAGAGGAAATAGCAGAGGGCCTGACCATCATTTTTTAATCCTCTGGCTTCAGGTGTAGTGCCGGAGGACTGGAGGACTGCTAATGTGGTACCCTTGTTTAAAAAGGGAGAAAAGGATAGACCGAGTAATTACAGGCTAGTCAGCCTAACCTCAGTGGTGGGAAAATTATTGGAAAGAATTCTGAAGGACAGGATAAATCTTCATTTAGAAAGACATGGATTAATCAAGGATAGTCAGCACAGATTTGTTAAGGGAAGGTCATGTCTGACAAACTTGGTTGAATTTTTTGAGGAGGTAACAAGGAGGGTAGATGAGGGTAGTGTATTTGATGTAGTGTATATGGACTTTAGCAAGGCTTTTGATAAGGTTCCACATGGCAGACTGGTCACGAAGTTAAAAGCCCATGGGATCCAGGGCAAAGTGTCAAGTTGGATTCAAAACTGGCTCGGAGACAGGAAGCAGAGGGTAATGGTTGATGGGTGTTTTTGTGACTGGAAGGCTGTTTCCAGTGGGGTTCTGCAGGGCTCAGTACTAGGTCCCTTGCTTTTTGTGGTATATATCAACGATCTTGACTTGAATATAGAGGGTATGATTAAGAAGTTTGCAGATGATACTAAAATTGGCTGTGTGGTTGATACTGAAGAAGGAAGCTGTAGACTGCAGGAAGATATCAATAAATTGGTCAGGTGGGCAGTACAGTGGCAAATGGAATTCAATCCAGAGAAGTGTGAGGTAATGCATTTGGGGAGGGCTGACAAGGAAAGGGAATACACATTAAATGGTAGGACACTGAGTAGTGTAGAGGAACAATGGGACCTTGGAGTGCATGTCCACAGATCCCTGAAGGTAGCAGGCCAAGTAGATAAGGTGGTTAAGTAGGCATACGGAATGCTTGCCTTTATTAGCCGTGGCATAGAATACAAGAGCAGGGAGGTTATGCTTCAACTGTATAAAACATTAGTTAGGCCTCAGCTAGAGTGCTGCGTGCAGTTCTGGTCACCACATTACAGGAAAGATGTGATTGCACTAGAGAGGGTACAGAGGAGATTTACAAGGATGTTGCCGGGAGTAGAGGATCTTAGCTATGAGGAAAGACTGGATAGGCTGGGTCTGTTTTCCTTGGAACAGAGGAGGCTGAGGGGAGACCTTATTGAGGTGTATAAAATTATGAGGGGCATAGATAAAGTGGATAGAAAGGACCTATTTCCCTTAGCAGAGGGGTCAAAAACCAGGGGTCACAGATTTAAAGTAATTGGGGGAAGGTTTAGAGAGGAATTGAGGGGAAATTTCTTCACCCAGATGGTTGTGGGGGTCTGAAACTCACTGCCTGAAACGTTGGTAGAGGCAGGAACCCTAACCACATTTAAAAAGTACTTGGATGTGCACTTGGGATGCTCTAACCTGCAGGGCTATGGACCAAGAGCTGGGAAGTGGGATTAGGCTGGATAGCTCTTTGTTGGCCAGCACAGACACGATGGGCCGAAATGGCCTCCTTCCGTGCTGTAACTTTCTATGATTCTATGAAACTCAGTCTGGCAGTTATATCCTTAGGACTTGACCAGCTCACCATTGGTGGTACTACCAAGCCACTCTTGGTGGTGGACATTTAAGACCCCCACCCAGAGTACATCCTGTGCCCTTGCTTCTCTCAAGTGATGTTCAACATGGAGAAGCACTGATTCGTCAGTTCAGGAGGCATGGTAGGTAGTGATCAGCAGGAGGTTTCCTTGACCTTGTTTGACCTGAAGCCATGAGACTTCATGGGGCCTGGAGTCAATGTTGAGGACTTCCAAGGCAACTCCCACTTGATTATATATCACTGTGCCCAGACCTTTGGTGGAATAGGACACACTTAGAGATGGTGATGGAGAAGTCTGGTATGTTGGCTGATAGATATGATTCTGTGAGCACAACTATGTCAGGCTGTTACTTGACAAATCTTTGGGGCAGATTTCCCAATTTGGGCATCAGCTACCAGATGATGGGGACGAGTACTTTGCAACATTTTGAGCTAAGATGTTTTGAGCTCAGTCTTATCCTGATACAACGCCTGGTAAGATACTATGCTGACATCTTCATCTAATTTTCTTCTTATTGAACTTTGTAGCGACTGTTCACAAGTGGATATCTTGCTAGGCCACTTCAAAAGGCATTAAGAGTCAACCATGTAGTATGGGACTGGAGTCACATATAAAGCTGACCTTGAAGGATATTCGTGTACCAGTTGGGTTTTTACTTTCATGGTTATTTTTCTGGTGCTAATTTACAAACTACCAGGTTTAATTATTAAATTCAATTCCATATCAGGCCATGGTGGGAATTAGAAATCACAACTTCTGGGTTGCTAATTCAGTACCCTGACCACTAAACTATGATACCTCTAGTGTTCTTTAAAGTGTCTTACTTGGACTTCTCTGAACGCCTTTGCCTCAGAAGGCTGTGCTTCCCCTTGGACACTATTGGAAAATATGCCAACTGCTGGCTGAAGACCTGCAGCCCATTTCTACCAGGAGAACAGAATGGTCTGTACCATTCCAGATCACCACTGCCTTAAATTGCATCTGGATCCTTCCCGGCAACATCATGTGATCTATGCCACTGTAGCCAGTTAGCAGCTCACTGCTGCATCAAGAAGGTCACTGATGCTCTCTAAAGAGCTATCCAGATCTATGGGTTGGCTGGCTTCCCATTGGTACAGGGAGCAATTGACAGACTCATGGGTTGCATCTTGACAGGTGCGGGCTACGTAGATGGGGGGGGGGCGAGAAACCTGGAAGTTCGGATTTCCCTGCATGCTGTGTAGATTTGACTCCACAGTGCAAGTAGTTTTGCTTTGACAGGTTCCCAGCCCGGAGTCAGACTAATTGACAGGCTTAGCTTCCATGTGGGTGGGGAGCACTCCAGAGGTGCCTGCTGCCACTAGTGGGAGCGCAGGGCAGCGGGGGGGGGGGGGGGGGGGGGTTGCGACCCCTGCGGGGGGGGGGTCCAATCCTCGATCCCGAGGGGGTTTGTTCCCTGATTCCAGGGGGAGTCCAATCCACAACCCGGGAAGGGGTGGGGGGTGTATGGGGGGTGGTCTGATGGGGGGTGGGGGGGAGCTTGGGGGTCCGGGGGGGGAAGCAACCTTCTCCCTGAAGCTGTCCTCGCCTACCTTCAACTGTCAGGTTTCCCGAGGCCTGCAAAACAGGATAAATCAGAGGCTGCCACCCTCATTAAAATATTTAATTGGCCAACCCGCCTCCTGCGAGCAGGTTGGCTGCCCGCCCCCTGTTCTGCCTCCGTTAAACCCTGAAGTGGGGGTGTTGGAGGCATGTTGGGGTCGGGTTTAACATCTCACCCAACCCCAACCCACCCATTTTTGGAAGTTAAGATTCAGCCCTCTGTGTCATTCAAAACCCCTGTGAAACCCCCTCTATTTTATGAAGAGAAAGCGCTTGTGCAGCTGGTGTGTGATACTAATCAGCTGGAGTTAGAATTTTAAGAGCAGGTTCTCACGATTTAATGGAGAACTGGCATGCTTTTGAAAATATTTATGCCGTTACTCTGGGGTTTCCGCCAGTCTTTGGCTGAAGTTACGGTGGCTGATCGGGAGAACCCGCGCAGAAATTCCCACCCGATCCTACATGTCAATGGCAGATATCTCGGAACCTGCCATGACACTTTCATCATGCAATAAACCACCATTCCAGCCTTCATGACTTAAGGCCATGTATCAGGGTGCTTATTGGTGCCCAAGACTATCCCCATCACTTGTGGCTATTTGCTCCAATGAGGCTTCCACAGACAGAAAGGATGAACATATACAATGAAGCCTATGTAACCACAAGAAGTGTCACAGAGCAAGCATTCTGTAGTCTTGTTTTAGGTGTGGATAAATTCTTGGAGCACTGCTGTACAGCTAGCCAGAGTCTCCAGGATTATTGTAGCATGTTGCATTATTCATAACAGTGCCATGAAGAAAGGCTCACTGCTTCCGGAATCTGAAGGCAATTGTGATGATGACAAGGGGAGGAAGCATCTGCAGCTCCACAGCACGAGAAGCATATGGAGGTAGAGTGACTTTATTTACTCAGTTTGGGTTCCACCAGGACCACTCGACTGCAGACCTCATTACAGCCTTGGTCCAAACATGGACAAAAGAGCTGAATTCCAGAGGTGAGGTGAGAGTGACTGCCCTTGACATCAAGGCAGCATTTGACCGAGTGTGTCATCAAGGAGCCCTAATACAAATGGCGTCAATGGGGAGCAGGTGGAAAACTCTCCACTGGCTGGAGTCATACCTAGCACGAAGGAAGATGGTTGTGGTGGTTGGAGGCCAATCATCACAGCCCCAGGACATCACTGCGGGAGTTCGTCAAGGCAGTGTCCTAGGCCCAACCATCTTCAGCTGCTTCATCAATGACCTTCCCGCCATCATAAGGTCAGAAGTGGGGATGTTCGCTAATGACTGCACAGTGTTCAGTTCCATTCGCAACTCCTCAGATAATGAAGCAGTCTGTACCCGCATGCAGCAAGACCTGGACAACATTCAGGCTTGGGCTGATAACTGGAAAGTAATGTTCACGCCACACAAGTGCCAGGCAATGACCATCTCCAACAAGCGAGTGTCTAACCACCTCCCCTTGACATTCAATGGCATTACCATTGTCGAATCCACCACCATCAACATCCTGGGGGGTCGCCATTGACCAGAAACTTAACTGGACCAGCCACATAAATAGTGTGGCTACAATAGCAGGTCAGAGGCTGGGTGTTCTGCACCGAGTGACTTACCTCTTGCCTCCCCAAAGCCTTTCCACCATCTACAAGGCACAAGTCAGGAGTGTGATGGAATACTCTCCACTTGCCTGGATGAGTGCAGCTCCAACAACACTCAAGAAGCTCGACACCATCCAGGACAAAGCAGCCCGCTTGATTGGCACTCCATCCATCACCTTAAACATTCACTCCCTCCTCAACCGGCGCACCGTGGTTGCAGCAACTCGCCAAGACTTCTTCGACAGCACCTCCTAAACCCGCAACCTCTGCCACCTAGAAGGACAAGGGCAGCAGGCGCATGGGAACACCATCACCTGCAAGTTCCCCTCGAAGTCACACACCATCCTGACTTGGAAATATATCGCCGTACCTTCATCGTCGCTGGGTCAAAATCGTGGAACTCACTACCTAACAGCACTGTGGGAGTACCTTCACCACATGGACTGCAGTGGTTCAAGAAGGTGGCTCACCATCACCTTCTCAAGGGCAATTCGAGATGGGCAATAAATTCTGGCCTTGCCAGCAACGCCCACATCCCATGAATGAATAAAAAAAAGTGAAAAAGGAGAGCCAGCAGCCAGCTGACAGAACAAGGAGAGCACAACTGGTAGCCCTTGGTTAGACCACACTTAGAGTACTGCGTACAGTTCTGGTCGCCATATTATAAAAAGGATATAGAGGCACTGGAGAGGGTGCAGAGAAGATTTACAAGGATGATACCAGAAATGCGAGGGTATACATATCAGGAAAGGATGAACAGGCTGGGTCTTTTTTCTCTTGAAAAAAGAAGGCTGAGGGGTGACCTAATAGAGGTCTTTAAAATTATGAAAGGTTTTGATAGAGTGGATACAGAGAGAATGTTTCCACTTGTGGGGAAGAGCATAGCTAGAGGCCGTCAATATAAGATAATCACCAAGAAATCCAATGGGGAATTCAGAAGAAACTTCTTTACCCAGAGAGTGGTGAGAATGTGGAACTCGCTACCACAGGGAGTAGTTGAAGCGAATAGTATAGATGCATTTAAGGGGAGGCTGGACAAGCATATGAGGGAGAAGGGGATAGAGGGTTATGCTGATAGATTTAGATGAGGAAAGACGGGAGGAGGCTCGAGTGGAGCATAAATGCCAGCATGGACTGGTTGGGGAGAATGGCCTGTTTCTGTGCCGTATATTTATGTAATCCTATGTAATCCCATTGTTTTCAAAAAATAAAGGTTGACTCACCAAAATAAAATCGCTTCATACCTGCCTGTTCACCACCCCACACATCCTTACAAAGTTCCTCACTGACTTTTGCCAAGTTCCTTCATAAGACATGTCTAATTTCCCTTGCCATCATCATACTCCCAATATTTGAAAGCAGACACAGCAATCAACTCATAACTCCATGTGATCAAGCTGTGTTTACTTGAAACAACAAGATTTACCAGGAGATGCCACAAAAATATATTTTTGCTATCTACAGCTACTTAACACTGTGACTCCCTATTGTGTCAGCTAACTTACTTACTCTAGTTTCTAATCTACTACTGCCTGATGAGGTGTGATGAGGTTGAGCAGTGGGTAGCTGGAATGGCTCTCTTAGAGCCTCAGAAATCTAACTCATCTCAGGTTAGCTGCTGCCCCAGAGGAACATTCGAGTAGCCATTCTCTTGTAGTGGCAAGGGGTGGGGGGCCCATATCTAGAGCTCTCTCATGTGAAGCCATTAGAGGAAGACTTAAGAAAGGAGACTCAGTTGCACTCTCCAGAGAGACATCAATATTAGTGCTCACTCCTTGCAGCCCATCAGCTCCTACAAGCCTTGTGACATTGTCCAGCTGAAAGCAGTGGATGTAGTGGTGGCTTCCACTCCAGAAGCCATCAAAGTTCTTATAAGCTGTTTATGATACTACAGCAATCTCCCAGGCTGTCACTGTCTGTCAGGTTGTGAGCAATGTGTTGCCGATGCAGATAGCAGACTCCTTCCATTTATCCATCATTTCAACCATATGCGTGGAAACTATCTCCACTGCCTCCATGTGAAATTCGTGTTCCCTAATCATTGCTCTTTTGAAGAACGGACCGCAGAGATCTGGGTCCTCTGGATCCTCAGCTGAGAGTGGTTATCTCTCGCCTCCGTTTGGAGGAAGCGTCCTCTCTTCTTCCATTCCCAGGTTCTCATTCTCACTAGTGCTCAGCGACTCACCTGGTGACAACCCTTCTGTCTTGAAGTCACTCCTAACGAGTGGGTGTCTCTGGTGCTTGAACAGATAAGATGTCATGGGGAAGTGACAGGAATCAGGAATGGCGGTAGCTGTTACTCTAGAAATACCCAGGTAGTCAACAGAGTGGCTAGCCTCTTCCTGAAAGGCACCCCCATTAAATGAAAGACAGAGAAGCATTTTTCATTGTGCAGTGACATTGCCCCTTGAAGAACTAATTGGAATGTAATTTTTTGAGAAAGCACATGAAGCTGAGAGGGATTCTGATGAACTTTGTCCTGTCTTCACCAACCTTTTGCCACCAGCTCACTTCCAACCTTGTGTACTATAGGCTATCTTATGCATCTGCCCAGACTTGGCGAGCTTTCTCTTCCTGCGGACTTGGGGTCTTTTCCCCCGGTCGTATTTCTCTGGTGCTGCCTGTAGGTCAACTTTTCCCTTGGAGGGAGACTAAACAATGTTACAGGCCTGTGAATGGCATGAACAGTTTCCCCCATATGATTGGGATGCATCTCATGATAATGAGAATTGGAGGTGCTTTGTCCCTTCAAATGAAACCTCCTTGAAGACTAGCAGTAGCCCCTGTGGTAGACAAAGTGAGCCAATAAAGTGGTTGAGTGTATTGGAGAGGTTGCCTTGACACCCAGGGGCTGAGAGGGAAAGATTATGAGAGGTTATCAGGTGAGTGAGCGCTGTATTAGTGGTAGAGGACATATGTTGGCAATGAATGCCTTGAGTTACCATAGCTATCCTTGTGAGGCCCTTGAACATTTTTTGGCACTGTATGACAGTTCTGGAGGTGCCACCTGTCTCCAGACAGTTGTTCCCTCCTTTTAAGGGGTTTCCTTCCCTCAGTGCACATCAGATGGTCCCTCCTTGCCCTGGCATCTGACAGCAGTACCTCCACAGTTGCATCTGAAAACCTTGCTGCTGCCAAGTCTGAGACTGCCGCTATCTTAGCCATCGTACATTGCCTTGGTTTTAACTGCAATGTCCCTCTTTAACTTGTTACAACCTTTTAAAGGCTGCGCTAGAACTGTATTTCTCACCCCCCTAGATGTGGTAAGCCAATAAAGGGCGGTTTTCTGGCCACCAAATAGCCCTGCACGGTTAATGAGGGTTCTGGGATGAAATAGTAGCAGTTTTACATTGGCATGTGTTAGGACCACTTGGCCGCAAACCTGCTGACAGGAGAAGAATCCAGGCTATTGTTATTTATTTTTCCACATCTGCTGCACGTTGTTGGCTAGATGAAATGCATTGGCCTGTTCTAAAAGCTCATTTAAGGTGCACTTCTTCTCCAGGGCTCGGCAGCACAGCATTTTTAGATGAAAATTCTTCTATAATTTGTGGTTTGATTTCATGACCTGCAACAATGAAATTACAGTTTACTGCAAATCAACATAACTATGTGAAAAGAGGCATCTACAGATTGACTCTTGTGTTGTTCAGCCCATTGAAATATGATTGATTCGCATATTGTATTTTGCTTTGGAGTGAAATGATTATTTGGGTTTTCTTAACCTTATTGTAATCTGCATCATAGAGTCATAGGGGGAGAAATTCAGTATCGCCCCATTTGGGGCGCAATTATCGGCCGGGCGCAAAGATTAGCGCCTGGCGCTAATTATCGCCACCAACTGCAAACTTGACTTTTATCACCCCTGGAGGTGATTGCAGCGCTAAATCAGGTGCTTCACACCTGTCTTAAGGCGCAAAGGCCGAGGAGCGAGGCGCTACCTCAGAGCGCTGGCGAAGCTCATGTAATGTCAGTCAGCAATGGAACACACACACAATGGCACGGGCCAGTTCTTAAAGGGGATGGTTAATCTTGCTTTCCATCCACATCCTGCTCATTGCAGCCTTGAATCTCGGCCTGGAAAGACCTGCACATCAAATGTGCTGGAAAGAACAATGGAGAGTACCAGGCAAAGAGCTCAGAGTGCAGCCCCCACAGTCTCTGCTAAATCGATACAAGGAATGGCAAATCAAAATGAACCTGCAAAGTGCTGCTCAGTACCCAAAACTCCTTCACACAACGTTGAATCTCTCCAGAAGTCTCTCCCTCTCTCTCTCAGAATGCGTAGTTCAAAAATGGCACCAACAATAAAAGGCAGGAAGCGGTCACCTTTAAATAGCGCTCCCCCTTTCCCTTCATGACTGCAGAACGCTCCCCTCAACCTGTCATTGCTAGCGTCAGGCGGTAAGGCAGGGGGCACCACTCAATATCCGCTCCGGGGCGATACCGGGGCGTTGCGCACTCGAGTGACGTCATGATCTGCCAGTGCAGGAGATCGTGGCGGTAGTGTTTAGCGCCGCCGCAAAATGTCTAGTTAATTTCGCGAAGGCGCAAACTTCGCCGCGCCTGGGCGCTAGATGCTTTGTGCCCCATTAGCGCCCTCTTACGGCGCTATCGGGAGGCGCAACCAACTGAATTTTTCCCCCATAGAGTCATACGGCACAGAAGGAGGCCATTCGGCCCATCGAGTCCGTGCCAGCTCTCTGTAGAGCAATCCAGTCAGTCCCATTCCCCGCTCTGTCCCCGTAGCCCTGTAAGTTTATTTCCCTCAAGTGACTATCCAGTCTCCCCTTGAAAACATTGAGGGCTGGATTTTACTCACCGAGATGAGTTGGGGGCAGGACTGCTGCCTTCCGGGTTCTAGTCCTGCCCCCAGCGACGTCCGACGCACAGACGCTATTTTCCCCTGATTGGCCTTGTTAAGCCTGCCCTGCGGGCTTGCCAGCCGATTAAGGGAAAGCCGGTGTCAGATGATGTCAGTTGATGACGCTTCATCTGCCGGTTTTCTTAAAGGCACATGAACCATAAATTTTTGACAGATGATTTGACAGTGTTTGATAGCATTGAGGTGCTGTCAAACACTGACAATCACTGTACAAAGGTGAGCCCTTGCACCAAGGCTCTCCAATGACTCTCTCCTTAGGATGAAACAGATGGCAGCTGCAGGTGAGGGTACAGAAGCGATCTGTCACTTCTACCATTGAGGTGAGGCCACACAAACACTTCAAAGCTTGTCACCTACAGAAAAATCTAAACACATAAAAAATGACTTTCCCAACATTTCCTTACCTCTGATACTCACCAGTGTCCCATTGCATCCTTCACACCACTTCTGCGGCTGTCATCTATACACCAACATAACAACAGACCCACAGCACGCCTCACTTACCCTGGCGGGGTTCCCCGACATCGGGAAGCCCGCAGCAGAAGTCTAAAAATTGGAAAAAGCCTCTTAACTGCCTGTTAACTACCTGTTAACAGGCAGTTAAGTGGCTATAATCCTCTTCCTGCCGCTAGGAGTCAGGTCCCTGCACAAATCGGGTACCCGATTCCCGGGAAGATTGTTTGGAGGCGGGTTGGGAGCGGGTTCGGGACCCGCTCCCATTCTTTTTGACTTTCCCAGCAGTCCCGCCTCCAAACCCGTCTCCTCAGGGCTGGTAAAATCCAGCCCCGTGTGTCTCCGCTTCCACCACTTCCATCGGCAGTGAATTCCAGGTCCTCACCACTCGCTGCGTAAAAAAGTTTTTCCTCACATCCCCCCTGTATCTCTTGCCCAAAACCTTAAATCTGTGTCCCCATGTCCTTGTACCATCAACTAGTGGGAACACCCTTTCCCCGTCTAGCCTATCCAAACCCGTTAAAATCTTGTACACCTCTATCAAATCACCCCTCAACCTCCTTTGCTCTAATGAAAACAAATCCAGCTTCTCCAACCTGTCCTTGTAGCTAAGATCCCCCATCCCCGGAACCATTCTGGTAAATCTCCTCTGCACCCTCTCAAGGGCCTTCACATCATTTCTGATATCTGACAGCGTGTCAAATATATCTTGCAAATGTTCTCCCCTATAACGCAAAAGCAAAGCTCTCTTTTACATAGTATCAGTGATATTCTGACATGTCTCTCTTGAATCACTTCACCCACCTCGACGGGACTGAAGTAGCATCATTATATAGGTGAAATTGGGATATATGAGGCAACCCTAGACCATATGACTGGAAGAATTGTATTGTTGCTTGGATGGATAAGGATACACAGGATACACTGGATCTATGGTTATTTACTCATTCCAGACATACACAGGCCTATAGCTACATGACACCTGTGTAACTTACAGGAGTTAATGAATCATATTCATTCCTTCAGAGCTCATCTTTCATTCCTCCTACATTATTCACAAACCTTTCATTAATATTCTTGAACCATCATCATCACCAAAATGTTGTGTTTGGCTCGAAAATCCATGGGCTGTGATCCTGGTGGTTACTTTGGGACCGTGCCCACTGACTCCGCTGGAAGGCACCTCATTTACATAGGGCTGATGAGTGCCCACACCCAGGCATCCCACCCAAGACCTCAACCATTTCTCCATAACTCCTCTGTAAGGAGACTGACACAGATTTAAAAAAAAGAGAATTCTTGCATTATCTGGATGACGGGGTCATTGTAATATTAGATGGCCCGGCTGGCCTCTGGGTCTGAGCGGCCTTAGCCCAGGCTGGTTTTATGGAGCTTGGAGTAGCACTCCTGCTCCTCACAGTCCCACAAAAATAAAGAGGAACTTACCTTTGGGTCCTCTTTGGGCAGGCTGCCAGCTGCTATTGGCCAGACACGCTCCACCCAGTTCAGTCCAGAAAAGGGAATCAGGGTCCTATGTGTGTCATAAGCCCCCAATTAGCATTTTAAAATGGGCCTACCACCTGACTCGGGACTGTTCCGGCTGCCCGGCAGTAGGGCTGGGGGAACATTTCTGCAGCTACAGCAACAGAGGCAGTGGAGAGGTACATCGTTGCTCACCATTTTTGGGGCACTACCGCCATGTTTCTTCCAGGTGGAATGCCTGAAAAATCTCCCCATGGTGTGAGATGTTTTATGGGGGTCCAGATCAGGACCCAGATTTTCTCTGGTGTCAGTCGCACATTCTCTGACATCAGGGGCCATGTTGGGGTGGATGGAAGTTCTGCTTGCCCCAGGCCCCTGTGCGAATTTGCAGTCGGTGGGAACCTGAGTGGTGTTTCTGGGTCTCATCAACTTTTGCACCTCCACCAGGTTTCCTGAGCCAGCCTCGCACTGCAGGACTGCTCTTGAGGCTGAGGATTTTCAGCTGTGGGTTACTTATTGACAGGAAAAAGGATTTGATTGTTTCAAATGATAAACTCACAGCGTAGTTTTTGTTCCAACAGAAAACTTGCAGTTATCCAATTGACAAAGCTTTTGTTTGGTTCTCAGAGGGTAGAAAACTTGGGCAAAAGCAAGAAATGAAAGAGGATCCCACAATCAGAGAACAGGTCCAAAAGTGGAATAATCTAGAGTTGCAACATGAAATGTTGTACACAGGACTACAACCTGTGCAACTTAACTGCATCTGAAACTTCAAAATTGCAACTTAATGGTCTGACTTAGGTGGTTACTTAGATTTTAATAAAAAAGAATAAAATTTCTAGGAGAGTTTGGTGACCAATCATATAAAAGGCTATAGAGAGATGGTATAAGCAGTGCACCATCTGTGCCAGTATGAACCCTCCATAGTGGTAAAAGAAAGCACATTCATTCCAATCCAGATAAGAAGGCTTTTTGAAATGACGTCCATGAAGATTGTGGAGCCAAGGATTTATCTGAGAAAGGAAATCATTCCATTCTAGTCTGCAGTGGCAATTTTATAAAATGGACATTTTTGACCTATCTAACTAAAAGGCTGAAAATATGGCCAGAGTATGGCCAGAGTACTGGTAAATAAAGTATAAGGGGACATGTTTTACCTGCTGTATTTCAATCAAACTTGAGCAGCTCATACAGTCTCAGGCCACACAGCAAATATGGCAGTTGTTACAGTCTGTGGTAAGGTCTAGTGCATATCATCTGCAGTTGGATAGAATGATTGAACTCAATTGAATAATACTTTCCACATAATTATTCATTAGGCAAAATAACATAGATGTATCTTAACCAGAGATACTATGGATTGTCAAACCAACAGTCATGTCTATACCATATATAGGGGCCAAAGATCCATGATCCTTCTGGCCCACCTCCTTCCAAGAGGTAATTCAAGAGGCCTTTGACCACTGCCTCAGCGACTACTGCCAACTATGTTCTGGTGATCCTTATTGACCAGTCCATCCTCTACCACTGCCTCTCCTCTTCAAATCTGCTAGTACTGCTCTTTCTGGTTCCACTCTTCACCTGCAGTTTCTCCTCTTGAAGCCACATGGTGACCTGTAGCATACTCCAGCGCTCCATCCTTGGTTCCCTTGTTATTTATCATTTACATGCTATCCCTCAGTGAAATCATCCATAAACAGAGGGAAAAACATCCACATGTATGGCAACAAGAGACATTTACCTCTGTCACTACCATTGACTCCAAGGATGTAGTTGTACTGTCTGATCGCTTGTCCGATATCAATTTCCTTCAGCTCATTATTGTCAAAACTGAAGCCATGCTTTTAGGTTCTCATCAATATCTATGTGCCTCTGGCTCCAGGTCTATCTAGATCCTCAGTTTCCCACTCAGACTGAAGTAATCCTTTAAATTTGTATCGTTGCATGCAGTTACATAAAGAGTACACAAACATAGTTTTACCCACATCAATGAGTGACAAATCATGAGGTTGCAAACTCAGTGAGCTTGGGATTTTGCTTTGAAATAATGCTGAGTGTTCAGCGATTTCAGTTACTTTAAATCATTTGTTCGTATTTTGAACTGAAAAGCAAAATCTGTTGAAATCTGAAATTTGTATAATAATGAGCTTTCCTTGTAAAGCAGATTCAGTAGGTTATAAATGCAGTAATACTAGAGGAAAAGTCTTATTTAAGGTTCTCCTTCATGCCCTACAAATAAAATAACTCGATTAAAGAAATGAAAGAAACATTTTGAAATTCAAATCAATGAAACATCTGAATTAATTTCCTATTTCATATGAGCTTGAGGCAAAAGATTTAAAGATTCACACTATTTTCCACAAGTAAGGGTTCCTGAAAGTGCATAATTATATTTGAAGATGGTGCTCCTGAGGTGCTGATACATGCAGTGAAGCAGAGGAAGGTGGGTCTGGTTGGCACTCAAGGCCCTCCTCCTTGGATAAAAGCATCCAAATTGCCTGTCAGGACATAACTTGCTGTCAGCAACATGGAAGAAGATGGTAGTCCTGAGGAAAGATGCCAAGATATTGCTCCACAACAGATTCCTATAGTAAATATTTGTCCCAAGTATGCATAATACAAAATGTGCCTTCAGAACCTGTTACTCTTGCACTGCTCTCCAAATTGGTCATGTAACCTTACAAACCTTTGAATGCTAAACACACATGGCCATACAGCAGTGAGGTGCAAGTTACATTTGGCCCTGCTGTCAGAATAAAATCTTGATCGTGCTTCACACAGCAAATCCTGCTAAACCTAACGGCCCGCCACCACCTTCTCAAGGGCAATTAGGGATGGGCAATAAATGCTGGCCTTGCCAGTGAGGCCCACATCTCGTGAATGAATAAAAAAAAATTACTGAGAGACAGTATGGGTTGCAGGATGAGCACATGGATGCAATCAATAGCCCCCCTAACATGCAGCAGTGTGGGTAAAACAGGCAGTCATGTCATGCTGCTGTTGTTATTCAGTGAGAAAGGAGATGAAAGTGTTGTCCATGTTAGACATGCTTCTGTCAGTTGTTTGATACATCTGTTAGCAGCAAATTGATAGTGCAGATGATCCCTATGTTAGCTTGGAAAGAGGGGAAGGTGTAACTGTTGAGGAAGGAGGTGACCATGACTGCCATTGGCACTGCCAGCCTGTGATGGAGGTTGTTAGTAGGAGTCCTTACGACAGATGGTATCGCTCAGCAGCTGCATTCATGCTAACCCAGAGGCTGTGGAGGCAGTTTCACTTGGTCTTTGCCAGGTAGGTGTTCTAGGGTTCACAGATTCAGTTGGCTCCATAATGCAAGTGAGAAGAGTCTGCTTCTGGTGCCAACAGATTACCCTGGTACTCCTTCCTGCACATTGAAATGTTTACCTTGCTATTTTGCTCTCTTTCTTAGCTTCTTAAAACCTACCTCCTCGATTGTGTGTTCCGCATTCTCCAACTTTTCCCATTTCATGATCATTATTCCCCTTTCCCTCTTATAATGTGCTCTGTAATGTTTTTCTATATGGAGGGCAGAGTATAAAAGCAAGTTGTTGTTAAATAGACCATTGTGGATTCCTTTGCGTCATTCTTTACTGCCAGGTCATAGGTCAACATCAATAAGCTCCTATTTCATAAGAACATGACAGTCTTATTCTGAGTATGTAATTGTTGTAATAAACTATTTAAAAGGTAGCTTTGTAATCAAGAACATGTTACTTCAGACAAACACTCTGTTTCCAGCATACATTCTCTGTTCTTTGTGTTTCTGAAGCTCTCTCTACCCCACCTTCACTTTTTCTGCTTCTAGATTTTCCCTCTATGCTCCCAGCATCTTTTATACCTGCCTGGCTGTCTTTCCTTCTATCTTGCTCTCTCTGTCCCTGGTACTTTCTAAACCTAAATATCTCTCTCAGCCTCAAATTTGATCTTTCTGGAGTAATAATTGGAAGATAGCCATTGCTGCTTTCCAACATAGGCCAGCTTTGGCTTGTGACCTACATACTGTATGTCACAGCAGCAATGACATTGCCCAGTAATCCTGCCCAAACATCATATAACATTGTTTCTAAATATGTTTTTCTAGTGCTGGCTATGATCCAATTCTGAAAATTTAAACACACAAAGGCACTGGTACTCTTGAGCTTCCATTGTCAACAACAGTCTTACAGAAATTAAGGATGAGCTGATGAAAAGGTTTTATTGTCAACAACAACAACTTGTATTTATATAGCACCTTTAACGTTGTAAAACGTCCCAAGGTGCTTCACAGGAGTATTATAAGACAAAAAATGTGTCTTATAATACTCCTGTCAATATCAATATATGAATTTTCTTTGGTATTAATAAACATTTGATGATAGTCATTGAAGATTTACTGATGCAAACTGGCAAAATGCATTGGTGGGAAATAAAGTATAACATTTCAGTAAAATAAATTTCAACAGTATCCAAATCAAACTGAAATAAGAATGACTATTCTAGAAAATGAAAAAAATACAGTTTATTGAAAAAACACAATACAAATTTAAGTATAATTATAAAAAATGAGAAATCAAAGTAAGGACGAAGAAACATATTGATAGAAAAAACAGGAAATATAAGGAAATTATATCTCCTTCAGGGCTTCTGTAGCATTTTTTTGCTTTGCTGTTTGCATATTGTGCATGAAGAAACACTATGTGGCTCTGTATGTATTTTGCTTTAGAAGTTTCAAAGAAAATCATTTTTACAGATGGTGAATAATAGAACATGTGGGAATTCTGAAAGCTACGACGGAATCTAGCTTAAATATAGACATACATAATATCAGAGCAAACATCACAGATTAATGCAATGCAAAAGGAAATTAAATATGTTTGAGCTAAAACTTAGGATTCTTTTTATTTTGAAGTACGATACATGATTAAACAATCTGAAGAAAAACTTTAATAAATGGGTTTAAAAAATAATCAGGCGGATAGAGAAGGATTTATCCACTTGGATGAACTAAAGGTTTACCTAATTCTAACTATGCAGACAAGGACATAACAAATGAAATGGAAATCAAAAGCAAAGCCAAAACACCTTACTAAACCACAAAGGAGTATGTTGCAGCTGAAACATTATTTGAAGCATTATGAATATTTCGCGTCAAAGGACTGAAGATTTAAATATGCCCACAGAGCCTTTCTTCTTGAGCACCAAATTAACCTTGAACTTTCAAACACTGATCATATTTTTGAATCATCTCAAGCCACCTCAAAACAGATTTTCTCAAAATTAATGGCACAGAATAATATGAATTAAACCAATGTGTAAAACTGCTTGATATCCCCTGCTCAAACCATTTTCTAATCATTAGGATCCTTTTGTACTGGTATCAGAATGGTACAAATACTTTATTTGGAGAGCAAACTGCCAGTGATGCAGTAGACTGCTGAATTTCCCAGCTCTAACCCACAATTCAAGTCACATTAGACACTCAAGATGCTTTCCATAAGGTTTCATTTCTCAGCTGGTTATTGGTAATGATGGATGGCATACCTTATCCGCAAACAAAAACTAACTAGAATCCAGTTCACTCACAAGACTCTTCCGCAGCACACTAACACTAGTTATTTACTAGCACCTGCTAGCATAATTTTATTTGGACAAGCAGAACAGTTTCCCGATTTTCTATTGCTTATAAAGCACATATAGACTACCATTATCTTGATTTTGGCCAGTAAAATATTACCAGGCCAAAGAGGACCTTGCGTTATTGTTCCCTCACATTTCTGGATTATCAGTTACATTTGTAGAAGATTTGTGATTCTGCTATTTGTGCCTTATTAGGAAAATTGATTTCTTTACTTTGTTTTATTTAAAAAATGTGCTTGGCCATGTCAACATAATTCTAGTTCATTTAAACAAGTCAGTTATTGACTTCACATCAAGCGTGTGATTTTCATCTATAGATTTTTGTCAATCCATTTATTTACAACAGTTTCAAATAAAAATCATTCTGTACAGATGAATGTTTATGATGTCATTAAATAACAGTTAAAATAAACTGAGTGCCATGAATGATTGTAACTAGGAATAACAGGGCCATGGCAGGGAGCCAATGAATGATCTCTTTGCTTCAACTGGTCAATGAATTATTTTCAAGTGGTACTGTAATGCATGCTACAGAATGTAAAATCAATAACCTCTGAACATTAATAACCATTTATGGACACTGTTCAATGGTAAATTATTAACCCGCCTATAGTTTTTTGTTACTTACATGCAATCTGTTATCCTGAGGCATGCTCTGCTACACAGGATTAATTGACAGCATTCCAAAGCACAAGAATTAATTTTCTTCTGTTTCATGTTTGATTTTCATTCTCACAAGAGCTCTGTCAGATTGTATTATTTTGTGAAACATCATCTTTATTCTAAATTTTAAGAACACTCTATAATCATTACCATGGAGGCCTTCTAGAGTTTGTGGGGCCCATCTTTTCCACCTAAAAATAGCCTTTGCATCAGATCTTCAAGTCTCTCACAGGATATGCCAGGTCACTATATTACCTTAGCAAGTAAGGTTGCAATGAACTAGATAGCATATCAGTACTGTATTCTACAGAATAACATATTTTGCTATAAACCATTCACATTTTATTCTAGGTGACTGAATTCCAGTGAAGAGGGCTTAGAGTTTGAGCATATTTATAAATAATCAGTTCTCCCAGACGCACTGAATTCAATAATGGTTCCTTCTGGTTTCATCCTACAGTTTAAGTGTGGATGGTAGGCCCATACTTAAATTGCAGACAAATGTTACAAGTCTAAACAGATATTTCACCTTTGTTTTGCGTGGTGTATCGCTGTCATTTCCTTTTAAAGAAACCTGACACAGATCAATACATTTCATGGGAAGTAATAATCAGACCTATTAAGTGACAAAGGTTTATTCTGTAACAGCTGTGCTGGTGGGATAGGAGAGCTTGTCTGACTAATGAATCGTGAAACAATCAGGCAATAGCCATTTGTGTTTAGATCTGTAAATATGGTCTGGTTCAAGTGCCAGACCATTGCTGGCACTCCAGCTGGGGGCACAGATGGTCGGCATTCAAAGCTGCAGTAGAACAGTTTTTTTTTTCAGTTCCATGCTGCACCACTGAAAGTAACAACTTTTGTCTTCTCAAAGTTATTTTCTAAACAGAAGGAAAAATGATGAACAGGAGGCGATGGACTACTTTCCCACCTAAAAATAGCCTTTGTGTCATATATACCAGTATAACAACGTAGTGCAACTGACTGTCAAATCCATTTAGATAATAGATATGTGGTTAAATGTTATATGCTATAGGTTGGTGCTCCTTCATGCTCAGAAAGAAGTAGGATGATATTATACATAATCTTATCAAAAATAGCTTAACGAGTATCCAATTAAATTATTACAAGATCCTCAAAAGATTTTTTTAAATTCTCAAGGGAGCCTGTACAACAAATTGTGAGAAAACCCTAGTGCGTATTTGAAGTTCAGTGAGATTTTGATGAGGATACCCCATATTGTGAACAAACCAACTTCATCCTAGATCACAACATGTTTTCAAAATGAGGTAAACAAGAATAAGTTATGCAATTAAATAAGAGTTAATGCACTCAAATTTTGAGGCTGACTGATATTTCCCTCTCCTATATATGATCATATGAGTGTACTTTAATGCTGGATATCATCCAGGAACTGAGAATGGTGCGTACGTTAAAACATATGAGCTGGGAAGTAATCTGGTAACACGTGGATCAAAATATAACTACCCACCCTCCTCTTCCTCATAAGTAATGCTGCCCAATTATATTTGCCTTAGCTGAAGTTCTGAGCCTTAAGGGAAACACATTGCAGAGAGAGAGATAGGATGACATAAACCTGAATAGCAAATACTTGAATAAGAACCATATTAAAAGGTATGGGAAATGACCAAGGAGATGAGATTAGAATAGATAGCTCCAAGTGGACACAGGCATGATGTGTTGAATGGCCTTCTTTTGTGCTGAAATTTCAATGATTCTGCAATAATTGTTGTAAATATGAAAAGAAATTACATGAGTACAAATTGTTGAATATTTGGCTTTACAGGCTACAAAACTAATGATTACACAACTCCCTTTCTCACAATTCAATTACAGTACTGATGCCCTGGAGTAATTAATTCATTTTACCAGCATATCATTAAAACAATAGAAAATAAATATTGCAGAAAGGTCAGTGAAGATCTGAAGGCTCTGAAATTCCATGGGGGATCTCCCGTTCCCCTGCAATATCTTTGACAGAAGATCGGTGGAGCTCCCACAGCACTTCCAGGCCAATACAACTAACTATGGAAAAAAACCGAGATAAAAATCTAAATAAATTGTCACTATAAGGAAAAAATCTTGTCTGCATGTACTGTGTTATATGCCTATTACCACACTTGTACCACAATAAAAATTGCACGATTCTTGCTTCGGTCAATTGGCTATGATATGGGGATATGGGTGGAGTTACAAGCCTGGAAATTCTGAAGCAGTTCTCCTAGTCTTCCACTATAATGTCACAGGAGACCAGTGGAATCCCCAGAGATATGCAGATCTCATCATAGCCTTGATCCAGACATGGACACAATAGCTGAATGACAGAGGAAAGGTGAGAATAGCTACCCTCGACATCAAGGCAACATTCAACACCAAGTATAGCACCAAGCAGCCCTAGCAAAACTGCAGTCAATGGGAGTTAAGGGGAGAACTCTCCAATGGCTGGAGTCATACTTGATGCAAAGGAAGATGTTGTGGTTGTCAGAAGCTAATCATCGCAGCCCCAGGACATTGCTGCAGGAGTACTTCGGTGACGTGTCCTCGGCCCAACTCTCTACAGTTGTTTCATCAATGACTTTTTCACCATCATAAAGTCAAGGGTGAGGTTGTTCTTTGACATTTCCACAGTGTTCAGCTCGATTCAAAATCCTTCAATAATGAAACAGCCATTCTACAACAGAACTGACACAGCATTCAGGCCACTAACAAGTGACAAGCAACATTCATACCACATAAGTGCCAGGCAATGATCATCTCCAACAAGAAATGGCCCCACCTCCTCCTCCTAACTTTCAATGGTACTATCATCACTGATTCCCCCATCAGCAACATCTTGGGGGTTACCATTGACCAAAGGCTTAACTGGATCAGCCATATCAACATTGTGGCTACAAGAGCAGAGCAGTGGCTGGGCATTCTGTGACAAGTGGCTCACCTCCTGACCCCTCAAAGCCTCTCTACCATCTACAACTTTGGAGCATGATGGAATACTAACCATTCACCTGGATGGTTGCAGTCACAACAGCGCTCAAGCAGCTTGACACCATCCAAGACAAAGCAGTTCTCTTGATCGGTGCTATTGCCACTGGACTCAATATCCACCCCCTCCACCACCAGCGCACTGTGGCTGCAGTATGTACTGCCTACAGGATGCACTGCATCAACACACCAAGCTTACTTCAACAGCGCCTCCCAGTCTCAAGACCTCTGCCATCAAGAAGGACAAGAGCAGTAATGTTGCGAGAACACCATCATCTGCAAGGTTCCCTCCAAGCCACACATTATCCTGACTTGAACATATACCAATGTTCCTTGATTGTTGCTGGGTCAAAATCCTGTAATTCCCTAACTAACGCCATCGTGTGAGCACTATCAGCACAAGGACTGCAGCGGTTCAAGTAAAGGTCCACCATCATCTTCCCAGGGAAACTAGAGATAGGCGATAAATGCAACCTTGTTTGAGTTGCCCATATCTAGAGAACACATTTTAAAAATGCTTCCTTGCTGTAGATCCTTTTCCATTGGGAGTGGGAATTCATAAAATCTACCCTTTATTTTCTCTTATAGAGGTATTGTGTTCTATTTCACAGATAAAGAGATAATTGTCCTTGTAATGCAGAAAATACCAGGTAGGTGCATGCCAATTTGATTCCAAAGTTTCTCTTCAATCTGATTTGGTAACATTAATGAAAGGAAACCATGCTTCCAGGACCCATCTGTAACAGTGCTTCTTGACACATCTCAAGAACCTATATTAACACATAACCTGCATAAATGGTAAATATTTAATTTATCCAGCTGGGTGTCAGAAAAACTTGGTTGAAAGTTGAAATGACCCAACGAAGATTTTGAGAATGTTGTTTTACAAACAGGGACATTGATGTCTTGTTAAAGAGGGACAATGAAATGGGTTGAATTTTTAGGGCCAGAGGAGACGTTGGTCGACACACATCCACAAAATGTAGCATCAAACAAGGCTAGATATAACTAATGCGGGCAGCCCCAACCCAACCTCACTCCTGCTGGTAGTCTCACACACTCAAATGAATGAACTTACAGCTGACAAATCCATCATGCCTAGTACGGAGAGGATGGACATACAGTATATGGCTGATGAAGATATAAGTGTTAGCTTTTAAAGATATAAATTAAATAATTAAAATACTCATACTTATATGAATGAACTTGTGGATGAATTAGCTGCATCTCCACCCTCCCAAAATCTACCACTGTATCTGTCATTGCTGTTTAACGTGCAACACCTGGAATTTCCTCAAAGGTTCTCCTGATTGGCCACCGTTACTACGCGTGTATCCAGTGTTTCTGCTAATTTTCTGCCAAAGTTACAGCAGCCAATTGGGAGAACCCCCAAGCATTAGCCCTTCCTTTGAAAAATAACCTACACAGCCTAATTTTAACTTCCTTATATTCTGGTATTTTAACTCCTGGGCCTCATTTAAATTCCACTGGCTGATTTCCCACCATTGGGAAATCGGTAGGAAGTGGCGGAAGATCGTGCGGCGTGGTGGCCATCCGCCAAGACCAGGAAAGTGGTAGGATTGGTTGCCAGGGCTGTCTCGCGGTGGTCTCATGCTCGGGAAGGGGAGACAAGTCCGCAACAAGGGATGCTTAAACTCTACTTTTGGGACAAAGGGGCACTCTGCTCCTCCTGGCTCCATAAGAAAAGTAAGCATTTAAAAAAAATCTTACCATTTTGGGCCTCTTCTGACCCCAATCCTCTTCCTCATTAGGTTGGCCTGGTAGGAACGTACTGTGGCTTCCCACTCAGCGGCTGAGTTAAAATTGCAGTCGTGTCCCAATGACATCATTGGGACCAGACATGCATATGTTAAAAAGGATTCGACTGGCTTTGGCGGGTGTCCTTGCCACCTGCTTAGTTGAGCAGGTTAAAATCCAAAATGGTCAATTCCTGGTGGCTCCGATGCAGGTTAGTAATCTGGGCAATTTTAACTGCCCACTCGCCCAATTTCCACTGGGTAAAAATCGCCCTGCAGGTTTTACTGTTAAAGTCAAGCTTTGTATTTCTCACACTGTGAGATAAACTGCACAATTTGTTTTAATTGTCTCAAAGACTTAACCATTTCTTCGGAAACCTTTACTTTGTGGGGAGCTAACTCTCCTAAACACATTTAAGCATGGGACCCTGATTCTGAGTTGCAGTAAAAATGGAAGGAAACTCTATTAGCACTTTCTACCGCGCTCACTCAACCAATTACTCACATTCACCTTTATATTAAACTTCATCCGCGAAGGAAAATATATTTTGGAGTCTGAATAATGGCATGTTTGAATTCGAGACATGATCAGTATTCCAAGTTTGCAGTTAAAGGACAATGCATCTCAGTTTCAGATTTTTTTACTGTTGCTGTGATGTAATGTGAACAAGTTGGGAAAAGGAGAGGGAACCATGCTTGACATTCTACACTAATGTCGTGACTAGATGTAGCTGTTACTTTGTTTTAAATTTTCCACTAAATTTTGATTAAGAAACACAATGGGCCATAATTTGCAGTAACAAGGCATCTAATGGCGTCTCACATGAGTTAGACTTGGCCTTGTACGCTTAGATTTTAAAATTTTCTGCGTGGCAAGTTGCTGAAAGTGTGAGCTGATCACGTCGCAGCGAGGGAACCAGGGCAGGTGAAATTGGATTAGGCCCGAAAACGGGCGTGGGAAGTGCGATGTGCATGTACCCGTTCAAAGTGGTGCACAATTTGTGATGCCTGCTCATTATAATGATTGGAGCGCTGAGCTCAGTGCTAAATGCACTGCTGGTTGGTTCAGCACTCAAGAGGAGGGGCAATATTGGATGTATTCTACTAGCCAATAAAATTTTGCCTCAGCTCTCTGCACTTCTTAAAGGGGAGGTGTTTTGTTGTAGAAGCACCTCATTGTCACTCTGGATGCAGCCATGTCTCAACACGGAAAAGAAAAGGCAAGGCGCTTCTCTGATGCACCACTGGAGGCCTTGATCCTGGGGTACACAGAAGAAGACAGGTCCTCTACCCTCCGGGGGGCAGGACGCCTTCCAGGCAGAATGCCAGAAGGCAGTGGGAGAAAATAGCACAAGCCATCAGTGCCACATGTGTTGCCCCCAGGACCTGGATCCAGTACCGCAAGCAGTTTAATGACCTCACACGAGTGGTCAAGGTCAGTGAATTCATCTTCAAATGCCATATCCCACCAACTGCACCACTAGCCTCACACACTGCTCAAGGCACCACACCCCCATCACTCACCTACCAACAATCTCTAGCAATCACGACTCATACTTCACAATCCTAGCTTTACCTCAGCCTCACACACTTACCACTGCTGCAAGCCTCACACCTTGCACACACTGCCAGCTATTCAACCATGACAGGCATATCACCCAAACACCTTGCACCACACTCACTGACACTCTTCCCTTTCTCTTGTAGGCTAAGGTGGCTCACAATCACTGTGAGCAGCAGCAGACAGGCGGAGGGGAAGAACATCTTCAAAACCTGACTGCGCTGGAGGAGATGGTGCTTGAGATCATTGGAGGGGCTGTCACTGAGGCAGTGGCGAGCGGTGAGTTTGAAAGCATTGATGATGACAGTGTGCTCATGCCTAATCCTTCTTCTCACATCCCACTTCCCGTGCATGGCTCAATTTCTTCTCACTTACAAGCTGCTGATGGTGTAAGCATACACATCTTGCCAAGCCAGGGGGTAAAAGTGTAGTTTGGGTGCCAGCTCCCCGGAGGGCGAGTTCTCACATGAGTTCTGCTGCACAGGACTCAGATGAGGACATCGATGGGGCGGCCTTCAGAAGAAGGGTGATGGGCATGCACACAGAAATGCTTGGTGCAATGGCAGGCCTGCCAGTGAGCCTCTTGTCACAGTCAAGTAACATGGAGGAGTCCAGCTCCAACCTTGCACTGGGCTTTGCATGGAGCTGGAGCCCATGATTTCCAGGATGGAAGTCATGGGCAACTCCAATAGAACACTTGTGGACCCAACCATGATGCTGCGTCTGATGGGCGATGTCGCAGCTTCCATTGCAGAACAAGCAGAAGCGACCCAACGTCTGAGTGCTGCACTGGAAGCTCAGACTGTTGCCATGTAGGTTCAGCAAGCTGCCATTGTGGCTGGGTTTACGAGTGTGGAAAGGAGCTTGCAAGATCTCACAACAGTCCAGCAATCGTTGCTCCAACAGATGGCTAAGAATGCTGCGGCACTGCCCCAGGGGAGTGGCAGTTATTCCGTGGAGCATGAACCTGCTGTCCTCTCTCAGGATGACAGCATTCATATTCCCACCACTGCCACTCCACCAGTGCCCTTGCTGCTGCCTGTCAGCCAGCCAGCCCAGACTGCTGCCGCCCATTCTGAGGTGGTGCAGTCTGGGCCCAGTGCTGCTCAAGGTTGACCAGCAAGGCCATTTGCAGTCTCCCCCACTGAAAGTCAGCAGCCTTCCACCAACCATGCTGCAGCCACTGGGGTAGCACTTCATAGGAGTACTAGAATAGGCAAAGGAACACGAAAGATAGACACTAAGGCCGCGATTTTACTTACCTCGGCGGGTCCGTGGTGGGCGATGTCGGCTCCATCCCGCTCTGTGAAATGACTTTCTGTTGATAGGGCTTGTTAAGCCCGCCCAGCGCGTTTCCTGGGCCAATTAGAGGAAGCGGGTCTGGTGACGTCATTCATGATGCGTCATCAGCCGGTTTCCTTAAAGGGGCCATGTCCAAATTTATCTTGACATTTCTGCTGTCAGTGTTCTACAGCATTGAGGTGCTGCAAACACTGATAGGCACTGCACAGAGGCACAGGGCTGCACCCAGGTTCTCCCCTGACTCCTTCCATATGCTTATGGAGGGAGTCACAGCACGCAGGGAGGTCCTCTTCCCTTCCGATGGGCGAAAGAAACCTCCCCAGGAGACCTAAACAGCCTGGTTGCACATTGCACAGGAGGACACAAGCAGGGATGTGGTCAGGAGGACCTGGGTGCAGTGGCGTAAACCTTTCAATGATTTCAGTAGCTCATGAAACGTTCATACAAAGCCACACTCAACCTCATCCTGCTGTGCCTCTCATCACATCCCCATCACTCTGCCTTCCCTACCCTACTCCTGCACATCCTTACTCACACCAACATACCTTGCACCTCCACCCATCCCTCTCTCTCCATCTACATTATCACATCCCCATCTCACTCGTCATCCCTTATACTCACCCTCATCCTAGTACAGTCATACCAACTAACAACACACAAGGGTAGGCATTTGGGAGTTTTATCCAATGTTTATATAAAGTTTGTATTAATGTGCTGTCAAACATTGAAATCTTTATTTTCAACACTTTCCGGCCTTTGTGTGCATCTCTGGAGGTGGCTTAGTGAGTTGCAGTGAATGGTGAACCATAAGGGTATCTCCCACAATGGTGATGAGTGTGAAAAGAATGGCTTGGACATTGTAAGGATGCTTTATGGTGTTGGTGTGGGGTGGTGCCAACCTGGCACATCATGTGGCAGCCAGGGTGTACAGCGTCAAGTGAAGTAAATCTGGCCATGATGAGGCCATCCCTGGCGTCCCAGGCAGCAATGTAGTCAGGTGCTGATGCCCTCTGTCCTGTGCAGCATCAGGTGATCGCGGTGAAGGTTGGTGTTCTTGTTGGTGCTGCTGGTGTGCCTGGTGCTGCTGGTGTTGGGGCTAATTGTGGTCGGATTCTGAGGACCAAGGTGAGACAGTATAAATGGCACCAATGTTGATGGAATAGATGGCAGGTGAAGTAGAGATGACAGAAGCATTCTGTCAATGGTGAGAGAGTTCTTCCAATGAGATGATACTGGATGGAGAGTCGAAAGTGGAAAGTCTGCAGAATCTGTGCTGGAAATGGACTGAGAAACAGCTTGTGGCTGAGAAAAGTGATGATCTGTCAGGTGGGAGCTTTTACTGTACATTTGAAGCTGTCAAGCAATCAGCTGGAGCAATGGCCACTGAACCCCCGCCTCAGGTTGACAGACAGGGTCCCTGAACAGCGTGGTTCCCGTGGCCATGAAGTTAAAGGGAAAAGTTAAGTTAAAAAAGCCTGTTAATGATCTGTCAACTAGATGCTAATGAGATTAATTGGGTCGCCCGCCGCTGCCTTTCGGGTCTGCTCAGCGCTGTCAGACCCGACATTGGGAAAGGCGCGTGGTGGCGGGTTGACAGCGGGGTCCTGACCAGGTGTGAAAATAAACACTTTCCCACCTGACCCGCCACCGATCCCGCCCGCTGACCCCCTGGAAAAAGCCGGCCTAAGGGAATGCACAAGGTTGATTAGTTGACTTTGTTATGTAGTTTTGGATTGATTCCTTTATAAATTCTGTTTAGAACGTTTGTTTTGTTGTGGCTCTCATTTCAGCTTTGTGCCCAGGAGGATGCTGTGATGTTCTGTGACAGAGGGATGGTAAGTTGGGGAAGTGGTGAGCAACGGGGATCTGAGATTTCATTCAGGGGAACCGAATTCTGATGAGGCGCTCATGGACAGCCCATCTGGAACTGGAATCTGGTGCCTGTCTCTGCCCTTCCTCCTCCTCCTCCTCCTCCTCCTCCTTCTGAGGTGATTGTGGAACCTGTGGTGGCAAGTGCTGCGCCCTCATGATGGCCACGTTGTGGAGGATTCAGCAGATCACCACGAAATGGGACACCCTCTCTGGCGTGTACTGGAGGGCTCCTCCCGAGTGGTCAAGGCAGCCGGACCATTGCTTTAGAATGTTGATGGCCTACTTGATGAGGTTCCACGTGGCAGCATGGCTCTCATTATATGAGTGCTGGCCACGAGTGTTCGGGTTGTGGAGGGGAGTCATCAGCAAGGTGCAGAGTGGATAGCCCTTGTCTCCGAGCAGCCACCCTTGGGTTCGACGTGGTAGCTGGAAGATTGCTGGCACACGGGACTGGGACAGATGAAGGCATCATGAATGCTGCCAGGATACCAGGCATTCACCATCATGATGTGCTGGGTGTGACTGCACACCAACTGCACATTAAGTGAATGGTAGCCGTTGCGATATATCTGAGGATTGACATGCGTTGCCCGCAAAGCCACATGTATGCAATCGATGGCCCCCTGCACCATTGGGAAGTCCGATATCCTGGCAAAGCCACATGTGACAATGAAGTCCCTTCTCCTGGAGTACAGAGCCTCTGTGACCTCCTGGATACAGCAATGGATGGCGAACTGGGAGATGTTAGCTATGTCTCCTGCTCCAGACTGGAAGGATACGGTGGCGAAAAAATTGAGGGCCACGGTGACCTTGAGGGAAACTGGCAGCGCCAACGTCACCCTGCTCTGAGGCTGCAGGTCTGGCTCCAGGAGATGGCTGAGTTCTGTTACCATCTCCTTGGTGACGTGGAGCCTCTGAATACACTGCTCCTCACTTAAGTGCAGGTAGGAGAAATGTTCTCGGAAAACTCTTGTTATGTAAGGACTCTTGTTCAGAGCCCAATCCAATCCGCCCCATCAGTTTACTCTCAATCATCAGCAAAGTGATGGAAGGTGTCATCGACAGTGCTATCAAGCAGCACTTACTCACCAATAACCTGCTCACTGATGCCCAGTTTGGGTTCTGCCAACACCACTTGGCTCCAGACCTCATTACAGCCTTGGTCCAAACATGGACAATGGAGCTGAATTCCAGAGGTGAGGTGAGAGTGACTGCCCTTGACATCAAGGCAGCATTTGACAGAGTGTGGCATCAAGGAGCCCTAGTAAAACTGAAGTCAATGGGAATCAGGAGGAGCACTCTCCACTGGCTGGAGTCATACCTAGCACAAAGGAAGATGGTTGTGGTGGTTGAAGGTCAATCAGCACAGCCCCAGGACATCGCTGCAGGAGTTCTTCAGGGCAGTGTCCTAGGCTCAACTATCTTCAGCTGCTTCATCAATGACCTTCCCTCCAACATAAGGTCAGAATTGGGGATGTTCGCTGATGACTGCACAGTGTTCAGTGCCGTTCACAACTCCTCAGATAATGAAGCAGTTGATGCCTGCATGCAACAAGACCTGGACAACGTTAAGGCTTGGGCTGATAAATGACAGGTAACATTCGCGCCACAGAAGTGCCAGGCAATGACTATCTCCAACAAGCGAGAATCTAACCACCGCCCCATGACATTCAACGGCATTGCCATCGCCGAATCCCCCACCATCAATATCCTGGGGGTCACCATTGACCAGAAACTTAACTGGACCAGCCACATAAATTCTTCTTAGGCAATCCCTCGGAACCGAGGATGACTTGCTTCCACACTAAAAATGAGTTCTCAGGTGACTGATGAGTCCAATGCGGGACCTACAGTCTCTGTCACAGGTGGGGCAGACGGTGGTTGAAGGGGCGGGTGGGTGGGGTGCTTGGGTTGACGTGCGCTCCTTCCGCTGTTTGCGCTTGGCTTCTGCTTGCTCCCGGCGAAGAGACTCGAGGTGTTCAGCTTCTCCTCCACTTTGTGTGGTCATGGGCCAGGGATTCCCAGGTGTCGGTGGGGATGTTGCACTTTTTCAAGGAGGCTTTGAGGGTGTCATTGAAGCATTTCCTCTGCCCACCTGGGGCTCTCTTGCTGTGTCGGAGCTCCGAGTAGAGCGCTTGCTTTGGGAGTCACGTATCGGGCATGCGGACGATGTGGCCCATCCATCGGAGCTGATCGAGCGTGGTCAAAGCTTCGATGCTGGGGATGTTGGCCTGAGCGAGAACACTGACATTGGTGCGCCTATCCTGCCAATGGATTTGCAGGATCTTGCGGAGGCAGCGTTGGTGGTACCTCTCCAGTGCTTTGAGGTGCCTGCTGTACATGGTCCATGTCTCTGAAGCATACAGGAGGGCGGGTATCACTACTGCTCTGTAGACCATGAGCTTGGTGCCGGGTTTGAGGTCCTGGTCTTCAAACACTCTCTTCCTCAGGTGATCGAAAGCTGCACTGGCACACTGAAGGCGGTGCTGGACTTCGTCATCGATGTCTGCCTTTAGGCTCCCGAGGTATGGAAAGTGTTCCACGTTGTCCAAGGCCTCGTCATGGATTTTGATAATCGGGGAGCAGTACTGTGTGGCGGGGGCAGGTTGGTAGAGGACCTTTGTCTTACGGATGTTTAGTGTAAGGCCTATGCTCTCGTATGCTTCAGTGAAGGTTTTGACGATGGTTTGGAGTTCGACCTCAGAGTGTGCGCGGACGCAAGCGTCGTCTGCATACTGTAATTTGATGACAGAGGATGGGATGACCTTGGATCTGAACTGGAGGCGACGGAGGTTGAACAGTTTCCCGTTTGTTCTGTAAGTTAGCTCCACTTCAGCGGGGAGCTTACTGAGGGTGAGATGGAGCATTGCAGCCAGGAAGATCGAGAAGAGCGTTGGTGCGATGATACAGCCTTGCTTGACCCCGGTCCGTACGTGAATTGGGTCTGTGGTGGATCCGTTGGTCAGGATCACGGCTTGCATGTCGTCGTGAAGCAGGTGGAGGATGGTGACAAACTTTTGAGGGCAGCCGAATTTGAGGAGGCCACTCCAAAATCCCTCATGGTTGACAGTGTCGAAGGCCTTTGTGAGATCAAAGAAGGCCATGTACAGCGGTTGGTGCTGTTTCCTGCATTTCTCTTGTAGTTGACGCGCGGTGAAGATCATGTCCATTGTGCCCCTTAGTGGGCGGAATCCGCATTGCGACTCTGGGAGGAGCTCTTCAGCCACTGGGAGAAAGCGATTAAGGAGGATTCTTGCGATGACTTTCCCTGTGGCAGACAGCAGGGAGACTCCTCTGTAATTACCGCAATCGGACTTGTCACCTTTCTTGAAGATGGTCACGATTACGACGTCTCTGAGATCCCCTGGCATGCTCTCCTCCTTCCAAATAAGAGAAATGAGTTCATGTATTTGCGCCAGTAGTGCTTCTCCACCATGTTTTAGCGTCTCGGCGGGGATTATATCTGCTTCTGAGGCCTTGTTGTTCTTCAATTGTCAGATGGCCTTTTCAACCTCATGCCGGGCTGAGGTTGTGCTGAGGTGGTGGCGGGTAGCATGCTGCGGGATGGAGTTGAGGACACTCGCGTCGAAGACAGAGGGCGCGATTTTCCCAATGGAGGCGGGTTGGAGGCCGTTTTCAGTTTGGGTGGGTTCCAAACCCACCTCCACTGAGAGGTGGGAAAAATTTGCGATTTTCCCCTAATTGGCCAGTTGATTTCAGAGGTGTGGGTTCCCTTGGACCAATTAGTGTTTTGGGACTGAAACTCGCTCTGCTGACATCACTTCTCCAGCCTCATTTAAGGGCTGCTTGCTGCCTTGGCTCATTCCACTGGCTTTTGGTCGATGCTGCACCACCTCCAAGCTGTTATCTCCTCGAACAATGGCCAGCTCCAAGGCAAGGGCCTCCCTGAGGTTCTCGGATGAGGCGCTGGGTATGCTGGTTGAGGGGGCGAGGGCTAGCAGGGAGGTGTTCTTCCCCTCATCTGGGAGGAAGAGGCCTCTCAAAGAAACCAAGGCTGTGTGGGTCCAGCTGGCAAGGGATATAACCTCCAGGTCTGTGTGCAGATTGGGTGATTGTTTCTGTTTATTGATGAAATGCCATCCCTGTGGGAATGTATTAAAATTAGGTGATGGCAAACTGTTGGCGTGATGACATCTGTTATTTCAGCTTAGGCAGCTCCACATTGTGGGCTCCGTGACACTTGCGTTGTGAGGTTGGTGGTCAGAGTGAAAGGAGGCCAGAGAGTCATGTCCATTGTCTATCATGGGTTAAGAAGGAGCCAAGGACATGTGCCAACTTGGGCAACCTATGCAAATCTGACCAGGATGAGTGCATTCCTTGCACGACGTGCTTCCATGTTCTGGTGCCTTCTGCCCTGTGCAACATCAGGTGGGTGAGCAGGAGGTTGGGGCTCCTGCTGCTGTTGCTGCTGAGCTGCCTGGTTCTGCTGCTGCCGTTGCTACTCCTCATCCGATTCTGAGGTCCATGGTGAAAGGACATAAATGGTTCCTATGCAGCTGGCAGATACCTCCGTTGGGGAAGCGCTCAGTCCAAGCGGGGAGAGGCTCTTCCAAGGAGGTCCCACAGTTGAGAGATAGAAGCTGCAGCACCTCTGACTTCGGTAGGCCTGCTAAAAGTGCTGAAAGACCTGTGGAACAAAAGTTCTGCCACCTGCAACTGCTCCCTGATGAAAGCTCCATTTTAATGGTGGAGCTGCAGCTGTGAGGAGGCCACCCACTTGTCAACCCGCCAGGTTTAACTGGCATGGTTTAGGAGGGTCGTGCAACACGCTGAAAATATGGTAAAATAAGGAAGGCCTGTCAAAATAGGATTAAAGAGGCCCTTAACCACTATTTAAGGGTCTTAACTACCTCTCCCGACTGATGGAGGCAGGACCGAATCGCATCCATCAAACCCGCCTCCGGAAAAATTGTGCGGAGGTGGGCTGGAGGCGGGTTCCGAACCCGCCCTCAGTTTTTGCCAACTGTCCCGCCTCCAAACCCGCCTCCTCGGGGCTGGGAAAATCGCCCCCAGAGTCTCGGTTAAGGAGATCTTCGAAGTGCTCCTTCCAGCGGGCACTGACTGCCTCTCTGTCCTTGATAAGTACCTCTCCAAATAAACACTATGGCAACAAGAGCAGGTCAGAGGCTAGGTATTCTGCGGCGAGTGTCTCACCTCCTGACTCCCCAAAGCCTTTCCACCATCTACAAGGCACAAGTAAGGAGTGTGATGGAATACTCTCCACTTGCCTGGATGAGTGCAGCTCCAACAACACTCAAGAAGCACGACACCGTCCAGGACAAAGCAGCCAGCTTGATTTGCACCCCATCAACCACCTTAAACATTCACTCCCTCCACCACCGGTGCACCGTGGCTGCAGTGTGTACCATCTACAAGATGCACTGCAGCAACTCGCCAAGGCTTCTTCGGCAGCACCTCCCAAAGCCACGACCTCCAACTAGAAGGACAAGGGCAGCAGGCGCATGGGAACACCACCACCTCCAAGTTCCCCTTCAACTCACACACCATCCTGACTTAGAAGTATATCGCCGATCCTTCATCGTCGCTGGGTCAAAATCCTGGAACTCCCTCCCTAACAGCACTGTGGGAGTACCTCCACCATCCGGACTGCAGTGGTTCAAGAAGGCGGCTCATCACCACCTTCTCAAGGGCAATTAGGGATGGGCAATAAATGCTGGCCTTGCCAACGATGCCCACATCCCATAAACAAATAAAAAGAAAAGCCCTCCTGCCCTTCCTCCTCCTCCTCCAGTGAGCAACTTGTCCTCTTCTTTGCTGCATCCGCTCCATCTCCCTGTCATACTCCAGCACGAGGGGGACTGCAAGTAGAGCCCCCATGACTGGGAGCAAGTGGTCTGAGCAGAACCGTTGAAATCAGAAATAAGGCCTTCTCCGCTAGCAGCACCACTCCCTGTCATCTCACCAACTTTACATAACTGTAGAAAGCTTCAAACTGCTGCACAAACTTACACAGAGTCTGTAGAAATCAAAAAGCAAGTCACCTGCAAATTGTTGAGGATCCCTTTAAATACCGCTAGTGGGGGGTCCTTCATGCTTTGCGTGATTTGGAGAGGGCGTGCAGTTGAGCGGCGATATCGAAAATAGCAGGTTGTGCATCAAATCAGAGTTGCACGCTACCAACCTGCCCAAAATGGTGGCTGCCGCGGCCCGCATTGGAAGTGGGCGGAAGCAAGACCGCTGCCATTTTTTTCCCGAAATTAGCCTTAGCAGCCGACGTTAAGGTGCAGAATTCCGCGGCCGGTGACTGGGCCCTGAGTGAGCTGGGCAAGCAACTGTATATCTCCTTAATCAATCAGATTGATGGATTGTGAAATTAACAGTGCGAGGAAAATTTTATATTTAAAAACATCTCCAACAACAATTAAAACCTGAAGGAATGAGACTCCACACTTGTTTTAGTTAATTTTCGGTGCCCGAATTTGTTTGGCAGTAATTAACACTTATCACGTTGTTAACGAATGTAAGAACATAAGAATTAGGAGCAGGAGTAGGCCCCTCGAGCCTGCTCCGCCATTTAATAAGATCATGGCTGAAGGGTACTTAGTTAAAAGGGTACTTAGAGTGAAAAAGGGTACAAAGTTAAAAGGGTACAGACTGAAATGGACAAGACTTAACCTTCTGCGATGGATTTAGTTCATAGCTACCATCAAAGTGCAGCAACTTCATGCCATTCAATGCATTTCAATAGTGAGGCAGACAGCAAGATGCTGTTTTCGCAAAGCTAATGGTGGAGTGGCACATCTCTGACAGCCTTTTAATGTGAATCCGAAGTACGGCACTCAGCCAAAGTGCTAGTCCCAGCACTCTCTTCTCGGTGGAATCGGTTGGCCTGATTCCATATAGAGCACATCATGAATTTGAGTAGAGAGATTGCATGGTGGTGCTGAGCTTGTTCTCTAGCCTCAGTCCGGCCCACGTTTAATCATTTGAGCGATTTAAAAAAAACAATCTATTAGCTATAAATCATGCAGCTGCCAGGCCACCAGCTGCCATTATTTTTAAGTATAAGTGGCAGTGGCGAGAATCCAGAAATATCATGATCACCATTGTTTTCAGTGGGCGGTGGACCTAGGAAGATTACTTTCCAACCGTTACTGCCGCGAGGTAATGACAGAGTGGTGCAAAAGTGGCAGGAAAATATGGAGTGCCATAACTGATGGCGTAAGTCACCTAGTCCATAATTTTCTCCTTTTGTGCCATTCAAGGCTCTCGACAATGTAGATGTGCCATTATAAGAATGCAAGGCTCCATGTTAACCCAGCTAACTGTTTTTCATTGGTAGTAACATAACAATTTTATAGGCAGTTTCACTGCTATGTGTTTCAGATGCGATGTCTGCTCTCTCGGGTGGACGTAAAAGATCCAATGGCACTATTTCACAGAAGAGCAGGGGAGTTATCCCCAGTGTCCTGGCCAATATTTAGCCCTCAATCAATATCACTAAAACAGATTATCTGGTCATTATCACATTGCTGTTTGTGGGAGCTTGCTGTGCGCAAATTGGCTGCCGCGTTTCCCACAGTACAACAGTGACTACACTTCAAAAGTACTTCATTGGCTGTAAAGCACTTTGGGACGTCCGGTGGTTGTGAAAGGCACTATATAAAATGCAAGTCTTTTCTTTCTTTTACCAACCACCATAAGAAAATAGTGTCATTTAACTCTTAGCAGGGGAAAGAAGACGTAATGGGCAGGAGAACACCCTGCTGTTTTTCCAATAGAGCTATGAGATCTTAAATGTCCAACTGGATCACCAGAACAAGCCAGTGATGCATCGAGAAGCTGCAAAAACCATTTTGTTTGGGAAAGTTTTGTAAGAAAAACAAAAATAATATTCATATTTATACTATCTGACAGAAAAATAAATATGGCCAGGAGTTAGTATTGGTTGAGTATACTAAGCAGTTCCCACTAAGTGGCTCCTGAGTCAGGTCTTGTAGGATTTGAAGCTGCCCCAACATTTTCTGTAGCTTGGCTGTCTGGTGTCTCATGGGAGGTCAATCTTTCAAAATCCCCAAGTTGCGTAGAACAGGATGAAAGTGATGGAGAAGGTGTGGGTCTGACAGTTGACAAGAGTGCCTCCTAAAGTAAATGTCCCTAACTATCTTTTGCCGCATATTGTTCCTATTTCTGTATAGTTGGATTTTTGTGTTTTTAATTGAGAAACCTTGTTAAGGGTTGAAGCCCATAGTGTAGAGCTCAATTAAGGTTGGGAGGAATTGAACAATAGAAAAGTAAAAGAAGTGAAAAGAAATATACCCACTGAATGGTAAAGTTCCCACTGGAGTGGAGGAGCTGAGAGATCTGGCTGTGCAGATACACAGATTGCAGGTAAAAAAAAACGCCATACAAAGAGCAAATGGGAATTGAGTTTTTATGTATATTGTAAGAATCTCTTTGTGAGATCTTTGATTCCAAATGATTCGACATTGATCTGTATTGATGGCAGTGGTTAAAATGTTATTCAGCACAAACAAGAATCAGTACAAGTACTGTGTCTTAAGCAGCAGTTTACAAGGTGTAATTAAGAGATATACTACCCCATTCATGCCTTGGATAAAAGTCGCGGTAAGAGCTGTCTGCACCCCTCTGTAGCTGTGCCTCAGGCTCGTATTTGTTCGCCTCTGACTGTCTCCGAGAATTACTTGAATCCTCCTCTGTCTTCTTCTACACTTAACCCCTGCTGGTGTCCCTTTCTTATACCATTTCTTTCTATGGAGCTTCCCTCGGATCTATTATTCAACTTATCTGTCTCTTCTCTGATCTCACACCATCCCTCCCCTTCTGTTACTTTCCACTGAAAAACGTCTATTTCAAGAGATGTTATTGCAGCACATGGCCCCTTCTTATCTGTTTATGAAACTCCCTTATCAGTCTAGTTTCTATGGTTGCATAGATTCCAGCCCCAGCTGCACCTTGTTTTTCTCATGTTGTTATAACACCCGTCTTTTCAATGTCTGTGACTTTTGTTCACCTATAGTCGACTGTGATAAAAATGTCAAGCTGATCAGTGTTTTTCCCATCAGTCTTTTTGCTAATCTGATTACTTTGCCTTGTAAGCTAATTCTAACTGTGTATGTAAATGTGTGTATAAGTGTCAATAAACAAATTAGTAACTGCATGCATATATATGTGTATAAAGAAAATAAATGTTAATAGACAAATTAATAATCGCCGAATCCCTCACCATCAACATCCTGGGGGTCACCATTAACCAGAAACTTAACTGGACCAGCCACATAAATACTGTGGCAACAAGAGCAAGTCAGAGGCTAGGTATTCTGCGGCGAGTGTCTCACCTCCTGACTCCCCAAAGCCTTTCCACCATCTACAAGGCACAAGTCAGGAGCGTGATGGAATACTCTCCACTTGCCTGGATGAGTGCAGCTCCAACAGCACTCAAGAAGCTCGACACCATCCGACAAAGCAGCCCACTTGATTAGCACCTCATCCATCACTTAAACATTCACTCCCTTCACCACCTGTGCACTGTGGCTGCAGTGTGTACCATCTACAAGATGCACTGCAGCAACTCGCCAAGGCTCCTTCGACAGCACCTCCCAAACCCATGACCTCTACCACCTAGAAGGACAAGGGCAGCAGGCGCATGGGAACACCATCACTTCCAAGTTCCCCTCCAAGTCACACACCATTCTGACTTGGAAATATATCGCCGTTCCTTCATCGTCGCTGGGTCAAAATCCTGGAACTCCCTCCCTAACAGCACTGTGGGGGTACCTTCACCACACGGACTGCAGTAGTTCAAGAAGGTGGCTCACCGCCACCTTCCCAAGGGCAATTAGGGATGGGCAATAAATGCTGGCCTTGCCAGCGACGCCCACATCCCAGGAATGAATATTAAAAAAAATCGCTCAATTAGAGCAATTTCTCAACTCACTTTACAATTTAACGTCTGGTCCACGGTTTTACCGGGCTTCCTGGAACTCACCAATGAAAGTAAGGCAAGTACTGTAGGGGTTGGTGTTTTTGTGACAGCTTTACCTCTGACTTCTGAGCAGTTCGAATCGCTCCCACTCCCTTGGTTCTAGACCCTTGGACTTATTTGGGGGTTGTGATACAAAAGGTGCAGCAGACAACTGGGTTTGATGCAAGAACTTTGATCTTTATTTAAGAAAGTAAAACACAACACAAACACTCTTAACACTCTCGAGGTGGGGAACACTTCGGTACAAGTGAGGGAAATAACATTAGAAGAATACTTCACCCCTCCCAATCCCACTTCACTAGCTAGGTTGGACTCCAGAGAACCAGGGATAATGCTCACCAAACGAATCCTTGACAGTTGAGAGTTAGGGTTTAGAGTTTTTTGAGTAAAAGTTTCGTAAGGCCCTTGTCGCCGCGAGGTATCTGATGGTCACTGGAACTGTTGCTCTGGTTTCTTCTTGCGTGTCGGCCTGCTTCTGGAGCTGTTGGCCTTCTTTGTTGAACTGCTTTCTGTTGAACTCTGCCTCTGTTTAATCTGTCTTCTTCCAAGGTGTGGAACTGCCTTCTTGCAGAACTGTAACTGTTGTGCTGGAGAACTGGAGAACTCCCTTCTTACTGAACTGTCTTCCTTAACTGCCCAACTTGCTTCTCCTGAACTCTGTAAGTCCAGCACTGACTTCTGCTGAAAAACAGGCTTTTAATTGAACTCGAAACTGCAGAACTGCCTTCTGTTGAACTTGAACTGTTGTTACTGCAGAACTGTTGAGAACGGGCCTTTAATTATACCCATCGAAGCTTCCTTATGGAGGCCTTGTTAACAGTAATGACTTTACTAGCGTGTTAACTGGTTTTGTAAATGTGTGAAGTGGTTTCAGGATAGCTCCATCCTGTCGATCTGTTGTTTAATCGGAGTTTGAATTGTCCTCTTGTTTTGGGTTTCTTGACTGGGTCTAGGACTTCTATAGAATATTTGCTTTATGCATGTCTTTAATGGGTTCTGTAAACGGTTTTGATGGGACCTGTTGTTTTGGGTGCGACTGTCTTCTCCCAGGGTCTATTGTCAAAATGTTAATGCTTGCTGGGGCTTTGAGTGAGGTCATCCCGGTTCCCCAGACATTGCAATTAACTGCAATACCCAAACTGCTTTTACAGAGATTGAACCCACCTCTTGTTCCTTTACAGGCCCAGACATAGTTTTAAAATGCCAAAACTTGGTTTTTGGTCTTGCAGTCTCTTAGGTTAGGCCCAAATACAATATTATCACTCTGAGGTAGTTCCAAAGTCCTTTTTCCTTCGGTTTTGGGGATCTGTAAATTTTGGAAACCTTACATACACAGCGGCAATGGAGGGAGCTGAATCAATCTCAGGGAAATATGGCAATAAATACTCAGTATTCACAGCTGCTTTCTTACCCGCTAGTGGGAAAGCGTTTGTTCACAGTACTTTTGCTGAGAGGTTACTTTCTACACTTTGGAGGTTTGTTCTCTCAGGATGGGTGTCGCTTATGCTGCCTTAGATTGGACCTCAGATGAGGACCAAAATGACCACCAACAGCACCAGCAACAGCCTGCTGGTCACAGACCTGTAACTGCACAGCACAGAGGGCAGCAGCAGAGAGGGCAGCAACAGAGAGGGCAGCAACAGAGAGTGCAGCAGCAGAGAGGGCAGCAACAGAGAGGGCAGCAACAGAGAGGGCAGCAGCAGAGAGGGCAGCAACAGAGAGTGCAGCAGCAGAGAGGGCAGCAACAGAGAGGGCAGCAACAGAGAGGGCAGCAACAGAGAGGGCAGCAGCAGAGAGGGCAGCAGCAGAGAGGGCAGCAACAGAGAGGGCAGCAACAGAGAGGGCAGCAACAGAGAGGGCAGCAACAGAGAGGGCAGCAACAGAGAGGGCAGCAGCAGAGAGGGCAGCAGCAGAGAGGGCAGCAGCAGAGAGGGCAGCAGCAGAGAGAGCAGCAGCAGAGAGGGCAGCAACAGAGAGGGCAGCAGCAGAGAGGGCAGCAGCAGAGAGAGCAGCAGCAGAGAGGGCAGCAGCAGAGAGAGCAGCAGCAGAGAGGCGACCAGCAGAGAGGTGCAGCTTGCAAGAGGCACTACCCAATAAACAGAGTGTACAGGCAGAGGCTGAGCTTCCTTGACATGTCTGAACACCAGTGTCTCAGGAGGCTCAGGATGTCACGTCAGGTGGTGGCAGACATCTGCAGCCTCCTAGAAGAAGACCTGCTGCCTGCTGGACCTTGTGGCCACGCGTTACCAGTGGCTGTCAAAATCATAACCGCCCTCAATTTTTTGGCCTACTGATCCTTCCAGGGCTCTGCCGGAGACATATCCAGGATGTCACAGTCGGCTGTCCACAAATGCAGTAGACAGGTCACTGATGGCTTGTTTGCTGGGCCGGCAAATATGGCAACTTTGCCTGCGATGATGGCAGTCAGAATGAGCAGGCACTCAGCTTTGCGGCTCTGGCTGCTTTCCTACAGGTGCAGGGCACCATCGACTGCACAAAGGTACAATCTGGGTATCCCCAGAACAACCAGGAGTACTCGTCAACCGCAAGGACTGTCATTCCATCAATCTGAATCTGGTGTGCAACCACAAAAAGATGTTTATGCAGGTGTGCACAAGATTCCCGGGCAACTGCCATGATGCTTTTATCCATGGCAGTCCACCCTCCCTGATCTCTTCGGACCTGGAAGCAGACTTAAGGGCTGGCTGCTAGGCGACAAGGGATACCCACTGCAAACTTGGCTCATGACAGCCGTCAGAAACCCCAACAGTGCTACAATAAATGCCATATGACCACCAGAAGAGTGATTGATGCTGAAGATGCGTTTCAACAGATCTGGAGGAACCCTTCAGTACGCACCAGCAAGGATCTCCAGAATGGTCCTGGCTTGCTGTGCTCTGCACAATATTGCGCTATAACCAGGCTTGGACCTGCAGGAGGGAAAAGGCGAAGAGCTCAGATCCCCCTTGGACGATTTTTAAAAATTCGTTCATGGAATGTGGGCGTCGCTGGCAAGGCCAGCATTTATTGCCCATCCCTAATTGCCCTGGAGAAGGTACCTTCTTGAACCGCTGCAGTCCATGATACATCTTTGTAGTGGTTTGGTATAACTGAATGGCTTGCTAGGCCATTTCAGAGGGCAGTTAAGAGTCAACCACATTGCTGTGGGTCTGGAGTCACATATAGGCCAGACCAGGTAAGGATGGCAGATTTCCTCCCCTAAAGGACATTAGTGAACCAAATGGGTTTTTATGAGAGTCAGGTAGTTTCATGGTTACCATTACTGATACTAGCTTTTTAATTCCAGATTTATTTAATTAACTGAATTAAAATTCCCCAGCTGCCATGGTGGGATTTGAACTCACGTATCTGGATCATTAGTCCAGTCCAGGATTTGGAGGGGGAGGGGGAAGAAGAAGAAGAGGAGGAGGGTGAAGAGGGCAATGCACCCCCCAGCTGCTCACATTGCTGCCCGGGGTGCCATGGATGCCCTTATTAATGCAAGGTTCACTTAGGTTGCATCAGTGGACCCATATCACCAGAAATTGCAATGGCCACTCTTCTCCCTCCCCGCCCCTCCCCAATGTTACTGACACAAAGCAGTCCTGCAACCTACCAACCAGCCCTTGAACATCCCCCCATTGGTCCCCATCATTCATGTCTTCACATTCATCATCAAACAAGTTAGAAAGCCACTTACCACCCAGCACCCAAGAATGGACAAGATGGGAAAGTGGTGAGAAAGAATAACATTTATGTGAGCTAAATAAAGAACAAAAACTTATCAAAGCAACATTTTCTTAGACACCCATGTGCATACCCTTGTGGACTACAAAGCCTAACTCTTCCCTTTTCTGCTACTCCTATGTAGTGTAACCTGTGTGGCTTCAGCAGAAGTAGAGGCAGGCTGCTCAGACCCCTGCTCTGACTGCTAGGATGCTCTTGGCTGACGTCCTCTGGGTTTTGGAGCCCGTGAGGACCCTGCCAAAGACTGTTCCAACACGCACCTGTGCAGGGCACACTCGGCCATCGGGAGACGAGGCAGCATGTGGGCTACTGACTGAGAGGTGGGCTGTGGGTGAGAAGTGGAAGCGCTTTGCCGGAGTCCCCACTTCCATGACCACTTTCGCCATCATCCCTCGCATGGCCCAACCACACTTCACTGCTGCCAGAGAACACTTTGGCGCAGATCAGTGTAGCCCTGTAAGGCCAAGGCTGAAGTATCTGTCAAACTATTTAAGGTGGCAGACATGTTGGCATTCAGAGTCTGCACGGTGGAGTTTAAGGTGTGCATGGACTCATTTGATTGGAGCGTTCATGGCGCTGGCCACTCTATCCATGGAAGCAGACATCATCTCAGTGGCCTGCAAAATACCCCTGTCAGTGCATCCCACATTGTCTGCTGCTACTTAATGCTTCATCGGTTGCCCCTGGGGCACAGCGTCTGTGTCCAGCTGAGCAGAGCTTGGAGAGTGCTGCGTCCTTTGATGCTGACTCTCCACTGCTGTCTCTGTCTCAACCATCTGTTCTTGCTCACTTGTGAAGTGTAGTCACCAGATGAAAACCCAACTATCTGTCTTACTGGTCCTACCAGAGTGTGAGTTTCTAAGGTGGTGCATGGTCTGAATGAGTCCTGTGATGGTGCACCCTTAGAATGACTCAGCTCTTCTGAGGACCCATCGCTCGCCACATCCACTGACTCCTGCTGCACGCGTGAAGGCCCTATGGGAGATAAAAGACATGAATTAGTTGTGGCAAGGTAAGAAGGTTGCAAGTTATCATTATGAAGATGATCATATTTCACTCGTTGTTGAAACCAAGTCAACATGACTGAGTGCCGTATGACATGTGTGTGGCTTTTATTTAATTGTGACACCAGGTAGCTGGGAATTCCCAGTCACCCCATCTCCAACAGCCAGCGATGCCATAACTCCACTTATTTCCAGCGCCTCCTCCTCTGCAGTTGTGAGCTGCATGATCTGCGGAGGGCCCCTCCGGTTCTCCCCCTCTCCCTGGTGTTCTGTGCTCTCTTCACCGCAAGGAGGGAAAGAACAGACCTATGAGTGAAAGTAATGGCATGTGTTCATCTGATGGATGGAGTGCATTTGGTGAGGGTGACTTTGAGGGAGAGGCATGACATTGCATAAGGATGAGGGTGAGTGGAAGTGGTGGATGGATAGATGGGGATGTGAAGAAATGCATAGAAAGAGAAGCATGGATGCACCTGCAAGGTAAGTGGGTGAGGAGTGATGTGATGGAGTTGGCTTTAGAAGGCAGAGTGAGGGGGTGGGGTGATGCGCACAGCAGGATCCAGGTGAATGTGCCACTGTACTCACCTTTCCTGACCTGCTTAGGTCATTAAACCACTGTCTCCAGGAGCGTGGCATCCATGAGCGGGGTGCTGCTTTGTCCATCTGGACTCCATTCTGACACTTTCAGTTCTCTGACAGCCAACTCCAACTCCCTCAACTTGCATGTTTGGATTGTTCCTTTAAATGCTGGAGTTGAGATCGCATCATACGGGTCCACATCACGCACGCCTACCACTGATTGGATAGGAAACCCGGAAGTAAAATGATAATGAGGTGGCTGAGTTAAAAAGGCACTGACAGACGCGCTGAACTTACTTCTGGGTTTCCCGTGCGCGATCGGACTCCCCCGCTCCCAGCATGTCTCAGACTTAAAATCGGGGCCAAGGAGCAAGTGGCAAAGGAAAATAATAATGATTTTTGTAATGATTGAGAATGTGCAGAGTATAAGAAGTGTAATATTTCAATGATTTTAACCTTGCAAAATGTCTAAGTTTACTTCAGAAGAAAGGAAGTAATGGGTCAGAAATTCGGGTCTCCACGGGTGAGTACGCGCTGGGTACTCACCCGTAGACCCAACGAAAGTGCCGGTTTTGCGCATGCGCTGGAAACCGGAACTTCCGTTCCCCTGAAGGAAGGGGTTCAGAGGTCGAATGCGTGCGCCAGAGAGGCAGCGCGCACGCAGCGAACTTTGTTTTTTTTTTCAGGTTTCTCTGTGAGGGTAAGTACGGAGAAGCTGCGCGGGAATAAAGGAGGCACAAGGCCTGCTTTTAACAAGGTAAGTGGTGAATTAAGTACAATTTAAACATTTTTTCAACAGGTTTATCTTTTTTACATACTTTAAAGAAAGGTAAGTTTATTTTTAGCACTGTTAAAAAGCGTAATTAATTTTTTCAAAAATTTAAATTTTTGTTTAAAGTAGTTAATTTAAGTAATTTATAGTTATTTTAAAAATGTGATGTTTTTAAAAAATTTATTTGAAGTTTTAGTGAGGTTTTGGGGCCGATCTCTATTCATAGATTTCACAGGTCTTCCTGTCAAAATCTATGAATGGAGATTCCCTGCTCCGATTGGCTCTCCATGGCCCACGTGATCCCAGGGGACGCTTCGAACTAACTGCGCCCCTGGGATACGCAAGCACTGCACGCCGGCAGCTGGAGGAGGCCCAGGAGCCAAATTCCACGCGGGCCCGAAGCACAACGGCAGGCGCGGTATGTAAGTACGCACGCGATTCTTGCACCCGCGGGAAGCCGGAGAGCCGAATTTCTGGCCCAATGTAATTTCTGATGTTATTAATGGGCCAATTAACAAATGAATGAGAAAACAAGGGAGGGAATCTTTACAACTGGAAGCAGATACAGAGGGAAGTCAACAAATCCTATTGTGCTTGACACGAGGTAGTATTAAACTGTTTATCTGCGACCCCAGTGCTGGAGTCCAGAGCATATGCACAAAGCAATATTTTCTCACAGTGCAGAGTGGTCTATATAACAGATGTGCTGCTCAGTGTGAAATGTGGATCTCCATTGGTGTGAGATTGCAATCTTCAGACAACAGGGAGTTGACTCATAATGGGTCGTATATTCCGATCCCTACGGGTGTGTACGGGCTGTGTACACACCCGTAGGGACATCGGAAATGCCGGTTTCAGGCATGCGAAGCGCATGCGCTGAAAACCGGCATTTCCGACCTGTCAAGAATGCTCTTGACAGATCGGACGCCTGCCCTAGAGAAGGGCCTCTGCGGGCGGATAGTTCCGCTTTCTGGAGAACCTCCGCCCACAGAAAACTCTTAGAAATCTTACGCCTGGTAAAAGCAGGCATAAGGCCAGCTTTTACCAGCAAAAGAGTTGAAAAAAAGTAAAAAGCAAAAAATTTTTTTTCCCACTCATTTATCATTTAAAAATACTTTTAAAAAAGGTAACTTTATTTTTAGCCCCATAAAAAACTTTAATTATTTTTTTCAAAAAATTAACTTTTTGTTTAAAATAGTTAATTTATTGTAATTTCAACTCATTTTAAAAATGTGATTTTTAAAAATTTATTTAATGTTTTACAATGTATTTGGGGTGATCTCCATTCATATATTTGACAGGTCTATCTGTCAAGTGTATGAAGGGAGATTCCCTTCTCCTATTGGCTCCCCATGGCCCACGTGATCCCAGGGACGCTTGCGAACCGTATGCGCCTCTGGGATACGTGGGCCCTGCGCATTTCAAGTTTGGAGAGGCCCAGGAGCGGAAGTATACGCACCTCGGGAGCCCTCAGGTAAGTCCGTAGATTTTTCCAGATCGGAGGCCTCCGCACGCAGGAAGCCTCCGATCGGAAAATACGGGCCATTATATTCACCGGTGCCTATGGGGTTTGTTGCACAGCATCTGCAAAGTAGCCAAACAATCAGTTATCCTGCATTGCAGGTAATGATTTTGTTCCAGTGAAAGGCTTTGTCTAAGGGTTAAAAATGTATAAATTAAAATTTTGAGACACACATGTCACGCTTTAGAAGTCACACTTTATCACAAATACAAATTTCTGCAGCACACTTAAAAAAACATCTAAAAAAAAGAAAGCCAACCATTTCCTACTATTTTCTTCTAACATAAGAACATAAGAAATAGGAGCAGGAGTAGGCCATTCGGCCCTTCGAGCCTGCTCTGCCATTCAATGAGATCATGGCTGATCTTCTGCCTCAACTTCATTCACCGGCCTTATTGCCATATCCCTTGATGCCCTTACTAGTCAGAAATCTATCGACTTCTGTTTTGAATATACTCAACGACTGAGCCTCCACAGCCCTCTGGGGTAGAGAATTCCAAAGATTCACCACCCTCTGTGTGAAGAAATTTCTTCTCATCTCAGTCCTGAATGGCCTACCCTTTATCCTGAGGCTGTGGCCCCTGGTTCTAGACTCCCCAGCCAAGGGATACATTCTCCCAGCATCCACCCTACTAAGCCCTGTAATAATTTTGTATGCTTCAATGAGATCCCCTCTCATTCTTCTGAATTCAAGAGAATACAGGCCTAGTTTACTCAATCTCTTCTCATACGACAGTCCCGCCATCCCAGGAATCAATCTCGTGAACCTTCGTTGCACTCCCTCTATGGCAAGTATATCGTTGCTTAGGTAAGGAGACCAAAATTGTACACAGTACTCCAGGTGTGGTCTCACCAAGGCCCTATATAATTGGAGTAAGACTTCTTTACTCCTGTACTCAAATCCTCTTGTAATGAAGGCCAGCATACCATTTGCCTTCCTAATGGCTTGCTGCACCTGCACATTCACTTTCAGTGACTCATGTACAAGGACACCCAGGTCCCTTTGAGCATCTACATTCCCCAATCTTTCACCATTTAGGAAATACTCTGCCTTTCTCTTTTTTCTACCAAAGTGGATAACCTCACATTTATCCACGTTATATTCCATCTGCCATGTTCTCGCCCACTCACTGAACCTGTCGAGATCCCCTTGAAGCCTCTTCACATCCTCTTCGCAACTGATACTGCCACCTAGCTTTGTGTAATCAGCAAATTTGGAAATGTTACATTTAGTCCCCTCATCCAAATCATTGATTTAGATTGTGAATAGCTGGGGCCCAAGCACCAATCCTTGCGGTACCCCACTAGTCACAGCCTGCCATCCTGAAAAAGACCCATTTATCCCTACTCTTTGTTTTCTGTCTGTTACCCAATTCTCAATCCATGCTAGCAATTCCATGTACCCTAATTTTGTTCACCAACCTCTTGTGTGGGACCTTATCGAAGGTCTTCTGAAAATCCAGATACACCACATCTACCGGTTCCCCTTTGTCTACTCCACTAGTTACATCCTCAAAGAATTCCAATAGGTTTGTCAAACAGGATTTCCCTTTCATAAATCCATGTTGACTCTGCCCAATCTTACTATTAGTTTCTAAGTGCCCAGTTATTGCATCCTTTATAATAGATTCCAGCATTTTCCCAACTACTGATGTGAGGCTAACAGGTCTGTAGTTCCCCGTTTTCTCTCTCCCTCCTTTCTTAAATAGCGGGGTTACATTTGCTATCCTCCAATCTGCAGGAACCGTTCCAGAATCTATAGAATTTTGGAAGATGACAACCAATGCGTCCACTATCCCAATGGCCACCTCTTTCAAAACCCTAGGATGTAGGTCATCCAGTCCTTGGGATTTATTGACTTTTAGTCCCATTAATTTTGCTAGTACTGTTTTTTTACTAATAACAATTTCTTTAAGTTTCTCATTCTTGCCACACCCTTGGTTTTCTCGTATTTCTGGGAGGTTTTTTGTGTCTTCCTCCGTGAAGACAGAAACAAAGTATTTATTTAATTTCTCTGCCATTTCCTCATTCCCCATTATAAATTCTCTCGTCTCTGACTGTAAAGGACCTACATTTACCTTCGCCAGTCTTTTCCTTTGCACATACCTATAGAAGCTTTTACAATCCGTTTTTATATTTTTTGCTAGTTTGTGCTCATATTCCATTTTCCCTTTCTTTATCAATTTCTTGATCCCCCTTTGCTGATTTCTAAAAAGATCCCAATCCACAGGCTGACCGCTTTTTCTGGCAACTTTATAAGCTTCCTCCTTTGACTTAATACTAGCTTTAATTTCTTTTGTTAGCCATGGTTGGATCACTTTTCCTTTTGGGTTTTTATGCCCTAGAGGAATATATGTTTATTGCAAATTATGCATTATTTCCTTGAATGTTAGTCATTGTATGTTCACCTTCATACCTTTTAGTGTAGTCTCCCAATCTACCATGTCCAACTTGTCCCTCATACCCTTGTAGTTTCCTCTGTTTAGCTTGTGGAGCAGTTTCAATTTACAAGCACCTGCCAATCCACAGAGAAACTTCTCCAGCAACAGAAAATACTTTCTCAATAGCAAAATACTGCAGATGCTGGAAATCTGAAATAACAGCAGAAAATGCTGGAAACACTCTGCGGGTCAGGCAGCATCGAGGAGGGAGAAACAGAGTCAATGTTTCGGGTCGAACCCTTCGTCAGATCTCGTCAGAAAATACTTTCTGATTGACTTCAAGCTCAACATATGCGGAATGGGCTCGAGGGGCTGAATGGTCTACTCCTGTTCTTACATGCTTGCAGCAATTAGACTTTGCAACCTTAAAGGGGCGCAGCAGTTATACACAGCTCCACCTTAGAAGCAGAATAATACATTGTGCGTTACATGCTATAAGGCCCCTGTCCTTATAATAAAGTGTATTTGTTGAATTATCATAAGTGGGAGATCTGCTAGTAAATGTAAAATAATTTATTTTAATGCTGTTGTAAAACTTTGCTTGTTCCAGTAGCAAGAGCAAATTTTAGTTTTAAATAGGCTCTGGAAATGTTAAATAGGGCCCACCGTTTCTTTAAATCTTACTACTTTAAATGTGAAAACCTCCTTACACTGGTGCGAGGATGGAGAAGACTTATGGAAAATTAAATGAAGTATGAATAGCTGTGTGACAGTAGAAAATTACCACCTTTAAAATCACATATTTGTAAAGATTATTCCTCCTGAACATGAACAATTTCCTTACACTTGACCCCTTTCCATTGCCTTTTCCATGCTTGAACTCTCCTTGAACTTTTAAGATCCATCCGGAGAGTGTGATATGGCCATCTCTTTTGCATCTGGTTATTTTAGCTCCAATTTGCAGCCTAATATGGCAATTACCTTGATATATTGCCCAAGTCACCCTAGGTGGATTAGTATATTGGATCAGCACATTTATGTAAGGAAGAATCTGACTGAGGCTTTAAATGACCTGATTAAAAACAGTTTTCCTAGCAAGAGCCAGCCATGTGGTTTCTTTTCTTGATAGTTTAAACAAATAGCCTACTGGGGATGATACCTGTCACTTGAAACTGTACTTGAGAAGGATGCAAAAAACAATTCTGGCTTTACTATGAATACTTTTTTATTTCTATATTTAGATTTTTTCCTATTTTTCCCCCTTTTAGCACTTTCTCTCTTTGCAACTTTCTGCAGCCCACAAGGCAGAGCAGACACAGCTATTGATCTGTTCACTCCACGGCTATTGACAATGATACACGTACTTTGGGACAGCACCCAGTTGTGCAGTTTGGTCTGATCAAACTTGTTACATATGTGGCTCATGGATTCAAAGTAACTAGGAGGTTCATGTTTTAAAAACATTATTACATGGACGTGAAGTAATCAATTTGAATGAATACAGTCCTGGATCACGTAAGGCAAGCTGCCCTTATCAGATATTTTGTAGTTCATAATATTAAAGACCTAATGGGCCAAAATTTCCTGTGGCAGCGTAATCGCCAAGTTACACCGAAATTTAGACCAATTTGATCAGGCAAAAATTTGCCCAAAACCCGAATGTTAAGTTAGTTTTGTCATAATCTACATAACTGATTATTGTGCACAGCTGATTTACGCTGAGATCCGGTGACTACAGGTCCCTTATACACCTAAAATTTTAGACGTATATTTACACCCGTTTTAAAGCAGCGTAATTGCAGGAAATTTGTGGTTTCTGCTCTTTCCCATGGGGGTGGGGCCATGTTAATGAACTACGAAGTGTTCGGGCGCTAGTCTTGCTGAACCAAAGCAATAGATCGCAGGAATTCGGGTGTTACATAAGAACGGATGCAAGCCACTTACGCCCAAATTTCTTTGATTTTTTACGATGGAAATTGACATTACGCTGTTCTTACGCATTTGTTTGGGTGCAAATTTGCAGGAAATTCTGGGCCCTTAAAGTATCCCATAGATTATTTAGTTTATAATAGCCTGGAAATTATTGAACAATGTTTTCATAAGGAACACTTTAAAGGTTCGTCTCAAAATCCTTTCTCTGCCATTTTGACATTAACCCATTTATTTAAAGTGTCTTTTTTAAAGTAACAGCAAGAGAATTTGATACAAATGTATTGTTTGTACAATTACATTGTTCACAATCATTTCCAGACAGTTTTTAAAACAGATTTATTGGGTTCCATGTAACAGATTGGAAAATGTATTAGATTTATCTTATCTTCTGTAGGACCTAACAGGATAGTTTTTGAACCTAATGTAATACTTAGCCACACCTTTCTGCTCGTTCCTATTACCAACAAACAACTTTCTTTACGTGAGTCCATTAATTATCAATGAGTTGGACAACAACAACATTTATATAGCGCCTTTAACATAGTAAAGCGTCCCAAGGCGCTTCACAGGAGTATTATAAGACAAAAATAAAACTACAAACCAGTTTGTGGCATATAGTTATGAATATGATAAGAATTTTAAGACACCAACATTTGTGAACTGTGTACATAATGCAGTGAATATCACCTTTTTCAGTAATACAAAGAATGGTTTATTTTCTGAGGAATGATCACAGTACAACACCTAGAGCAGTCTCTTCTTTCACTGATTGTCAGTCCCTAATTTATTTACTGCGCTATCAATTACTCTAAAACAAAAATCTGCACTAATACATTCTTATATGAATTACATATTAACATTGGCCAATACCACCGTGAACTGTCCTGTTATTGAATAAATACTGTTATCAAGTGGAATTTTGGAAGCGGCAGAAAAAGACATAAAATGAGCAGTTGAGAATTGAATAGAAATGATTGACTGTCTTTGTAATAATTATTACATTAAAATATAAGTAATTTTTCCATTCATGCTATAGCAGGTGTTGAAACACAATGCTGTACAATATCTTTGAGATCAGACTTTATTTTAACCTTGAGTATACCTTGAGTATAATAGAGGAGGAAAAATAAATAATGCAAAGGTCTCAGTGGCACACCAATTTAAGTTTATAACGTTTCTAGCTGTTCTACATAATTTGTAAAAGGTTTTAAATCCACTCACCCAAACTTCTGAAATACCTAACATCCAATTGATTTAGTGGATTAATTAAAATATTCCTGATCACAGCCGCAAAGACAAAAATCTGGATCTTCTTCGTTCTTAACGCTGTTGTGCGCAGTAAAAAAAAATTAATTCTGGGAATCATTTAATACAGCATCGTTTCAGTTTGTAAAGTTATTAGCCTGAATATTTTTAGACAAAATATAGATAATAACCGGAACACAAAACCAATTTTTATTAATGCTATTCTCAGAATAAATTAGAAAATGTTAACCATGTCCTATTGTGTGAGGCGACCCCGAAATGGAATTAGTATCTGTGTTACACTTTATTTACATTGCTAATCCTATTTCTATTTGCTGTCAATTTTCCTCACGAATGACAAAGACTGTTAAAAGGATTTTGCTGACAGCCCCTGGATGTAATGAAGCTCTGAGTCGGTAAGTGACTTGACCACTGTTATTATCTGCATGAGTGACTAGGACCGAGGTTTCAGATGTGAGCGCAAAGCAACTCATTGTAAATGTGTGCATTGATCATTTTTAATCAGACCAAAAGGTCAGGGTGTAAAAAGACAGGAATCTGTGAAAGGCTGACAAATGAACCAGTTGAGCTGAGGGGTATTAATGTAATATGCAGACAGAATGAAATGCTCATTTTCTTACAGTTGTCAGTTTTCTATCCTGTGACATGAGGATGAAGATGATTATGATACGGGAGAATATGGGTTTAATCCTTTCAGTCTTCCAATGGAAGTATCATATTGCACCTCCTACCAAAATACACTGTAGAATATTTTATTCAAAATCCATTTGCAGAATTATGTCGGCTTGAAACACATGTTTGGGGGATTGTTTATATTGGAATGTGTATGATTCCCCTCTGATTTATATGAATGCTAACGTTTTTTATGAAACAATGGAATATTCAGTCTTTTTTCAGGCGTTGGTCTATATAATTATTTCTAGTAACAGGTCCTATTGCACACTTTAGTCAAAAATATGCATGCAATATAAAATTCTAAGGCTACAGAGTAGGTTTTACTTTGAATAGGGAACTGAGAGCTGATTAAAATAGAAGAGTTCCTGTTAGCTGTTTATAGCAAAATTAAAAATGTGTTTATAAAGAATGTTTATGATTTTGATACAAATAACAGGAAATCTTACTCCCAACTGTGTTGATAAAATACTTTATTCATCCTGAAATCTGTTATTCCAGTAACTAATACCATTCGGAAATGCACTAAAGACATTAGATGGTTTGAGATAAAAAATTACCTTTTATCATGAGTGTCAGCTGTGGATTAGTGGGTAGCACTCTCGCCTCTGAGTCAGAAGATTGTGGGTTCATGTACCCAATCCAGACACTTGAGCACAAATTCTAGGCTGACACTCCAGTGCAGTGGTGAGGGAGTGCTGCACCGTTGGAGGTGCCGTCTTTCGGATGAAATGTTAAACACAGTCTGCTCTCTCAGGTGGATGTAAAAGATCCCATGGCATAATTTCGAAGAAGAGCAGGGGAGTTATCCCTGGTGTCCTGGCCAATATTTATCCCTCAATCAACATCACTAAAACAGATTATCGGTCATTATCACATTGCTGTTTGTGGGAGCTGGCTGTTCACAAATTGGCTGTCGCTTTTCCTACATTACAACAGTGACCACACTTCAAAAAGTACTTCATTGGCTATAAAGTGCTTTGCGTCATCTGGTGGCCGTGAAAGGCGCTATATAAACGCAAGTCTTTCTTTCATGTAATTTTTTAAAATTGATTTTTCTTGGTAAAATGGGTAGGAATAAAACAATGAATAACATGAATACATTACTAACATAACTTCTCAATACAACTATCATGACAGATACTCACAAACACAGTGGAGTAGATATTGGTATGTGTTACACCTGTTTTTTGGGTGAGGAAGACCATTGTAACACTTACAAAAGCATGGCCTGAGGTTATAGAAAGCTAAATGCAAAATGGTTGAGAACAAATCTGGATCAGTGTGCAGTTGCTCACATGCCCAGCCTTCTTCTGGGAAGCTGGATGTGATATTGCAAGCTGCCATAACGCTGGAGTCAGTGAGACTATGACAGTATTAAATGAGGGGAGGAACTGCAGCCGAATATACCTGGGTACATTTAACATGCACCACAGGCAACCACCAGGAAGTCCCATATATTGTTCACCGGGAAAATACTGTACGATAATACACTGTAGCGGAACAATTGCACATAATAATGAAACACAGAATAATGTGAAGCATACCAAAACCACTTTGCATCTTCTGGCTTTGGGATGGCCTGCACAGGCGTTGGTCCCACTGCTAAATTTGTAGGTAAATTGTTTTAAAAAAAAACTTTCAGTAGAGCAGGAATGATCCCCCTTTCTCCATAGTCCTGATCCAGGTTTTCAAATATTCAGAGAAAAAAAGAGGGATAAAGAGAAAAAAATTGAAGCTGACTTTTCTATTCAGAAATAAATCTGAGGATGATTTGTAGTCGAAGCACATGGAGTGTTCCAGTAAACGAACAGAAGTTTGATACGCAGTTTTGTAAAGAAAGTTTCTCCAGTAATTTGGACATTTATTAGGATTTAGCTGTTCAAATGCATCATTCAAAGCCAGAAGATGCAAAGTGGTTTTGGTATGCTTCACATTATTCTGTGTTTCATTATTATGTGCAATTGTTCCGCTACAGTGTATTATCGTACAGTATTTTCCCGGTGAACAATATATGGGACTTCCTGGTGGTTGCCTGTGGTGCATGTTAAATGTACCCAGGTATATTCGGCTGCAGTTCCTCTCCTCATTTAATACTGTCATAGTCTCACTGACTCCAGCGTTATGGCAGCTTGCAATATCACATCCAGCTTCCCAGAAGAAGGCTGGGCATGTGAGCAACTGCACACTGATCCAGATTGGTTCTCAACCACTTTGCATTTAGCTTTCTATAACCTCAGGCCATGCTTTTGTAAGTGTTACAATGGTCTTCCTCATTGCTCCTGCCTAGTACTTCCAGTTATTATAATATCATTCAAGTAGTAATTTAACTCATCTAGTCCACATAGGACTTGATGCATTACTCTTTAAAAGATGCCAAGATGACAGGCCATTCCATAACATTGTGAAATAATACATCCCCTTGTTCGTGTTAATAGAGATATTGCTCAGGGCTGTCATTGAACGTATGACACCTAACTTTGAAACATTATGTTCTATGCAAATTCGGGAAACAATTGCAGTGGTTTATGGATTAGGTACAAGTTCCACAACCCCGCTCTCCCCACCCTGCCCCACAAGTAAGTTAAATGGTAATTTTATATTCATACAAATCTTAATAGTATCTTCTGATTTATATACACATCATCATTTATTGGTTACTCCATGGAGCTGATCCCTAATGTACCTACATCATTAGAGCTGCTTCAGGAGAAATTCAGAGAGAAATCCATTGTTTCCTACAAGGTGGTAGACTTTTACTTAACTTTTTTGAAAATATATATGGGGAGGGTACTTTATGTTGAATGCAACCTTTCTCCTTTAATACTGCATTAGCTGATGCAGGACAGTATTGCGTTGTATGATATTAGTTTAAGTATTAGCTACATCTCTAGAGCACTGAGATGTGAAAAGTCGAGTTTCCATGTGTCCATATGTGCATCAAATCAAATAATAACTTATGTACACGGCGAAAACTATTGCTGTGGAGTTAGCTCATTCACTATACATTGTTATTCTGATGACACTGTCTGCTCCTTGAATCTTCCATGTCAGCAGTATCATGTGGTGTCTTCCTGGGGTCAGGGCTGCAGTGGAAATACTTCCAGATGGTGTGAATGATAAGTTTGGTCTGTATTAAATTTGTGATCATGAACCTGCCATTATACTTCTAAGCTTCTCTGAGCCTTCTCCATGTGGATTTAGGGCATGGACTTTGTTCTCACAGATTGATACTAAAAGTAGACCAGTCCTCTGGGCTCAAACCTGTGTACAGGAGAATGCACGGGGGAGATATTTTCTGACTTTGCCAGCCGGAAATGGGGCAGTAGTGCCCCGAAAATGGTGGGGAAAAAATTACTTTGCTGTTCAGGCTCCGGCGATGACATTCTGAAAGAGGTCTACCGTTGGGTGGTCGGAATGCCTGCCTGTTTCAGCCGGTAATCACTCAATATGCAAATTCAGGTCCTAGGATGTGCATGGACCTTGATTGGCATTTTAGGAGGCAGCTTGGCGGAGCTTGCGTCATGCACACTAAGCCCAGTTTTAGCCAGCAGTACAGCTGACAAGGACCAAAAATGGTAAGTTTAAAATGATCTTTGTGGGTCTTGAAGGAGCAGGAGTGCTGCTTTAAACTCCACAAGAATAAGGTGGGGATGCTGTTGACCCAGCGACCCCCACCCCTGCCGTGATTGGCACCCCTTCCTGGACCTACCATTCTGCCGGTCGAGTTGGCCTCTGAACTGCCTGATATTGCGTCAACTGGAGCTGGCGAGTTGCTGCGGGAGGCCTGTTTGACGCCTGCAGCCTGCTGGTGGTATGGTAATAAGGCCCCACCCTCAAACTGGACCTGCAACTGGCACAGTTGGATGGCCAGCCGGCATGCTCAGCTAGTTCAAATCTACCCCCTTGTATTCAATTCATCGTGGAGCAGAGCGCTAAGGAGCGCTTAATTCAAATCTGCACAGGAAAAAAGGAATAAGGAAATAAATAACATTAAACATAGATACATATTTCTTCATTTGTTAATTTTCATGGAAAAGTAGACGTGAGTACAAAGTGGCGTTCCCCACTTTATAGATTCATATCTGAATCACTAAAATTAGTAAACAAAAGAACTTATAGCCTCTAGGGCACTGATATAATTGGTTCAGCTCAACTAGTGGTTTTCTCGTGGGCAATATCATTTTGATGTCGCGTGAGTGATAAAATTTGATTAGTAAAGATAAAAAGAAAAGACCCGTGAATGCTGAAAATCTCAAATAGAAGCAGAAAATGCTGGAAGTATAGAGTAGGGCCTGTCGGCATCTGTAAAGAGCAAAGATGGGGTGGAGACAACTGGTTAAAGGAAGAAAAGAAAGTCCCTTTAGAAGAGTGACCGAAACAAAGAGAAGAGGGCAGAAAAACAGGTAAAGGTGAGGGGTATAGACAGACTCGCTACAGTTACCAAGAGGCAGCTAATGGGTTTAATAAATTGTAAACAGAATTTTTAAAAGGCTAAAAAGAGGTAGAAATTGATGGAACTTATTTCAGTCAGGCTACGAAAAGGCATTAGAAAGACCAAAGGTGAGTAAAGGAAAAAAATAGTCCATGAATGAGATAAACTGATGGGGAAACGGGGGTCCAGCTAAGGTCTGGAATTGTTAAAGTCAATGGTGGCAATTTTTGTCTCATTATCACCCCGATTGTGCCTAAAATCGGGGCACTAACCGGACCAAAATCTCGTGGGATACAAACTGCCGACTTACTGCTGGTTGACTGCCCATTCTGATTTTTGGCCAGCCCTCAATCTAGGCGGCTAGATTTCCCGCCGGAAACAGGCAGGGACTTAATAAACATATGCTAATCAAGGACAGATGATGTAGTCAGGACCCCACAATGCCAATTTTGCCTCTGCCTGTATTTATACTGCCAGTTTTGAACCTACCCACAAACCAGCGGCAGTAAATGTGGAGAGGCAGCCATTTCCAGTGATATTTAAAGGGATCTTCAACTGCTCTCAGGTAAAACACTGGAAAGTTTGGGAGATATTTTGCTGGTATTACATTGTGGTTTATTTGTTACTTACTTGTAACCTGTAGAAATGTTCTGAACTCTTAAAGACTTCTGGCAAAGGATATTTACTTCATGGAGATCCTTCTGGCAATTGCACTCTGGCTGGAGGAGGAAGAGTAACAAGAGGAGGAAGGGACAAACAGAGCTGCAGCTGAAGGGAAAGCCAATAAAAGCAGGCCTGCTCACAGGGATCATTATCCAGACAACACACCAGCAGTTCTTTGAGGAGCAGTGCACAGTGAGACTGCGCTTCTCCATGAAGGTTGTCACAGAGGTGCGTCACTTTCTGCAACCAAATGCCACACCCAGCAGTCTATTGCCTGTTGTAGTCAAGTTTGATGTAGCCCTGAATGCTTTTGTCCCTGGTTCCTTGCAGGCTTCCACAAGAGAATCAGTACATCCAGTCAGTTTGTAGTTCATGGTTACATTTAGCAGATGACCGATACCATGTTTGCTAGAGCAAACGCTTTCATCATGCTCCCCATGGTGTGCTACATGGAATCAGAATCATGTTTATGGAGAGAATGGAAATGGTCAGCAAAGTGGTCACCCAAAATACAATTGTTCTCTCTAATATGGAGGAGACTTGGTTGTGAGCAGTGAATAGCGTATAATTGGAGAAGTACCTGTAAATTGTGCTTGCAAATTGAAGAGCGTCTGGGGCCCTGGGCAATAATATGGGAAGAAGTTAATGAAGGGGTGTTGCATTTATAGACTAATGGAAGCAGTCTGAGTGGTTTCAAGCAAAGTGCATTCTACCAAAACATCTAGGCAATTAAATGAATCCAAGATCCAAATTGTAGTGAATGCATGAAGTTGTTTAATTTTGATATTGGTAACATTAAGCTATTGCATAATAGACCAGTTTAATTGTTGCAGGGCTTGTAAGGACAGTGAGACCTTTTCTGTGCATTGTATGTTATGATGAAAAGCTACAGCTGAAAAAAAACTAGTACAACAATTCATGTTTTTATATAAAGCCTTTAATTTAGTGAAATAGCCACGATACTTTACAAAAGGGAGGGGGGGGCACAAACTAAAAGGAGATTAGGACAAGTGATCGAAGGCACGGTTGAAGAGGTAAGAAGGAAATAACTTGTATTTATTTAGCACCCTTCACATCCTCAGGATGTCCCAAAAGTGCTTCACAGCCAATAAATTACTATTGAAGTGTAGTCACTGTTGCTAATTAGGCAAACGTGGCAGCTAATTTGCACACAACAAGGTCTCACAAACAACAATGAGTTAAATGAACAGTCAATCTGTTTTGATGGTTTTGGTTGCGGGATAGATGTTGGCCAGAACACCAGAACTCCCTGTTCTTTTTCAAATAGTGCCATGGGACCTTTTATATCCCTAGAACCATATAAGTTTACAGCACAGAAGGAGGCCATTCTGTCTGTGCCAGATCTTTGCTGGAACAGTCCAAGATTGCTTGCATTAACCCATGCTCTCCCTATAGCCTTGTATCTTTCTCTGCTTCAAATATTTATCCCATTTTCTCTTTCTCTGCCTCAACCACTCCCTGTGGCCAAACATTCCATGCTCCAACAACCCTCTGTATAAATAAATTTCTCCTACTCTCTCTCCTCACTCTGTTGGTGATGATTTTATATTGATGACCCCCTCATCACTGATTCCTGAACCAGAGGAAATAATCTTTCCCTATTCACCCCAGCAAAATTCTTCAGAATTTTAAAAACCTCGATTAAGTCTGCCCTTGGCTTTCTCTGCTTCAGAGGAAATAGTCCCAATAGTTCAAATCTCTCCACATAACTATAGTTTTCCATCCCTCGCACATCCTGGTGAATCTACATTGAACACTCTCTATGGTCTTAACGTCCTTTCTATAATGGGGCGTCCAAACTGTACACAGCCCTCTAACTGTGGCCTGACCAATGCTTTGTACAAATTCATCATTACTCCTGTACTCTATGCCCCTATTTATAAAACCCAAAATTCTATTTGCCCTTTTTATGGCTTTATCTGTCTCCATTCCCACTTTCAGGAAATGATGTACTTGAATCCCTAGAACTCTGTTTATCCACACTCTTCAGTGTCTTTCCCTTGAGTGCATCCTTTTGTTCCTTGTTTTTCTCCCTCAATGTATTACCTCATACTTTCTCGTATGAAATTGCATCTGCAAGCTGTCCCCCATTCCACTAACCTACCTACATCTTCCTGTGGTCTTTTACAGTCCTCCTCACTGTTTGCCAAAGTTACTACTTTTATGTCATCACACATTTTGAGATTGTGTTCCCTATAACCAAGTGAAAATCATACCAGGAACAAAAATGGACCTAGCACTGATGCCTGGGGGTCACCACTTCTAATCCTTATCCAGTCCAAGCAACATCCATGTACCCTACACTTTTTTTTCCATCCACCAATCAACTTAAGATATATTTATTATGATGAATTGACTACATTTAAGTACAATGATTATAGTTTTATAAATGCTATTATGAACATTTATTGCCTGTTCTTCTAACTCCTGAACACTAGATGGTGGTATAAGATGTCAATTATTTATCTTCTCTGGACTGGCTCTCAGCCTCTCTCACCTTTACCTTTTTGTTCATCCTTATTTATTTCTCTCCTTTGCTGGCATCTCCTGTTCTGTATTCAAAGTACTGACAACTTATACTACCTTTAGCAGTGAAATTTTCAACTAAATGATTTAATTTAAGCTTACATGCATGCATGGAGGACAAGAAGAGCACGTTGAGCTTCTTGAAAAAAATTGTCGCAATAGCATTTCTCTCTTAAATTCTGCAATTCAGATTCTGCCACTAACACCATTAAAAATGGAAGTGTGCTCTTTTATTTTATCTTCTTCCCCGGTTTGGTTCTCCCTGCGCCAGGTACCGTCCCTGGCTAGAAGGGTGAGCAGGTGGGTGAGCAGCGCTGAAATCAGACATTAGGAGGTATGCAAGAATGGCCTGGGAGTGAATCTACTATTGATTTCCCTTTCTTTTCTGTGGGAATAAACCTGGACTTTGCTCAACACCTTCCACAGAGACTGTGAGAAGTGAGAATGTAAATCAGGGCGGAGGCTTGTGGACGTCTTTCAGTGCCATGACCTGGTGTTCCCAAGCACTGCACCACCTCACCACCCAATTATTCTTTCTAGAAAACCTTATCTAATTTTTAAGGACTGTGTTACTTCTTAATGTAATTGAATAATTATTACTTGTAATGTTTATATATTTTTATTAGTAAAAGTTTAAATTATAAATAATGTACCCATCATGCAATAATCCATCAGCTTCTGGTCTGCCTCTGGGTCAGCTACACTGACAAATGTGATAGTGAACCTATTGCATCTGCCCCGACATGAATCACAGCCTGCAGAACAGCTTTGGCTGCAGCTGGGTGGGAACATGGAATAACAGTTCTCTCAGTCAGCCCAAGTCAAAAATAATATCCTGGCCAGAAAAGGAGGAGCACTTTGCTTTTTACAATTGTTTTTTACCCATAAAAAATGAAAAGGGTCTAGTTTGAACTTTCCTTCCTCCCCCAGGATTAACTTGCTATCAAATACACAGATAATTTGACAGATAGTCGAATCCCGATATTAGCTATTCTTCCAGTAAATGGTCTTGCCCAAGGCATAGTGCTCTTTTAAAAATGTCAACATAGGGAGCAGCATCAATGTATCTCTTCCTCTCTTGCCAGCTCCGACATCTTCAATGTTCTAGCCAAGAGGCCTACAGCTGCACGTTCTCGCCTCACTGCAGGCTGACTGTTTTCCTCTAAGTGTTTTATGTAGGTATAGATATGATGGGTTCACCCCATTTCTTTCCATCTACCTGTCCCTGAAGCAGTGCAGAGACCCATGAGACTGGCCATTTGAGGCTGTGCTAAAGATATTTATAAAAGGTTAATAAGAAAAATGGCTGGCAACTTGAAGATAAAGAAGAAAAAGCTTGCAGCTAAAATGTTGTGTTTGTATTAACAAACTGAAGCATATTTAATTCCAAATTAAACAGCATGATTTTACTAAAGGAGAGCAGGACAGATCGTGCTACCTTAGGGGAGAAATAAAGAAAACACATTTTGTTTTGACCCCTTTCTCCACATTCCTCACTGTGATAGTTGGCTCTGCTATTGCCACTGTCAGTTGTTAACATTTTCGCCCATGATTGCCTTATGTATTTACATTGATGGAATTTTAAATTATGATGACCAAACAGGCAAGTATCATAATCACTAAGGCCTTGTCTTATCTAACATATGAGCTGGCCTTGTAATCAAAAAGTCACACAAACAAGAATTGCATTTATAAAGCACCTTTCACGACCTCAGGACATCCCAAAGCGCTTCATAGGCAATGAAGTATTTTTTGAAGTGTGGTCACTGTTGTAATGTTGGGAAGTGCAGTGGCCAATTTGTGCACAGCAAGATCCCACAAATGGCAATGAGATAAATGACCAGATAATCTATTTTTTAGAGATGATGGTTGAGGGATAACTATTGGCCAGGACACTGGAAGAATTCTAGGGTTAACGTTTCAGGTCGATGACCTTTCATTCTGACAAAAGGTCATTGGCCTGAAATGTTAACCTGACCTACCTTTCTCCACAGATGCTGCCTGACCTGCTGAGTGTTTCCAGCATCTGCAGTATTTTGCTTCTTATTTCAATTGAAAACTCACCTGCACTTCTTAGAATAGTAGCATGGGATCCTTTACATCCACCCAGGAGGGTTTCATATCTTATCTTAAAGATGGCACCTCCAGCAGTGCAGCACTCCCTCTCTACTGGAGTGTCAGCCTAGATTATGTGCGCAAATCTCTGGAGTGGGACTTGAACCCACAAATTTCTGACACACAGGAGAAAGTGCTACCACTGAGCAAATGCAAATTTGTGTCCCATTTACACTAACAATCTGATTTGGCAGTTAATCTGAATCAAATCTGGTCTGCCTGCTATTTATACTTTATCCCGAAATGTAGTCTGATTCAAATGGCACGAAATTACAACTGGATGCATCCCAATGCTATTCTATGGGGCACCCAGGAATTTTGAACCAGGTTCTTTATGCCAGCTTATTTTAAGTCTGAAATAAACTTGCAGATTAGGCATGGATCTTATTTTTCAAACCGCATTTTTAAAAAAGTTATCAGTTATATTTTAATTGCCTTTTTAAAATACTTTTATGTGTTGCCGTACCCTGACTGAGAGGGGTGGCAAGGTAATCTGCTCGCAGGACTCGATATAAGGGTCACCTTGTTACTTGCTGCCAGGAGGTTCATGAGAGTATCTGGAGTGACTTACCAACCCCTCCCCTCTCTCTGCATGGAAACTCCTGGCCTGATACCTGGCTGAGATTGGGAGCTCACCATGGAGGAAATCACAGTTGTGTCTACAACCTACGTGGTGCAACACATTGTCCACCAAACTGTTGGGCTGCTGCCAGCCACTTAAAACATGTTTAAAGGGATATATATCTTCATACACACAAAAAATGAAGGTATCAATAATCTTACAACAAATTACACATTGATAGCTTTAAGTGGGACTTTATATTCCAAAGTGGGAAGGAATACAATCCTTTAATTGGAACGTGATGGGAAGCATTGAGCAGGAATTAAAACAAAATGTTTTGCATTCTGCTAGAATTTGCCACAGCACGAATCTTTGCCTATGGCCAAAGCTGAATAAGAAATGTCAACCTAGCAATAACCTTTGACCTTGTATATCAGCTGTTTTAGGACTTAAAAAAAAAATTCTAATGACCTAACAAGAAAATTAAAGACAGATTTATAATTTATTCTGTAAAAGAACTGACTTTTTTGTCAGAATACTTGATGTATGGCACAAAAATGTCAGAGAAATATAAGCATAAATGAGAGCTGTCTATAATAGTCACCAAAGAGACTGGAAAAATGAGATCCCTGTAAACAATTAGTTGTTATGAACACTTTGTTCCCACTTTTATTAATAGAAATATCATTGAGCTATAGTATTGTAGTTACGACTAATCCTGCTGATTGGGTTTTAGCAGAAGTTCTCCTGCACTTAAATATTGAACGGTTTGTATAAATAAGCATCCTTGTGGTCAGGGCATGCTCGGTACAGAAATATAAATGGGTCAGTTTCATGAACCATCAGAAAGTATTGATCTGGACTAACCTGATATTCATTTTCTAAAATTGGCAAAAACTACTAATGTGCACCAGAATTGGGAAAAAACCCACTCTGGGATGGAAAATGTACTGTGCGGTATTAGTAAATAAAACGTGTTACTGCATTTGTATGAAATTCCTTTCTCTGCTATTTAAACAAAGAACTTAACCCATTTAATTTAAGATAGCCTTCATTAAAATGGTAGACAGAGGAATTTCATTAAAAAAATGTTAACTTGTTTATTACTTACATTGTACAGTGCATTTCCAACCCATGTTTATAAGTGGAATGTATTCAAATTTCTCTATATTTGGATTAACTTGCTATTTAACCAAGCTTGTAATTCAGGTCTGAACTAATAAATAAATTGCTAGACCTGAAGGTGTGAAGATATAAATGTATTTTATATATATTTTTCAATGTACTAGTAAGAAAGCTTACATTTACCTCAGCTTTAATGGTCAGAATTACTAGGCTCCATTTTTACTCCTGTTCTCCACTATTTCTCTCTCTCTCTGCCAATCTCTCCAGCTCTATTTTTACATCAAACTGTCAGAGTATTGCCTGCCAGAACGCCAAGATGGCTATATAGCCCTCCAGCCAATCAGACAGCTTGGCACACACCAGAGAGCCCTGGCCAGCTGATCTCCGTTTATACCTCCTTCATCTGCTCCTCAAAAACTTTTGGATTCACGTGAATTTTTCTTAGTTTTATGGTCCATTGCACTAGGCCCAATATGGCCTGTAGTAAATCAGAGCTGATAAAACTAGCTCAGCGTAATATTATTACACCACATGAGTGGTGATAAGTCAATTACTGACAGGCTGTTTCAGTGCTAATGCAGGGTGAATGTGGTGGAGGGGGGGGGGGGGGGGGCGGGGAGGAAGGGAGAGGAAAGGTTTAACCTACTGACGATGCAACACGAGATATTCACGGAAATGTATGTTTAATACTTATTAATTAAAATGTATTTACATTGAATATTGATAAGAAATGTGATAAACACTGGCTTGGATGTATTTTCTTTACAAAGGAAGCCTACTTATTTATAAGGGTCACATCTATGGCTGATTGTAATATTTTCATCTAGGTGACACTTACAGACTGGTTCTATGCGATTCATGTATGTAGTGATTTCTACAAGGTTAGGAGATTGGTATAGGATTTCATAGGTGAAAATATTAAAAATGAATGTTATTTTTGTGTACATCATTTCAAGTTGTGTGTGTGGGTGGGGTTGGGGAGAGGAGTGGGTGTGTACACGAGTATACTTGGGCTGATAAGTGGCAGGTAACATTTGCGCCACAGAAGTGCCAGGCAATGACTATCTCCAACAAGCGAGAGTCTAACCACCTCCCCTTGACATTCAATGGCATTACCATCGCCGAATCTCCCACTATCAACAACCTGGGGGTCACCATTAACCAGAAACTTAACTGGACCAGCCACATAAATACTGTTGCAACAAGAGCAGGTCAGAGGCTAGGTATTCTGCGGTGAGTGTCTGACCTCCTGACTCCCCAAAGCCTTTCCACCATCTACAAGGCACAAGTAAGGAGTGTGATGGAATACTCCTCACTTGCCTGGATGAGTGCAGCTCCAACAACACTCAAGAAGCTCGATACCATCCAGGACAAAGCAGCCTGCTTGATTGGCACCCCATCCACCACCTTAAACATTCACTCCCTCCACCACCGGCATACCGTGGCTGCAGTGTGTACCATCTACAAGATGCACTGCAGCAACTCGCCAAGGCTTCTTCGCCATCACCTCCCAAACCCACGACCTCTTCCACCTAGAAGGACAAGGGCAGCAGGCGCATGGGAACACCACCACCTCCAAGTTCCCCTCCAAGTCACACACCATCCTGACTTAGAAGTATATCGCCGATCCTTCATCGCCGCTGGGTCAAAATCCTGGAACTCCCTCCCTAACAGCACTGTGGGAGTACCATCACCACACGGACTGCAGTGGTTCAAGAAAGCAGCTCACCACCACCTTCTCAAGGGCAACTAGGGATGGGCAATAAATGCTGGCATTGCCCGCAATGCCCAGATCCCATAAACAAATTAAAAAAAACACACATCTTTCGGTTTGGAATATATTTCTGTGATTTGTGGCCTAATTTGTAAGTTTTGCCTGACTTGTTTTACATCTTCCATTGGGAAGCATTGGAGCTGTGATATTCGCAGGTTTGGTACTTTCAAAGGATTTGTGGAACAATTGCTCATGTTACAGGTTTGATCCAATGATTGAAAACAACACACCAGTGCCTGAGACTTATCCTAAGCCATTCGATTTACAAAGCTGGAATTTATTCTGTGCAATATTATCATACCAATGCGCCGTGTCTTCTATTAAATTCCTGTTTGCTTTTTTAATGGAGGTGTTAATTGTTTCAAATGCCTCCATTAAAACAGCGGACATGGAATTTGATAAGCATTCATGAGGTAATTTTCAGGCTATAGGAACGGTAACTGAGCTGTAAGAAAGCAGCAGGGATAAAAAATGTCTGAGGATTCTTTCCTAGTAGTGTAAATTCTTGGAGAAAGAAACTCTGGTGGAAGAAGTCCCAAATGTGCCCTGTAATGAATGACATGTAACACATACCAAAATATAATCCATATAGTGAGATGGTGTCCTGATGCTGCAGCATGTGAGCGCACCAACCAGCTGCACCACAGACTGATGGGATGTGAGCTCCTGCCCATGGGTCCCCACATCACTGAGTTCCCAACCTCAATTTGATCACGTTGAATAGGTGTTTTTTTTCTCTGTTAACAATATCCTCCACTCATCCAATCAGCCATTATTCTTGTATGACTCTTTACAGTGACACATCACAGAAAAAAACAATTCAGTCCTCACATGACATTCACACATGTGAGATTTGTAGCAGGGCTTGTTAGATAACAAACAGGAGTGAGAACCCTGAATGATTTCCCCTCCCTGACCCAGACGCACTGGGCGCGATCTTGCCAGCCCTGGGGAGGCGGGTATGGAGGCAGGACTGCCGAGAAAATGGCAGAATTTGGGGGCGGGTGCCCAACCCGCCCCCAACCCGCCTCCATGCCATCTTGCCAGGAGGCGGGTAGCCGTCCCGCGCCAGGGTCCCGTCTCCTTGGAGGCGGGAAGGGATTACAGCCACTTAACTGCCTGTTAACAGGTAGTTAACAGGCAGAAAATAGGCTTATCACCAATTTGCCCACACAAGTGCAGGCTTCCCAAAGGCTCCGAACCCCGCCAGGGTCACTGAGGCGAGTAGTGGGTCTGTGGGGGTTGAAGGGGTGCCAAAAGTGTGCTGTGGAGGTGAGTGATGGGTGCAAGTGTGGAAAGGTAAGTGCAAAGTGTTAGAAAAAGTGTACTTTTATTTCTTCCTGCAGGCTTCAGTCAGTGGGTATGCGGAGAGTCTCGCACGTCTGCGGTAGAGATGACAGATGGCCGTTGCATTCTCCAATGCAACAACCATCTCATTTCTGCAAAAGAAAGAGGTTTGATGAGGTCTTGAATTCAAGAACTCATCAAACTACAGAGAATGTCACTGTTTGACAGCTTCACAGAGCTGTCAAACGATGATAATTCATCTGTCAAAAATTTTTGACAGATGAAACGTCATACGTTGAAGTTCTCTGCAACCAGCTTTCCCTTAATTGGTCTGCTAAGCCCACTGGGTGGGCTTAACAAGATCAATCAAGGGAAAATAGTGTGGGTTGGCCAGACGTTGATGGAGGCGGGACTGAAACCCGACAAGTGGGAGTCCCGCCTCCAAAAGCTCCCCAATGGCAAAATCACCCCCACTGAGTCCAATTGTAGTGGCCCTTATTGACATTCCAGCTGAGTTCAAGTAACTCAGCATAAACTAGGGATCAAACATGTGATTCCTCCTGGTCTGTCTGGATGGGCTACTAACTGGCTAAAATTGCTGAGCCATCGTTAAAATCTGTAAATTGATGGGGGCAGACATCAGTCGACAGCTCCATACACTTTCTAGCAGTCAGTTCAGAGTCACAAGGGTGGACAGCAGGAACAAGTGCCCTGCATTTCACACAGCCACAGTTGTTGCCTATAATATATAGGGAAATGCCACTGCTGTATATTAAGATATAAAGAGTTGGTGCAGGAGAGAGGGCTTTAGTTTCCTGGATCACTGGGTCTGCTTCTGGGGAAGGTGGGACCTGTACAAGCCGGACGGGTTGCACCTGAACTGGAACGGGACCAACATCCTTGCGGGGAGGTTTGCTAGTACTGTTGGGGGGGGGGGTTTAAAATAACTTGGCAGGGGGATGGGATACGGAGTGGAGCTATAGTAGGGGGTGATGCACAGCCAAATATAGAGGAAAAAACAAGTCAGCCTGGAAGGCAGAGCAAATATGTAATGGCACAAGGGAGTATGGCAAGGCTGGATGGCATTTATTTTAATGCAAGGAGTCTTGCGAGTAAGGCAGATGAATTGAAGGTGTTGATGAACACATGGGAGTATGATATTGTTGCTATCACAGAGACATGGTTGAGGGAGGGGCAGGACTGGCAGCTCAATATTCTGGGGTATAGAATCTTCAGGCGAGACAGAGGGGGGTGTAAAAGAGGAGGGGGTGTTGCAATATTAATCAATGAGTCAATTACTGCTGTAAGGAGGGATGATATCTTAGCAGGTTCCTCTAATGACGCCATATGGGTAGAACTTAAAAATAAAGAGGGGGCAAGCACTTTGCTGGGAGTGTACTATAGGCCCCCAAACAGTCAGGGGGAGATAGAGGAACAGATATGTAGGCAAATCTCAGAGAAGTGTAGAAATAATAGGGTAATAATAGTAGGGGATTTCAACTTTCCCAATATTAACTGGGATAGTCAGAGTGTGAAAGGCTTAGAGGGTGCGGAATTCTTAAAGTGCATCCAGGAGAGCTTTTTGAGCCAGCATGTAGAAAGTCCTACAAGAGAGGGGGCGATACTGGACCTAATTCTAGGAATGTAGCCGGGCAAGTGGTAGAAGTGTCAGTAGGAGAGCATTTTGGTGACAGTGACCATAATTCGGTGAGATTTTAGGTCGTCTTGGAAAAGGACAAAGATGGACCAGAAATAAAGGTTCTAAATTGGGAGAAGGCCGATTTTAATATGATAAGGCAGGATCTGACCAAAGTGGACTGGGATCAGCTACTTGTAGGAAAATCCACATCAGAGCAGTGGGAGTCTTTCAGAAAGGAAATAGAGAGAGTACAACGGCAACATGTTCTTGTAAAGGTCAAGGGTGAGTCCAACAAACCCAGGGAACCCTGGATGTCACGGGATATACAAGAATGGATTAGGAAAAAAAGGGAGGCTTTTGGCAGATACAAAGGACTAAAAACAGTGGAAGCCCGAGAGGAGTATAGAAAGTGCAGGGGGGTACTTAAAAAAGAAATCAGGAGAGCGAAGAGGGGGCATGAAAAAACACTGGCGGGCAAAATAAAGGAAAATCACAAGGTGTTTTATAAGTATATTAAGGGCAAGAGGATAACCAGGGAAAGAGTAGGGCCCATTAGGGACCAAAGTGGCAATCTGTGTGTAGCGCCGGAAGATGTAGGTGAGGTTTTAAATGAATATTTTGCATCTGTGTTCACTATGGAGAAGGACGATGTAGGCATAGAAATCAGGCAGAGGGATTGTGATATACTTGAACAAATTAGTATTGAGAGGGAGGAGGTACTAGCGGTTTTAGCGGGCTTAAAAGTGGATAAATCCCCAGGCGCTGACGGGATGTATCCCAGGCTGCTGTGTGAGGCAAGGGAGGAGATTGCAGGGGCTCTGACACAAATTTTCAGAACCTCTCTGGCCACAGGGGAGGTGCCAGAGGACTGGAGGACAGCTAACGTAGTACCATTGTTCAAGAAGGGTAGTAGGGATAAACCAGGGAATTACAGGCCAGTGAGCCTAACATCAGTGGTAGGGAAATTATTGGAAAAAATTCTGAGGGACAGAATTAGTCTCCACTTGGAGAGGCAGGGATTAATCAGGGATAGTCAGCATGGCTTTGTCAGGGGGAGATCAAGTCTAACCAATTTGATTGAATTTTTTGAGGGGGTGACTAGGTGTGTGGATGAGGGTAGTGCAGTTGATGTAGTCTACATGGACTTCAGTAAGGCTTTTGACAAAGTCCCGCATGGGAGACTGGTCAAGAATGTAAGAGCCCATGGGATCCAGGGCAATTTGGCACATTGGATCCAAAATTGGCTTAGTGGCAGGAGGCAGAGGGTAATGATCGAAGGTTGTTTTTGTGGCTGGAAACCTGTGTCCAGTGGTGTACCACAGGGATCGGTGCTGGGTTCTTTGCTGTTTGAAGTGTACATTAATGATTTAGATATGAATGTAGGAGGTATGATCAGTAAGTTCGCAGATGACACGAAAATTGGTGGAGTGGTAAATAGCAAGGAGGGAAGCCTCAGGCTACAGGATGATATAGACGGGTTGGTCAGATGGGTAGAACTGTGGCAAATGGAATTTAACCCTGAAAAGTGTGAGGTGATGCATTTTGGGAGGACTAACAAGGCAAGGGAATACACAATGAACGGTAGGACCTTAGGGAGGACAGAGGAGCAGAGGGACCTTGGTGTGCATGTACATAGATCCCTGAAGGCAGCAAGACAGGTAGATAAGGTGGTAAAAAGGCATATGGGATACTTGCCTTCATTAGCCGAGGCATAGAATATAAGAGCAGGGAGGTTATGATGGAGCTGTAGAAAACGCTAGTTAGGCCACAGCTGGAATACTATGTGCAGTTCTGGTCGCCACAGTATAGGAGGGATGTGATTGCATTGGAGAGGGTGCAGAGGAGATTCACCAGGATGTTACCTAGGCTGGAGCGCTTCAGCTATGAAGAGAGACTGGACAGGCTGGGGTTGTTTTCCTTAGAGCAGAGAAGGCTGAGGGGGGACCTGATTGAGGTGTACAAAATTATGAGGGGCATAGATAGAGTAGATAGAAAGGAACTTTTCCCCTTAGTAGAGTGGTCAATAACAAGGAGGCACAGTTTCAAGGTACGGGGCAGGAGGTTTAGAGGAGATTTGAGGAAAAACTTTTTCACCCAGAGGGTGGTTGGAATCTGGAACTCACTGCCTGAAAGGATGGTAGAGGCAGGAACCCTCACAACATTCAAGAAGCATTTAGATAAGCACTTGAAACGCCATAGCATACAAGGCTACGGACCAAGTGCTGGAAAATGGGATTAAAATAGACAGGGCTTGATGGCCGGCACGGATACGATGGGCCGAAGGGCCTCTTTCTGTGCTGTATAACTCTATGGGGGAAAAGTTAGGTCGCGCCCCATCTGGGGCGCAAATATCGTCTGGACGCAAATATTAGCGCCTGGTGCTAATTATTGGCACTGACTGGAAACTTCACTTTTACCACCCCGGGAGGTGAGTGGAGCGCTAAATCAGGCGCTGCACACCTGTCTTAAGGCGCAAAGGCCGAGCAGTGAGGCGCTAACTCAGCGCGCGAGCGCAGCGCAGCTGCTGCCAGTTAGCGAGGGAACACAGACACACTGGCGCCGGCCACTTCTTAAAGCGGGGGGGGGCCAACTTGCTCCCCAGCCACACCCTGCTCATTGCAGCCTTGAATCTCGGCCTGGAGAGACCTGTGAATCCATTTTGCTGCCAAGGATGGAGAGGGTGAGAGAACGAGCTCATCGCTTCACCGAGCGGGCCTTGGATGCTCTGGTTGGCGCGGTGGAGCGCAGAAGATGTATGCTCTTCCCTGAGAGTGGCAGGAGGCCTTTGCCACGCGAGTTCAGAAGAGTGTCGAGGGAGGTGGCTCAGAGCGTCTCCTCCAGGAGCATGGTGCCCAGGACCCATACTCAATGCCGCAAAAAGTTCAACGACCTCACTCGGGTCGTCAGGGTGAGTGGCTTTTTCTCAATACCTCTCCATCCCTCCATCTCAACCTCACTCTATGGCCAGAGGGTCTTAAAACCCCAATGCACAACACTCATCCAACACCTATGGCCCTTTCATGAAACACACACACACATTCCACACTTTGCATACAGTAAGGGCTATTCACCTATGGGAGGCACATCAGGCAAGACCATGGCTGCATACAGTAAGGGCTATTCACCTATGGGAGGCACATCAGGCAAGACCATGGCTGTATATTTACTCAGATGCTGTCCTTTTTCTTACAGGCCAAGCTGGCGCATAATCGGAGACAGCAGCAACGGACAGGTGGAGGGCAGCCTCAGCTGCAACCCCCTCAGCGATCTTGAGGAGCGCGTCCACAGGATTGTGGCAAGCCGGGTGATCGGTCCCGTCGCCACTGGAGACGCCGACCCCGTTCTGGACAGCAATGGTAAGGTCATCACCTTTTTGTCCTCTGTCCTTCCACTTGTCCCTCACAACACCAGCCTTTGACACTTTCAATCCAACTTGCTAACTCGCTGCACTTATTCCTCCCTTACTGCCACCCTGTCCTCATGCTAAAGCCACTCTTGTACCTCCCTGCTTTCAGATGGTGATTCACCAGCTGAGGAGACGGGCCCTGAAGCTGCCACTGGGAGTGATGCTGCAGCCGAGGAGGAAGAGGATGCCGGAGCATCAGTGCCACCCTCTCCCGAGGAAGCCCATGCCCACACTGGGAACACGCCTTCCCTGGAGGGGAGCAGGGGGGAAGGGTCTGATGAGGGTGAAGCTCCAGGACCCAGCGGGCTGCAGCAACGCCATGGGGGGGTAGGGAAGAACGGGGGCCTTCTCCCCAGAGGGAGAGTATGCCAGACACTCCTACTGCAATGGACGCAGAGGAGGAGCGGCTGATCGCAGAAATGAACACCCAGGCGGTGGGCATGCACACTGAGCTCATGGGTGCAGTGGGAAGGGTGCCCGAATGCATTGAGTCACTGGCAAGGAGTGTGGAGCACTTCGCTGTAGCACAGGCAGATGCCACACTAACGCTTAGTGCTGCAATTCAGTCACTGGCTGCCGTGATCCCATCTCTGACTGCTCTCATGCAGACTCAGATTGAGGCCACGCGAGCACAGACTGCTGCCAACCTCGATGGTTCGTGCACATGTCCCCGGGGCTGTCACCGCGCCGCAGCAGGCCAGCAATCTGTTCTCCAGCAGATTGCTCCGGATGCTGAAGTGCTGCCCCGTGGGAGTGCCAGTGTGTCGGGCGAGCAGGGAGTTGCTGTCCTCTCTCACGATGACAGCATTCCTGCTGCCAACACTGTCACTTCTCCACTGCACTTGCCACCGCCTGTAGGACAGACTGCTGCCGCCCATGCAGAGTTGGTGCAGTCTGCAGCCGGGCCCTCCAGGCCCAGAACTGGTCGAGGCCGTCCTTCAGGGGCATCTGCAGTGTCAGGGTCTGACGAGCAGCAGCCTTCCACCAGCCTTGCTGCAGCCACTGAGGTCCCATTACGGAGGAGCAGTAGGGTTAGAAGGGGGGAAGTGCGCAAGGGAAGGAGATCACCCTCGAAAGGCAAAAAGTAGGAGGTGTGACAAAATGCTGGTCATTTTTTTATTAAAGGTCGAGGTTCATGGTCCAACTTTTGTTTAGTGTTTTGGACATTATCTCCAGGTTGTGAGAACCAGTTATGTTATTGACTGTTTTTTTGTGTTTATTTCTATGAGTTTGTCATGAGGAATTGACACACACAGAGTTTGTAAAATAAATAAGTTTCTGTATTCAAAATATACATGGTTGGTGGTTGGAATTATTGGTGCCTTGGCCGGCTTAGGGGTTGCGTGCTGGGTTCATTAATGTTGTTAGCAATGGCAGAAGCCATTTCCACAGCAGGGGCCCTAGAAGCGGCTTGCTATTAGCCGTTGACGGACGGCCCTTGCAGTTTGACCATTGTGGGCCGTCCTCCCGCCTTGGTGCTGCTGATGATCATCCTCCTCGTCCTCTTCCTCCTCTTCCTCCTCCTCCTCTGGTGGTGCTCCAAGGCCTGGTGGCATTGGCTGGGTCCTGAGGATTGCCATGTTATGCAACATGCAGCACACGACTACGAAGTTGGATACTCGCTCAGGCGAGTACTGCAGGGCTCCTCCAGAATGGTCGAGACAGCGGAACCGTTGCTTCAGCACGCCGATTGTGCGCTCAATTATGTTCCTGGTTGCTTGATGGCTCTCATTGTACCGCAGCTCAGCAGGGGTGTTGGGCGTACGGAGCGGTGTCATCAGCCAGGTGCTCAATGCATACCCCTTGTCCCCGAGAAGCCAACCAACTGGCTGATGCGGTGCCTCGAAAAGTTCTGCCACTGTAGTCTGGTGCAGGTTAAAAGCATCGTGGCAGCTGCCAGGATAGTGGGCATTGACAGCGAGTATCAGCTGTCTGTGGTCACAGACCAACTGAACATTCAAGGAATGGAACCCCTTTCTGTTCCGGAATTCCTCGGCATTCTCATGCGGAGCACGCAAAGCCACATGCGTGCAGTCAATGGCGCCCTGCACCATGGGGAAGCCCGCTACCCTCGCAAAGCCCAGAGCGCGGTCACGCTGCTTGTCTGGGGTCATGGGGAAAGAGATGAACTCTCGTCTCCTTTTAAAGAGGGCATTTGTGACCTGCCGGATGCAGCAATGCACCGCGAACTGGGAGATATTGGCGAGGTCCCCAGCAGCAGCTTGAAATGAGCCAGTAGCGTAAAAGTTGAGAGCCACTGTGACCTTCACTGCCACCGACAGAGACGTCCTGGACCTCAGTTGAGGCTGCAGATCTGGCTGCAGCAGGTGGCAGAGCTCAGTGACCACCTCCTTGCTGAATCGCAGCCTTCGCAAACACAGCTCCTCAGACATATGGATGTAGGAGAGCTGTTCACGATATACCCTGGGAGGGTAAGCTCTCCTGTACATGCGCCTGATGGCCCTCCTCCGTCTGGCCATCATTGCCACTCTCTCTCTGCGTCTCTGTATCCTCCGATTCAGCTGGAGCAGGACGACGCCCCCAATCATTGCAGCCCCCATATTCTCTTTGCCAGAAAAGTAATGAGGTACAGCAACGAAAGTAGCAGCAAAGTTAGGATGAACTAGGCAAAACTACCTCACAAAGCGTTGAGTCAATGTAGAAGTCTCTCTCTCTCTCTCTCCGAATCTCTCTCTCTCTCTCAGAACGAGTGGTGCATAAATGTCGACCACAGAAAAAGACAGGAAGAGGCCCCCTTTAAATAGCGCCCCCCCCAGCCCCACACCGATTGATAACGTTCCAGTCTTCCGGTCGTTGGAAGCGCCAGGCGGTAAGGCAGGGGGCGCCACTCAATTTCCGCTCCGGGGCGCCCCAAGGGCGTTGCACCACGGAATGACGTCACAATCTGCGCGCGCAGGTGGTCGCAGCGGTAAGTTTTAGCGCCGCCGCACAATCTCAAGTTAAGTTCTCGAGCGGCGCAAACAGCGCTGCGCCCGGGCGTTAGCGCCTTAACGCCCCATTAGCGCCCATTTAAGGCGCTAACGGGAGGCGCAACCAACTGAATTTTTACCCCTATGACTCTATATTGAACGTATAATGAAATGCTCGTATCATATACTGTGATGCACATACCATATTGCATACCCATTGAGTAGATTGCAAGCACGCCATATACTGAGATTATTCATCCTTATATCACAATGTTGGGAGTGGGAATATTGGAAGTGAGGAGTTCATTAAAAGGATCATCTCATTTCTATCTGGAAGGAGAAAAACTCAATGTAAAAGATAATTGTCAAATAATGCAACAACCACTTCTTTGCTCAGCTGGGTCTACAAACAGAAATATTGAGACATCCACAGTTAGACTTTTTTGTTTGTCTGCTATTGAGTGTGCACTCTCTCCCCATAGGGGCACGCCCTACTTACCCAAGTCCAGAGAATTTGGGTACAGGTTGGCAAAAGCAGAGGGTTATGGAAAGTCAGGTGCACACAGGCGTACTGCTGGAGTTTAACCAACTAAAACTGGGCAGCTAACCATCACACAGCACAGCTTTCATTGCTTGACCAGGGATGGCTATCCTACCTGTTAGGACCTTGGCTTGTAGAGTTATCTGAAGTAAAGTGTGAAGATGCCAGTCCAGAAATGGCGATATATTTCCAAGTCAGGATGGTGTGTGACTTGGAGGGGAACTTGCAGGTGGTGGTGTTCCCATGCGCCTGCTGCCCTTGTCCTTCTAGGTGGTAGAGTTCGCAGGTTTGGGAGGTGCTGCCGAAGAAGCCTTGGTGAGTTGCTGCAGTGCATCTTGTAGATGGTACACACTGTAGCCACAGTACGCCGGTGGTGGAGGGAGTGAATGTTTAAGGTGGCGGATGGGGTGCCAATCAAGCAGGCTGCTTTGTCTTGGATGGTGTCGAAATTCTTGAGTGTTGTTGGAGCTGCACTCATCCAGGCAAGTGTAAAGTATTCCATCACATTCCTGACTTGTGCCTTGTAGATGTTGGAATGTCTTTGGGGAGTCAGGAGGTGAGACACTCGCCGCAGAATACCTAGCCTCTGACCTGCTCTTGTCACAGTGTTTATGTGGCTGGTCCTGTTAAGTTTCTGGTCAATGGTGACCCCCAGGATGTTGATGGTGGGGGATTCAGCGATCGTAATGCCGTTGAATGTCAAGGGGCAGTGGTTAGACGCTCGCTTGTTGGAGATAGTCATTGCCTGGCACTTGTGTGGTGCGAATGTAATTAATTTGATGTGAGGTACTTTGAGAAATCCTGAGGAAGTAAAAAGGCACTATATAAATGAAAATTATTTTTCTTCTCCTATGAAGCACTAGATTGAAAGCCTTGTGAAACTCAGTGAAAGCCATTCGGCTCATTGTATTTGTGCTGGCTCTTTGCTAGAGCAACCTAAAACTAATCTCACTGCCTTGGTCTTTCCCAACAGCCTTTCTCTGCTTCAAATATTTATCTAGTCTTCCCTTAAAAGTTGCAATAGTCTCTGTCACAATGACTTCCTGTGGCAAAGTATTCCATGTTCCAAGACAGCCGTCTGTGTGAAGAAATATCTCCTAGCTTCTCTCATTTTCATAGTGACAATTTTAAAATTGATGACCCCTCGTCATTGACTCCCTAATTAGAGGAAATAGTCTTTCCTTATTCTTGTGTCAAAACCCTTCATAATTTTAAAAGCCCTAATTAAATCTCCTCTTAGCCTTCTCTGCTCCAGTGGAAATAGTCCCAGTATCTCAAATCTTTCCTCATAACTATAGTTTCTCATTCCTGCCATCATCCTTGTGAATCTACACTTTGGGCTGGATTTTGAATGCCCCGTGGAGTTGGGTTTGGAGGCGTGTGGGGGGTTAAAGTAGCAGATTCGGGGGTCCCGACCCCATCCCGACTCCAACATGCCTCCACGCAATTTTGACAAAATGGGTCGCGGGGTTCCCGACTCCGTCCCGCCTCCAAGAGGCGCGAAAGGCCATTAACGCTCTTAACTATCCCTAAAGTGGCTCAGTAATGCCATTTTGAACCATTTTAGGTACTTCAACCCTTTTCCCACGTGAAGCACGCCTGATGGGAAACACTCCAGTGAAACCTGGCGGGAGCACAAGTGGATTGCTGACTATTAGCTGCAGCTCAACCTTTAAATAGGAGATTTGATCAGCCATCAATTGCAGGTGGCAGGACTTTGTTGTAACAGGTCTGGAGGAACTTTTAGAAGGCATAACCACAGCTCTGGAAGTTTGGAGCCTGACACCCATCTGCAGTGTGACCTCCTGGGAAACCCCTCTCGCCACCCTCATTGAGGGCTTCCTCAACTGAGACATATACCAGAGGCATGGGAGCCATTTATTTCCTTCCCTCCTGGATATCCGATGAGGAGGAACAGCAGCCGCGGCACCAGCAGAACCATGAACAACAGCACCACCAACAGCAGCAGCAACAGCAGCAGCGCCAAGCTGCTGCTCACCCATCTGAAGCTGCACAGGACAGAAGGGGACAGCGCATGGAAGGCCGTCGGCGCAGGAGATACCCCCAACTAGGGTCTACAGACAGAGGGTCAGCTACCTCAACATGTCTCAGCAGCAGTGCCAAAGGCGGCTCCGACTTTCGCGAGAGGTAGTGGGTGACATCTGCGCAATGCTGCAACAAGACCTGGAGCCCAGAGGACCAGGTGGACGCCCCTTACCAGTGGCCGTCAAAGTCACCACCGCACTCAACTTTTTTGCCTCAGGCTCATTCCAGGGATCAGCAGCAGACATCAGTGGCATCTCCCAGGCGGCCGCACACACCTGCATCATGCAGGTAACCGATGCCCTCTTTGCCATCGCGCACAATCACATCCATTTCACCAAGGATCGAGCAAGTGTCACGGCGCGTGCGGTTGGATTAGCTAATCTGGCAGGCTTTCCAAGGGTGCAGGGCGTCGTTGACTGCACACATGTGGCCCTTAAGGCACCCCATCGCAATCCAGGTATTTTTGTCAACCGCAAGGGCTTCCACTCCCTCAACGTTCAGCTGGTGTGTGACCACAACAAGGAAGTTCTGCATGTTTGTGCCAAGTACCCTGGCAGTTGCCATGACTCCTTCATACTGCGCCAGTCTAGTGTGCCTCCGCTATTCAGTCCGCCAGACCAACTTCACGGATGGCTACTTGGAGACAAGGGCTATCCCCTGAGGACGTGGCTAATGACGCCGTTGAGGAGCCCATCCAACGCAGCTGAGGAGAGCTACAACTCCAGCCACATTTCCATCAGATCCATAATCGAGCAAACCATCGGTATGCTGAAGATGCGCTTCAGATGCCTGGATAGATCAGGTGGAGCCCTGCAATACTCAGCAGCCAGGATCTCCAGAATCGTCGTGGTTTGCTGTGCACTTCACAACATGGCACAGCGTCGTGGCTTACAGATGCCGGAGGACCAAATGGCTCCTCACATAGCCTCCTCAGATAAGGAGGAGGAGGAGGAGAGAGAGAACGAACAACTTGCAGAGGCCCCTCAACCAGCGGCAGCATTACGCGAGACCATAGCTGCCCGGAATGCAAGGAGCGCACTCACCTTGGCCAGATTTGCTTAGCCTAGACAAGAAAGCACTTTTGCCTCGCAGCTTCTTACCAGAGCTACGACAATGGCCCAGACCCAGCGGATCCCTAACAATGTGACCACCATACTGACAATTGCAAGTTATCCTAAGGCCTCATTGTGGAAGTCCCATTAGCGAAATAACAGACTCCACAACTGCAGCTGTAGCCATCAGAGTTTTTATTTACACTTTAGACCTGATGGCTTCTTAACAATACACATCAAAATTCAGCCAAGTGACTACCCTTGTGACTATTTGTGCAGTTTCTTTCTCTTACGCGTGCTCCTACGTGGTGCTTCCCCTGTGGCTTCAGCAGAAGTGGAGGCCCCCTGCTCACTTTGTTGCTGCTCCTGTCTTGACTCCTTTGGCGGGCGTCCTCTGGGGTTGCGAACCTGAGTGGGCTCGGCAACAGTCTGCTGCTCCTGCGGCTGGGCAGGGGTTGAGACGCCGATCTCACTTGGGTGCGGACTCTGGTGGGGCTCTGAGCGAGGACCTGTCAGTGGCATGGAAGTGTGAGCGCTTGGAGAGGAGCCCCCACCTCCTTGTTGTGTGCCACCAACATCCCTCTCATGGGTCAGGTCCACCTCAGCACTTGCAAGTGGCTTGAGAGCACCTTGCTGCACATCAGGGGGGCCATGGGGACCCGTATCTGCACTGGAAGTCCTACTCAGAAGGACTTCCATGAAGGTCTGGTTTCTCTGTTCAATAGATGGCCATCGCTCCTCCAGAAATATCATTCTATTCAGAACAATGACCATGTTTTCTGCACTCTGGTGACTTATCACCTCCATGGAGGTTGCCATCCTTTCATGCGCCAATGACTCCACAAAGGCTCTGCTCATGTTCGCTATGGACTCCTCCATTCGCTCCACACTCGCAGCGACCCTGGAGATAAAACCTGTCAGAGACTCCTGCATCTGTTCCTGGAGTCCCAGCACTGCTGATCTTATGGATGGCCCCAGAGGCAGAGGGTCGACATGCAGCTGAGCCGAGCTAGGAGAGTCCTGCGCCCTCTGACTAGGACTCTCCACTGCTGTCCCTGTCTCCATCATCTGCTGATGCTCACTTGTGAGCTGTGATACACCAGGAGACAACACTACTCTATGTCCCGAGGGTCCCACCGAGTTGCGAGTGTCTGCGCTGGTGCTGGGTGCGCTTAGTTCTGCTGACGCTGCGCCCTCAGAGGTTGCAGCTTCCTCTGAGGAGTCTGTCTGCTCAGGCTGGTCCTCCTGGCTAGTGGGGACGGGTGCTTGCGATGGTCCTGTGGGGGAGTAAAGGAAAGAGTCAGAGATGTGATGCCAAGGTTACATGCACATTGCATATTGCAGATGATCATAAATCCATCTGTTAGAGCTTCAGACTCATTATCAGCGACTCATGCAATGTCAATGAGAGAGATGGAACACTATTCAGTCACCAGCTTGCTCTGCTGCACCCGTCTGTCCATCCCCTACTTGCGTTTCCTCCTGGACGCCCACGATTTCCAGGACCGCCTCCTCCCAGGGGGTGAGCTGGGCTAATGAGGGTGGGCCTCCTCCTGTCCTGGCTCTTTCTCTTTTATTGTGAGCTCTCTTTTCCTGCAATGAGGGAGACAAGTGGAGTTTGAGTGAGATTGAAGGAGTGAGTGTAGAGAGTCCATAGCATAGATGCTTAGAAGGAGACAAAGATGGAGTGAGGTGGCAAGACCAAGGGCCCTCCCTGTGTGTTGTAAGTTGTTTTCATAGCATGACAGTGATAGGGAGTGTGAGGGCTGCATAGTGGAATAGTAAGGTGAATGTGACCATAGAGGGAGAGGGAATGGGTAAGGATGCATGGATGTCAGTGTCAAGTGGGATATGGAGGAAGAGGTTGCTAAAGCTGAGTGCTGGTGAGGAGAGGCAATGGGGATCAGATTGAGGGTGAAGGGAAAGTCATACTCACTTTAGCAGTACGTAGAAGGTCATGAAACCTCTTCCTGCACTGGATCCAGGTCCTGCTTGTCAGAGATAAAGAGGTGACCTCCTGGGCGATCTGGACCCACACAGCCTTTGTCTGCTGGGGAAGCTTCTTCCTCCCTGAGGAGGGGAAGAGCACCTCCTTGTTGGCTCTTGCTCCATCTACCAAAGCCTGAAGGGCAACATCATGGAACCTGGGAGCAGCCCTGGCCTGTTGGCTGGCCATTCCTGCTGCAGGTGCTGAGATTACAGGTCCAAAAGCTTGGCAGCCTGCAGAGGAAGCAAGGCTTGCTGCAGACCTTAAATACAGCAGCAATGATGATGTCATCGGAGGCAACTTTCAGACTGGAATTACTCATTGGCCATGGGTTCCCACATGTGGGAACTCAATTGGCCAATTAAGTTAAAATCGCATCATTAATTCACATTAATCTGGAGTCGGGGGGGCAACACGAAATGTGGGTAACACGAGCCCAACCCGACCCCAAGACAAAATCCAGCCCTTTATGTTTTCTATGGCTTTAATGTCCCTTCTACAAAGGGTTTCCAAATCTGGACAGAGTACTTTAACTGTGGCCTAACAGTTCGCCTTGCAAACTTATTATTACCTCAAATTGATTAGTACACTATGCCCATATTTATAAACTGCAAAATGTTATTGGCCTTTTGATATTTGAAATTTTGTATAAAGCTACAACCTGTCCTACAATTTTCTCACAAGAACAAAGGGGGAGAAATTCAGTATCGCCCCATTTGGGACGCAATTATCGGCTGCGTGCAAAGATTAGCGCCTGGCGCTAATTATCGCCACCGACTGCAAACTTGACTTTTATCACCCCTGGAGGTGATTGGAGCGCTAAATCAGGCGCTTCACACCTGTCTTAAGGCGCAAAGGCCGAGGAGCGAGGCGCTACCTCAGAGCGCTGGCGAAGCTCATGTGATGTCAGTCAGCAATGGAACACAGACACAATGGCACGGGCCAGTTCTTAAAGGGGATGGTTGATCTTGCTTTCCATCCATATCCTGCTCATTGCAGCCTTGAATCCCGGCCTGGAGAGACCTGCACATCAAATCTGCTGGAAAGAACAATGGAGAGTACCAGGCAAAGAGCTCAGAGTGCAGCTCCCACAGTCTCTGCTAAATCGATACAAGGAATGGCAAATCAAAATGAACCTGCAAAGTGCTGCTCAGTACCCAAAACTCCTTCACACAGCGTTGAATCTCTCCAGAAGTCTCTCTCTCTCTCTCTCAGAATGCGTGGTTCAAAAATGGCACCAACAATAAAAGGCAGGAAGCGGTCGCCTTTAAATAGCGCTCCCCCAGTCCCTTCATGACTGCAAAACGCTCCCCTCAACCTGTCGTTGCAAGCGTCAGGCGGTAAGGCAGGGGGGCGCCACTCAATATCTGCTCCGGGACGATACCGGGGCGTTGCGCACTCGACTGACGTCACGATCTGCCGGCGCAGGAGATCGTGGCGGTAGTGTTTAGCGCCGCCGCAAAATGTCTAGTTAATTTTGCGAGTGGAGCAAACATCGCCGCGCCCGGGCGCTAGATGCTTTGCGCCCGATTAGCGCCCTCTTAAGGCGCTAACGGGAGGCGCAACCAACTGAATTTTTCCCCCAAAATCTTTTATTTTCTGATTTAGTCTGTTGGCCTCCAAGGCGTCCAATGTCTGCGCTGTAACAGCTTGAAGAACCACCTTAAAAACAAATAACACAGCCAATACTTACCTTGAGAGTGCTGTTCTCGTCTTAGCACTTACTATGCTCATAACAAAATTTCTCTCTTTAACACAGGCTTGTTCTGATTAATTGATAAGGGTTTTTGCCTGTGCTAAAATAGTGCAGAGAGGAAGTTCATACGAGCCTTATAAGAGTTGGTATTATAATTTCTATCTTATGATCTAATTCAAATGGCACATTGGTTATGCTAATATACCATTTTAGCAGGGGTACACGCAAGAATTACTTAATTATTTTGGTTACTCACAGCACTTTGGGGGGGGGGAGGGGTGGGGGGAGGGAGGAGAAAAAAATGGTAGGGTAATAGACTTGAAAATATAAGGGCCCTGAAATACCATGGGGATGATGTCCCAGCGTAAGTCCTGGGATATGCCTGCTGATGTCTTCAGCTCCTGACCTCAGCAGACTATGCAGTGCTGAGTGAGTTTCAGAGCCACTGGGGGCACGTCTCGGGCACCTGCCTGACTAAGGTCAGTGATTCCCATGGAGGCAGCCTGTTTCGGGGTGAAGGGAGTGTCTACCAGGCCCTCCTGGAAATATCCCACAAGGATGCTCAGCACCAAAGAGCCGAGAAAATAATCTTTGACAAAAATTTTGGGTTGGTCCAAACCATGATGCAGGCTTGGCCCCATTGTGGCGGGTCCTCACTTTTACTGGGCATAACAGCAGCTGGTATTCCTCCCAGCCAGGGACAAAGAAACTCTAAGTCTGGAGGTCCCCTTTCTTGCCCACGTCCCCTCTGACGCGGGTGATCCTGTGTTGAGTGAATGGAGGTTCTTCCCCAAACAAGGTCCCATGGACTCTGCGGGTGGGGGGTGGGGGGGCGGCCATGACCTGGCTTAATTCATCTCTCTTTAGCTGCACTCCTGTCAGACTTATAGTGAGAGTGTGCTAAGGAATTTTTAGGATCATGAATAGACCATTAGGTTCAGTAAGCCTTTTCGAGCATATCTAGGTAGTTTTTTTTCATGTCCCTTAAGCTTTGTAAATATACTTTGTGCAAGTTGTACAGTCAATTTATGCAATAATTCTACAACATAAACTTGTATATGGAAAAGAAGAAACCTTAATTAAACAAACCAAAATGGCATGGGGAATGAACAGATGGCGCAATGAGTTATAACCATAATTTTATCCCGGGGACCAATTATAACTTTATAATTTTATCTCTAGTTCAAACTTATAGAAAGGAAGTTTCCCCTTTTAACAAGCTGCAAGGGTGATAAGTAAACGTTTACTCAATCTCCATCTAATTCGTAGTGAGCACAAATCCAGAGAATAAAAGTATCCAGAAATTAGCATAAAATTACTAATCCCATTCATAAATGACCCAAGAATGGCTGTTGTGGAAAATGGTAGAGTTTTTGTAGATGTAGTTGGGAATATTTTTCTGAGGCTCGGGTGGGGGGCGGGGTGGTGGCGGGGGGGGGGGAAGCTTTACTGTTGGACAGAATTTAGGAAGCTTTGCTCTGTATCTGTCCTACAATATATGTGACCTCCATTATTAATCTTAACTGTTACCATGCTGGAGGTAAATGTACTCATCCAGTGGCAACCATTCCGGTTTGTTAAATTTATCACTTCTGACTATTAACTTTAGTTTCTGTGCCCTGTTTCTTGGCTGGAGCTACAGATTTTTTAAAATAAGTGTGTGCCAATCTGTCATCTCTTACTCACTGATTTTTCTCTTCATTCTCTTCTGGACTGAATTTGTGAACCATCCTGAACCAACACAACAGACACTTTGAAAACATTTGCAGTCTCCTACTTCTGCACCATTACCAATAGCAGCCAGTAACCAACGTAGTGATGTCCACCTGGAACTATTCCACCTGCATACATTACTTACTCGCCCCTATTCCAATCTGCCAGCTGTTATCTTGTTGCAACATGAGCTGCAGATGAACGTTTTGAGATCAAAAAAGCTAGATGAACAATGATTTTATCCAAGGATAGGAAGAAGATATTTAGTTATTTGACAAATCATCTTGAATTAGATCAATTCTGGTCACTTCATGTTTGGAGTTCAGTTTGGTATTCAGCCCAAGTCATCTCATCATGGAGCCAAAACATCTACATAGACCTTCTGGGACAAAGCAATGGCCAAGTGATGTTTGCCATTTGCTGAGAGATACAGTATAGGTTAATAGACAGATCAGCGGAATGTCTCACCATTACTGTTAAATACAAACACATTTAGATGTAATACATTTGTCAATATATTATATTGAAAAATTTAATTCAAAACAATGCTAATCAGTCTCAGACCATGTTGAGACATCTTCTTGAAAATTTACAATGTTAATTCAAGATAGATATTTGTTTTCTCTATTTTTTACATCATATATTTATGGGTCTTTTCATAATGCAATATTGCAGGATCATTCATACATGACTACTGTTCTGCAACTTTCTAATTAAGAAGACTGTGATATAAAATATTCAGTATTAAGCAATATGGATAGAGCCAGGATAGTGTGACTAGGAAGGCAAAGACATTTTTCAGAATAGTGAACAAATCAGTGTCACTTAATATATTTAGGTCTGGAATTTCCACCGGAGTTCTACCCGTCTCCCAACATAACATCAATGGGAGAGCAGAAAATCCCCGAAGAAGCAACATTAACAGCCATTTTCAAACATGTCCATTGTTTATCTGGGGTTTCTATTGATTTGCCATTGAAGTCACTGTGGGAGATCAGGAGAACCCACATAGAATTTCAGTGCCTTCATTTCTGGGATCCTAAGTGGAGTGGAGGGATTAATTTCAACAAGAATGGCAATGCTTCTATTAGTCTCTCATCAGCCAGCTATACCATAGAATGCTACATAACTGTTATGTGGTGAAAATAACATAATTGAATCCAAATCATATCCGTAATTTGTAAGCTCATGCACTTTCCCTATGAATTTAATTTTATGAGTGAGGTTGTTACAATTTACCAGTTTTTTAATAGACTCACAACATCTCTCACAACATGTTTGACAGCAGTTCCTGTAAATGGACCTCATCTTCGACAATCCAGACACTGTAAACATTCAGTAATCGGCTTTTACAGATCTGTGTGACCCAAGGATTAAAATTTAGTTTGTCTGATTTATCCTACTTGAAGTTTTCTGCTTATTGGATAAGATCAAATGTAGTTTTATGCTCCATAATCAAACTCACTTTGGGATGGTCGATATTAAATCCAGATCAGATTTTATTTGCTAAATCAACTAAGATATTTATTTACAATTAAGAGAAACACGAAGCATAAAAGTTTGGAAAATGTGAATACAATATAAAACATAAATATAATGAGAAATGTCAACCATGAGATAATTTCACTTTGCAAGAACAGTGCAGCAGGCCACAGGTTGTAGGAATACGAACATATGAAAATGGCGGGCTGGAAAAGACCATCTGAGCCAACAAGTCTGCCCCATGTTGTGATACCTAAAGGTTAAACACCTCCTAGCCATGTAAACTCCTGGCAAAAAAACCCCAGATAAAAACCCAAAAAGCAAAAAAGAAAGAATGACTTGCATTTCTATAGCGCTTTTCACGACCACCGGACGTCCCAAAGCGCTTTACAGCCAATGAAGTACTTTTTGAAGTGTAGTCACTGTTGTAATGTAATCAAGGCCAATTAGGGGAAGGATGGAGTTTAAATGCTGCGTCGCATGAGATCAGAATCATGTTTATGCACAGAATGGAAATGGTCAGCAAAGTGGTCACCCAAACTACAATTGTTCTCTCTAATATGGAGGAGACTTTGTTGTGAGCAATGAATAGAGTATAATTGGAGCAGTATCTGTAAATTATACTTGCAAATAGAGTGCCTGGGGCCCTGGACAATAATATGGGAAGAAGTTAATGAAGGGTTGTGGGAATCACAATTTAAACAAAGTAACCTGCTTACATATACATTATCCAACATTTTTAGTATTTTAAAGACCTGGATCATTCCCCTTGTCAATCTTATTTTTTCCACTAAGAACAGACAATTAGCAAACGGATTTCATCGGCATATTCTTTTTCTTAGTCACAGTAGCAAGTTTACATTTATGCTACTGAAATAAAAAATCTGAACCAAAATCTAGTATAGCTCTTAATTATACTAAACTATCTAAATGTATTGGTGCAGATTGGTATTCATCCCTGGCAAAGGCAAAAATCTGACTGACTAAATTGATATGAAAAACAAATGTAATCATAGCACTTTAACTTATTTTGATGTTATACCCAGGTTGAGATCTGAGATCCCACAAATAATAATGATTTTTCATTTATATTTCTCAGTCTCAGACAGAGAGGGGGAGATTTTAACACCCACCGCCCAGTGGAAATGGGGCAGTAGCAGAGTTAAAATGGAGGTGATGAACTTAACACCCCATTCCCGCTCCACCGCCATTTTGCCTGGGGCATACCGCTGAACCCCCTGAATCAGGTACCTCGATGCTATTTTAACTGCCTACTAGGTAGGAATATCACCCATGGATGCTCTACTCAGTATAACCTGGCAGAAGAGCAGAAGAGTAATGGAAGTGTTGAAATTATTTTTGTGGGCCAGCAGGAATACGAATGCTCTTCTGGCCTCCACAAGAATAATGTCACTAATGTCAGATGATGTTGCTTCGGTCTTCCCCGCCGCCCCCCCCCACCCCCCAACCAATTGGAAACCCCTTGGACCTAACTTTTTCCCAGACAGCCCAATCTTTTGCTGGAGTCAGTGAGCTACATCGGATGCCCATTTGTTGTCCGCATCCTGCTATATATATGTCACTGGGGCCCAGCCCTCAACATGGGCTAGGCCTCGCCAGCTGGCCAGGGATTTACATCGATCCCAGATTTGAACTTTTAACTCATTGGCAGTAGTAGCTTGGCCACCTGTTACACGCCCCACTTGATTTTCCTTTCCATTGACTTTAATGAAAGAAAGAGACAGATCTTATATTTATATAGTGCCTTTCATGACCTCAGGGCATCCCAAAGTGCTTTACAGCCAATGAAGTACTTTTGAAATTATTTTTTTTTAATTGTTTTTTTATTTGTTTATGGGATCAGGACGTTGCTGGCAAGGCCAGCATTTATTGCCAATCCCTAATTGCCCTTGAGAAGGTGGTGCTGAGCCGCTTTCTTGAACCACTGCAGTCCGTGTGGTGAAGGTACTCCCACAGTGCTGTTAGGGAGGGAGTTCCAGGATTTTGACCCAGCAACGATGAAGGATCGGCGATATACTTCTAAGTCAAGATGCTGTGTGACTTGGAGGGGAACTTGGAGGTGGTGGTGTTCCCATGCGCCTGCTGCCCTTGTCCTTCTAGGTGGAAGAGGTCGCGGGTTTGGGAGGTGCTGCCGAAGAAGCCTTGGCGAGTTGCTGCAGTGCATCTTGTAGATGGTACACTGCAGCCACAGTACGCCGGTGGTGGAGGGAGTGAATGTTTAAGGTGGTGGATGGGGTGCCAATCAAGCGGGCTGCTTTGTCCTGGATGGTGTCGAGCTTCTTGAGTGTTGTTGGAGCTGCACTCATCCAAGCAAGTGGAGAGTATTCTATCACACTCCTTACTTGTGCCTTGTAGATGGTGGAAAGGCTTTGGGGAGTCAGGAGGTGAGACACTCGCCACAGAATACCAAGCCTCTGACCTGCTCTTGTAGCCATAGTATTTATATGGCTGGTCCAGTTAAGTTTCTGGTTAATGGTGACCCCCAGGATGTTGATAGTGGGGGATTCGGCGATGGTAATGCCATTGAATGTCAAGGGGAGGTGGTTAGACTCTCGCTTGTTGGAGATAGTCATTGCCTGGCACTTCTGTGGCACGAATGTTACCTGCCACTTATCAGCCCAAGCTTGAACGTCGTCCAGGTCTTGTTGCATGCGGGCATTGACTGCTTCATTATCTGTGGATTTGTGAATGGCGCTGAACACTGTGCAGTCATCAGCGAACATCCCCATTTCTGACCTTATGTTGGAGGGAAGGTCATTGATGAAGCAGCTGAAGATGGTTGGGTCTAGGACACTGCCCTGAGGAACTCCTGCAGCGATGTCCTGGGGCTGTCATGATTGACCTTCAACCACCACAACCATCTTCCTTTGTGCTAGGTATGACTCCAGCCAATGGAGCGTTTTCCCCCTGATTCCCATTGACTTCAGTTTTACTAGGCTCCTTGATGCCAGACTCGGTCAAATGCTGCCTTGATGTCAAGGGCAGTCACTCTCACCTCGCCTCTGGAATTCAGCTCCTTTGTCCATGTTTGGACCAAGGCTGTAATGAGGTCTGGAGCCGAGTGGTCTTGGCGGAACCCAAACTGGGCATCAGTGAGCAGGTTATTGGTGAGTAAGTGCCGCTTGATAGCACTGTCAATGACACCTTCCACCACTTTGCTGATGATTGAGAGTAGACTGATGGGGCGGTAATTGGCCGGGTTGGATTTGTCCTGCTTTTTGTGGACAGGACATACCTGGGCAGTTTTCCACATTGTCGGATAGATGCCAATGTTGTAGCTGTACTGGACCAGCTTGGCTAGAGGCGCGGCTAGTTCTGGAGCACAAGTCTTCAGCACGATAGCCGGGATGTTGTCAGGGCCCACTGTCTTTGCTGTATCCAGTGCGCTCAGCCGTTTCTTGATATCACGTGGAGTGAATCGAATTGACTGAAGACTGGCTTCTGTGATGGTGGAGACCTCAGGAATAGGCCGATATGGATCAATCATTCAGCACTTCTGGCTGAAGTTGATTGCAAACGCTTCAGCCTTGTCTTTTGCACTCACGTGCTGGGCTCCACCACCATTGAGGATGGGGATATTCATGGAGCCTCCTCCTCCCGTTAGTTGTTTAATGGTCCACCACCATTCACGACTGGATGTGGCAGGACTGCAGAGCTTTGATCTGATCCGTTGATTGTGGGATCGCTTAGCCCTGTCTATAGCATGCTGCTTCCGCTTTTTAGCGGAAATGTAATCACTGTTGGGAAATGCAGCAGACAATTTTCACTCAGCAAACTCCCACAAACAACAATGAGATAAATAACCAGATAATCTGTTTTAGTGATCTTGGTTGAGTGCTAAAATATTAGCCAGCACATGGGGAGAACACCCATGCTGTTCTTTGCATAGTGCCATGGGATCTTTTCCGTTCACCTGAGAGGCAGATAGGTCCTCGGTTGAACAAGTTATCTGAAAGACGTCAATGGAAAGGAAAGGGCATAGTGTATAATGGGCAGACAATCCCCTAACGTTTGTTTTCTGCCTGGTGGTGAAAGTTAAAATCGAGCCGATTGTGTGGAAGAGGGGTCTTGGAGGCATAAAATAGGTAATAGTGCGTGACCTGTTCTATCAACTCAACATTATTTTAATATTGTGGATGATTGTAGTGATTATTTAGCATATATTACCTTAGCAAGTGTGTGGTCTGCTGTACTCCACACCTCTCCTCATGTACACTGTGGGCCCGATATTTACGGGAGGTATGTCTGTGTTTGTGTGTGTCAGCGAGAAATGGAGATGCAGAGAAAGATTGGCTTGGATCAATTAGATTCAGGTTCAGTTGTTCTTTTCCAGTTAAGGATAATACACACTCCTACACAAACACACACACATCAGTATTTTTTTTAATTTTAAGAAGTTTATTGAGTTACATAAAAATTAGATTTAATTCACGTGGCATTTGCAGGAACTACATTGAGATACTGATACAGTTGTCCATATTTAATCAGCACTACGTAACAAGAGGGTCAAAATTGTTTTCCTGGCAGGATACGGGGGTAATCTCTCCCAGGAAATTCCATGGCTTTCTGTTGGGGTGGGGTGGGTAGCGTATATATTCTGATGGACAAGGCGTTGTAGTTGTGTGGGACAGGTCTTCAGCACTACAGCTGAGATGTTATCAGGGTTCATAGCCTTTGCTGTCTCCAGTGCTCTCCTTAATATCACATGGAGTGAACTGAATTGGCTGGACACATCTATGATGGTGGAGACCTCGGGAGGGGACCGAATAGGATCATCCGTTTTATACTTTTTGACTGAAGACACTTGCAAACACTTCGGCTGAGATTTTCCCTACCTAGGCAACGTCGGTTGCGGGTCCCGGCCTCACTGCTGCCCAGAGTCCGCTGTGTAGAATGATTTTCCCCTGATTGGGCTTGTTAAGCCCGCCCAGCGCGTTTCCCGGCCAATTGAAGGAAGCAGGTCTGATGACATCATTTGATGACGCGTCATCAGCCGGTTTCCTTAAAGGGACCATGCGCAAATTTAGTTTGACAGTTGTGCTGTCAGTGTTCTACAGCATTGAGGTGCTGCAAACACTGACAAGCACTGCACAGAGGTGCATGGCTGCACCCAGGTTCACCCATGACTCCCTCCATATGTTTATGGAGGGAGTCACAGCACGCAGGGAGGTTCTCTTCCCTTCCAATGCATGGAAGAGACCTCCCCAGGAGACCAACGCAGCCTGGTTGCACATTGCACAGGAGAGCACAAGCAGGGATGTGGTCAGGAGGACCTGGGTGCAGTGCCACAAAACTTTCAATGATCTCAGTAGATCACAAAACATTACTGCAAAGCCATATTCAACCTCATCCTGCTGTGCCACTCATCACATCCCCATCACTCTGCCTTCCCTACCCTACTCCTGCACATCCTTCTCACACCAACTTACCTTGCACCTCCACCCATCCCTCACTATCTACATTATCACTTCCCCATCTCACTAACCACCCCTCACAATCACCCTCATCCTAGTCTAATCATACCAACTAACAACACACTTGTGTGTTTTAGCCAATGTTCATGTGAAGTTTCTGTTAATGTGGTGTCAAACATTGAAACCTTTATTTTCAACACTTTGCATTCTTGGACAGATTTGTGTGCACCTTTGGAAGTGGCTTAGTGAGTTGCAGTGAATGTTGAGACATAACTTACAACCCTCCCCCCCCCACCCCGCCCCCCCCCCACCCCCCCGGCAATGGTGATGAGTGTGAAAGGAATGGCTTGGGCACTGTAGGGATGCTTTATGGTGTCGGTGTGGGGTGATGCCAACCTGGCACATCATGTAGCAGCCAGGATGTACAGCATCAAGTGAAGTAAATGTGGCCATGGTGAGGCCATCCTTGGCAATGTGGTTGGGTGCTGATGCCCTCTGTCCTGTGCAGCATCAGTTGATTGCAGAGAAGGTTAGTGTTGTTGTTGGTGCTGCTGGTGTGCCTGGTGTGCCTGGTGATGCTGGTGTTCGGGCTGATTATGGTGGGATTCTGAGGACCAAGGTGAGAGAGTATAAAGTGCACCCATGATGATGGAATAGATGGTAGGTGAAGTAGAGATGAAGTCAATGGTGAGAGAGGTAATGAGGTCAGACTGGATGGAGACTTGTGTAAAGATTTGCAGCATTCTGAATCTGTTGTGGAAATGCAGTTTAGAGAAGCTAATTGCTAAAGCAAGATATCTGAATCAAGTGGGAGCTTTGACTTGACATTTGAAGCTGTCAACTCATCAGGTGAAACAATGGCCACTGAGCTCCCACCTCAGCTTCACTGATGAGGTCTAGACACAGCGGGAAACCGGTGGGCGACTTGTCAAATTCAAAAAGCTGGGAAAAAAACATTGTTAAGTGGCTGTAAACAAGGTTCATACCTCATTCTAAGGTACACCTGGTGTTGCTCCTGACATGCCTTTTTACACCATCCTAGCTTGATGGTGATCAAGGAATAAGGGATGTGTCAGCACATTAGGTCACAGATCGTGGTGGTATACAATTTGGCTGCTGCTGATGACCCACAGCACTTCATGGATGCTTAGTTTTGAGCTGCTAGAGCTATCCTGAGTCTGTCCCACTTAGCACGGTGATAGTGCCACACTTCATGATGGCTTTAGTGCTGGTCCTCAATTTTAAATAAACAGGACAACTAAGGCCATCTGATTATCCCAAATAGCTCTCATTTCCCAATGTAGGGAATTTACAATTTTATTTGGGAAATACCTGCCGCTAAAAATGATCATCATGTTCCTCTTCACCACTTTGGGACAACTTTGACAGATTTCTTACTTGTATTCCTGAAGAGGATTATTCTGAGTTACTTGTGTTGTTGATCCCACTGGTATTTCATTTAGAATATGTGACATAACAGGAGATCAAACCACAGTATTCTAATAAACAGGTATCATGGCCGGGAACCTTCTCGGAATGGTCCCGCTCCGCCGCCATAGCTTCGCTGGAGGTGCGATGGAATAACCATTTGCAGACATAAGTGGAGCTTCCGCCGCACTTCCGGTGAAATTACAGTGGCCGAGTGGGAGCAGCTCCAAGGGAATGCCAGGCCATGATGTCATTGATGTCATTGATGAGTACAGGAATAGGAGGAGAGAACAGATGAATGCGTGGCTGGAGAGATGGTGCAGGAGGGAGGGCTTTAGATTCCTGAGGCATTGGGACCATTTCTGGGGAAGTTGGGACCTGTACAAGCCGGACGGGTTACACCTCAACAGAGCCGGGACCAATATTCTCGCGGGGAGGTTTGCTAGTGCTGTTGGGGAGGGTTTAAACTAGCTTGGCAGGGGGATGGGCACCAGCATCTAGAAGTAGAAAAGAGGAATAAGGTGCATAAAAGAGTGAGTGTGTTGGATAGTACTAGAGAAGAAAGTAGTATTGGAGGTGGAAGTAGTACCGTATTAGATAGGAGCAGACTAAGAAAGACTACGAAAAATTCAAAAATGAGTTTCGAATGCATGTACGTAAATGCACAAAGTGTGGTGAATAAGGTTGGTGAGCTACAAGCACAATTAGCCGTGTGGCAATATGATGTTGTGGCAATAACGGAAACGTGGCTTAAAAATGGTGAGGACTGGGCACTTAATATTCAAGGGTACAAGATGTTCAGAAAAGATAGGGAAGGAAAAAAGGGAGGTGGGGTGGCAGTGCTGATTAAGGAAGACATTGTAGTGTTGGAAAGGGAGGATGTTCTTGAGGGGACAAGGACAGAATCCATTTGGTTAGAGTTGAGGAGCAAAAAGGGTATGATTACACTATTGGGGGTATTCTACAGGCCTCCAAATAGTGAGAGGGAGGTAGAGGAACAAATCTGCAGAGAAATCGCAGAGATATGCAAGAGCTATAGAGTGGTGATATTGGGGGAATTTAATTACCCAACTATCGATTGGGATAATGCTAGGGTAAAGGGAAAGGAGGGGGTGTAATTTCTGAAATGTGTTCAGGAGAATTTCCTTGACCAGTATGTTCTTGGCCCAACTAGGAAGGAGGCATTGCTGGATTTGGTGCTGGGGAATGAGGTGGGCCAGGTCGACCAAGGTTCTGTGGGAGGACACTGGGTACGAGTGATTATCGTACCATAAGATTTAGATTAGCAATGGAGAGGAGCAAGGAACAATCTAGAGTGGAATTTCTAAACTGGAATAGTGCTAACCTCAATGGGATGCAAAAGGATCTAGCCAGGGTAAAATGGAACCAAAGACTGAAAGGAAATCTGTAACGGAACAATGGGTGATCTTTAAGGAGGAGATGTTCCAAGTACAGGCTAGGTACATTCCAACAAGAGGGAAGGGTAAGGGAACCAAAGCAAGGGCTCCTTGAATGACGAGGGAGATAGAGAAGATGATGAAACAAAAAAAGAGGGTGTATGATGAATGTCAGGTGAATTCTTCAAGGGAGAACTAGACTAAATACAATAAGTTGAGAGGGGAACTGAAGATGAAAATAAGATTGGCAAAGAGAAAATATGAGAGTAGAATGGCAGTTAACATAAAAGGGAACCCAAAAATCTCCTGCCGGCATGTAAACAGTAAGCGGGTAATAAAGAGGCGGGGTGGGGCCTATTAGGGACAAAGAAGGTGATATATGCTTAGACGCACAGGGCAAGGCTAGAATACTCAATGAGTACTTTGTATCGGTGTTTACTAAGGAGGTGGATGCTGACAAAATATTGGTAGAAGTGGAAAAGGTAGAAGCAATGGAAGGGGTGAAAATTGATAGACAGGATGTACTAGAAAGACTGGGTATGCTTAGAGTGGACAAGTCGCCTGGCCCAGATGGCTTGCATCCCAGGTTGCTAAGGGAATTGGGGGAGGAAATAGCAGAAGGGCTTGCCATAATTTCCCAATCTTCCCTAGATGCGGGGGAGGTGCCTGAAGATTGGAAAGTGGCAAATGTGACACCATTGTTCAAGAAAGGGTGTAAGGACAATCCTAGTACTACAGGCCAGTCAGTTTAACATCAGTGGTGGGTAAAGTTTTAGAAACAATAATCAAGGAAAAAATTAACGGGCACTTGGAGAGGTTTAAGCTAATTAAGGAGAGCCAACACGGATTTGTAAAAGGCAGATCGTGTTTGACTAATCTAATTGAATTGTTTGATGATAGAGGTGTACAAGATTATGACGGGTTTGGATAGGCTAGACGGGGAAAGGCTGTTCCCACTAGTTAATGGTACAAGGACTAGGGGACACAGATTTAAGGTTTTGGGTAAGAGATATAGGGGGGATGTAAGGAAAAACTTTTTTACGCAGCGAGTGGTGAGGACCTGGAACTCACTGCCAATGGAAGTGGTGGAAGCTGAGACACTCAGGGCTGGGTTTTACCTGCCGAGACGAGTTGGGGGCGGGACTGCTGCCTTTTGGGTTCTAGTCCCGCCCCCAGCGATGTCTGACGCACAGATGCTATTTTCCCCTGATTGTCTTGTTGAGCCCGCCCTGCGGGCTTGCCGGCCAATTAAGGGAAAGCCTCGCCAGTTGATGACGCCAATTAAGGGAAAGTCTTGACATCAGTTGATGACACTTCATCTGCCGGTTTTCTTAAAGGGACATGTACTATTTATTTTTGCTAGATGATCTGTCAGTGTTTGACAGCATTGAGGTGCAAGGACTAGGGGACACAGATTTAAGGTTTTGGGCAATCACGGACAATCACTGTACAAAGGTGAGCCCTTGCCGCCAGGCTCTCCAATGACTCTCTCCTTAGGACAAAACAGATGGCAGCTGCAGGTGAGGTTTCAGAAGCGATCTGTCACTTCTCCCAATGAGGTGAGGCCACACAAACACTTCAAAGCTTGTCACCTACAGAAAAATCTAAACACATTAAAAATGACTTTCCCAACATCTCCTTACCTCTGATACACACCAGTGTCCCATTGGATCCTACACATAACTTCTGCAGCTGTCATCTATACACAAACATTACAACAGACCCACAGCACGCCTCACTTACCCTGGCGGGTTCCCCGACGTCGGGAAGCCCACAGCAGAAGTCTCAAAATGGGAAAAAGCCTCTTAACTGCCTGCTAACTACCTGTTAACAGGCAGTTAAGTGGCTATAATCCTCTTCCCGCCGCTAGGAGTCGGGTCTCTGCACAAATTGGGGACCTGACTCCCGGGAGGATTGTTTGGAGGCGAGTTGGGAGCGGGTTCGGGACCTGCTCCCATTCTTCTTGATTTTGCCAGCAGTTCTGCATCCAAACCCGCCTCCTCAGGGCTGGTAAAATCCAGCGTTCAATTTTTTCAAGGGGAGACTGGATAGGCACTTGAGGGAAATAAACTTGCTGGGCTACGTGGATAGAGCGAGGGAATGGGACTGACTGGATTGCTCTACAGAGAGCTGGCATGGACTCAATGGGCCGAAAGGCCTCCTTCTGTGCCGTGATGACTCTATGGGGGAGAAATTTGGTATCGGCCCGTTTGTGGCGCAATTATCGATTGGGCGCAAAGTTTAGCGCCTGGTGCTAATTATCGCCTCCGACTGCAAACTTGGCTTCTATCGCCCCTGGAGATGATTGGAGCGTTAAATCAGGCGCTACACACCTCTCTTAAGGCGCTAACGCGGAGGAGCGAGGTGCTACCTCAGAGCGCTGGCGAAGCTCATGTGATGTCAGTCAGCAATGGAACACAGACACACTGGCGCCAGCCAATTCTTAAAGGGGAGGGTCGATCTTGCTCTCCATCCACTCCCTGCTCATTGCAGCCTTGAATCTTGGCCTGGAGCGACCTGTACATCAAATCTGCTGGGAAGAACAATGGAGAGGCCCAGGGAAAGAACTCAGAGTGCCGCCCCCATAGTCTCTTCTAAATCGATGCAAGGAAGGTCAAATCAAAATGAACCTGCAAAGTGCTGCTCAGTGCCCAAAACTCCTTTACACAGCGTTGAATCTCTCCAGAAGTCTCTCTCGCTCTCTCAGAATGCGTGGTGCAAAAATGTCGCCGACAAAAAAAGGCAGGAAGCTGTTGCCTTTAAATAGCGCTCCCCCAGTCCCTTCCCGACTGCAAAACACTCCCCTCAACCTGTTGTTGCTAGCGGCAGGTGGTAAGGCAGGGGCCGCCACTCAATATCTGGTCCGGGGCGCTACCGGGGCCTTGCACGCTCGACTGATGTCATGATCTGTGGGCGCAGGAGATCGTGGTGGTAGTGTTTAGCGCTGCCGCAAAATGTCTGGTCAATTTCGCGAGCGGCGCAAACATCGCCGCGCTCGGGTGCTAGTTGCTTTGCGCCCCATTAACGCCCTTTTAGGGTGCTAATGGGAGGCGCAAAGCAACTGAATTTTCCCCCTATGACTCTATGTCATGCCTGGGAACAGTCTGGAATAGAATGTGGGAACCTAAAGTTAAGGTAATTACAAATAAAGTTCCATTTCTGTAAATTGTATAATTATTAGATTTCGGGATTCCATGGCATCTCATTAGGGGGTTCCCAATTATTAAAATGGAATTCTGCTTTGTGATTGGAGGACCAGGTCCACGTGATCCCAGGTACACTTCCACACTGCCTGCGTCCCTGGGATCCATGGGCCATTACACTGCCCTTCGCCTCGAGGCCTGACACCACAAGTTTTCACAGCCTCGCCACCAGCAGGTAGCGTCGTAATTCTTTCGTGGGTCGGAGACATACTCTGGAGGTACGCCTCCCTTGCAATTTTTGGCCCATTATATAGTTGTGCAAATGCTCATTTAAATATTCATTTCAAAAGACTTTGAAATCCCAGCAGAATTTCTGCAATGCATCACCACACTGTACATCTAAGTATAAAGGATAAAAAAATAGGTGCCATTCTAGCAAAACCAAGCAAACACCGAGAAAGACTATTATTACATCAGAAATTACTGGGACAACAATCTATGGTGGGTTATGATTGTCAAATGATTAATTGTTAATAAAAAATTTAATCATTGTGCTACTCCTGCTATAGACTTTAGGTGTGTTAATCAAAATCATCCATTGTTCTTCACAGTTCACTACTAATCATCAGCCCATAATGTGCACTGAATTACCAGCCCTGTGCTGATGATGTAATTTTTTCCCAGTGGCACTTGGGAGCAGTGAGGATTGCAGACATCATTCACAGCCAAGAGTACAGATGTTTCTAATTGCTTTCCATTACCAAGAATAACAGCTGTTTATATCTATCAGCAAATAATTCACAAGAGCTCCAGACTGTTAGGATAACACAGCCCACCTGGTCATCATCATAAGTTGTCAGGACAGAAGCAGCTTTTTGCACTCCCCCATTCTTCCATAGATACAAGCTCTGCATCACCTTCAACTTTTGAAATGCAGTTGCCCATGGCTGACATTTCCTTGGTGCTTTTTGCATAGAGTATGGGATGTAAATGAGGTTCAGGAGGCCTTTCAGTCTCTAAAGGTTGCTCATGCTACCTGATCTTCATTTCACCTTTATGCCACCTTATTGCCTTCCTCATCCGTACACAAGATCATCTCTTTGGCTTCTTGCAAAATAATAGCATAGCAGGGAAACAATAGTGCTCTCTTTCAATATTTTGCAAACCAATACTTCCAGTAATTATTATGCTAGATTATGATTTCTTGTGTTTTTCTTTACTAGGGGAGGCTCAATGGAATATGGCATTATTGGTAACTAGATGAAAATGTTAATTTTCATATAAATGATTTATACATTAGTGTATAAATGTGGGTCAGCTGGAGTGTCACTTTCTGTTATGCTCTGATTTATTTGTGTTTGGCTGTGCGATACTGCTGGTGTCGTAAATTGTGTGGAGTCCAACTGTGTTTTTTTTAAAACTAGGGTTGAGTCAAAGTAATTTATTTCCGAAGTGTGGCAACAGCAGCAGTCAGAAACATTAAATTACAAACAAGAACTAAGCAAGTAAAAGTATAACCAAATCCTTACAGTGGGAGTTACTGCCCAGAGCGCCTATGTTGCTTCAGGGACCTGCTAGCAGGAGGTACACCTTTAACCAAAGGCATAAAAGACAAAGCCAAACTCATTGCATATCCTTTACTGTACAATCCAAAGGACAGCCTGCCAGCCTTTTCATGACTTCAACCTGTTCCTGTATAGTGGGGAATCATGTTTTGGAGTAACCCAGATTTTTAAGCCACGTGAATTCTGTCTGTTTTAACATATTTCTGCTTTTCTCGCGATTGCACAGACGCTCAGAATGTCTTTATCCCATAAGGTTCAGTGCCTTTCTCTCTCCCACCCCACGCAAAGTGATCCTAGTTATCTAAAATAAAAGTACCTTTATTTGCATCCCAAGTACAAAGGCAGCAGCTTTCTTCCTGGATGACAAGGCTGATGTGGAGCCCTGCCAACAGGAGCAGAATGTCATTATGAGAAGAGGCTGCTGTGGGCTGCCATAATCAGGACAAACATATCACCATAAATGATGATAATAGACTTCATGGCAGATGACTCTGCATGAGCAGAAATTGGCCAAGCAAAGCAATAGCTACAGCAAAATGTAAAAGGATACGTGAATAAAAGGGGAGCAAAATGTCACTGTTTTAATCCGAGCCCAAAAACAAGTAATAAGCAACCTAATACTTCATAATCTTTCAAGAACCTAATTTTTAAGAAGCAAATGATCAGCATTTTTCAAAAGAAATTGCAGGATGAAGGAAAAATAACACCAGATACAATGGAGAAACAGAGGATACAGAATGGTGAGACATGGGATACAATTTCTACCCACAGGTGGGCTGACCTGATAACCCAAGAGCAACAAGGTCATGAGTGAGTGATTGTCAATGCCACAAGTGGGATATAAATTGTATCCCATAGCTCTTCATCATGTACTCTGTTTCTACCACTCCTTAGTTAAGTAACTAAAATTAAAATTATAAGAGGATAAAATTCTCGTTTTTGCTAATTTTAACAAAAAAGTGGACATGAGCCAAATGGTGTATTCAACCCCAGTGAGTGTTCGTGAACTAGATTTACTGACCAGTGATAACAGAGGGAATAATGGTGGATACATTATTTGAGATCAGGGCTCCATAAAATCCGCAGTGGATGCTTCCTGGCATACCTGCCGAGATGTGTCCCGCTTGGACCTCCACCATTGACCCCGCCCAAGTCTGCAGTGCCGAGGGGCGTTCCATTTATTAACATGGCAGTGGCAGGCACTTGCCTCTGCGAAGCACCTAAGACAACTGCCCACTAAAGAGGTCGGAAAATGCGGCGGAAGAATGGTTGGCCCAGATGAGGGGGTGGGGGGGAGGGTTCTCCAGTGATAATGATGTCACTGTGATATTCTTTCCCCATAGTGCTGATTGTTCATAATTGTAACATCACTTTCACGCAATATGTAAATTTTAATGTGGCAATATTGCAAAACGAGAATAAGAAAGTCATATTTAATTACCAGTTTAAATTTTTGTTTGTGATAGTAACTTTCACCCAGTGGCCACTTCATTGAATTGTTACTTAGCCCATAGAAAAACTTGCTTAATCTTTAGATACACTCATCTCTCTGGTCTCACGAGCTTACACTGCTTAACTCTAGGCACTGAAATGATGAGTATATTATCTGAGATTATGCCCTTTCTCCTCTGAGTTCACTGCCCTCCTGTCCTCCCTTAATCTCTCCCTCCATAGAAACTCGCCTACCCATATTCACATCCACCTCCTCAGCCATTTGGGAGCAAAAAGAGTTTTGTTGGTCACAGCCACGACATTAAGCAAGCTGTTCCACTGGGCATTCAATCCCTGGCAGAGTGGGCATGCGTATGCACCCATTTTCTCAATCAGCATTGCGTGTCTATTATTACTTCCAGTTAAAGAGAAGCATGCTTTAACTGTTGGGATCAGACCTTTTCATTCATTATAATCAAATTCTCACATTATAGATCTCTAAAGCTAAGTTTGAACCTAAATACCAAAGAAAAATCAATTTTCTATCCAAATACCAAAGCTTGTTTAAAATAGGAATTGCTTTGCCAATACAGATTAAATAAGAAACCAGTTGACAACTTGACAGATTTGTTTGCATTATAGATATGGATTTGTCAATAATTTATTTAACATTTTATTAAATGTGTCTTTATATGGTCTGTATCAGTTGCAACCAAATACACCATCATTTCTAATTCTAACAACACTCGGTAAATAGATTAAAATGATATAGGAGTAAAGAGGTGAGCCAGAAATGTGCATCAATAAAATGCAATTACCGGGGAGTGCATGGAATAACCCCTTCATAAATGGCTGATTAAAACTATGTTTTATACCGCCTCCTTGGGTGCTTTAAATTATTATTTAATTAACTGATTATAAAAGCTCTTTACTACCTCTAGAAGATAATTTACAATTTTTAAACTTTTTTAAAGTTTGAAAGTCCAATAAATCTTTCCTCTTTTGTCAAATGCATTTCTATTTAAAAAATAATCTGTGTATAAACCATACCACCGAGACCAAAGAAAACAAATAATAAAGCAAGTTTCTATATTATGGATTTACTATAATACTTAATAATTCAAGGAAATATTAATTTTTCGTTGTACACTGGATGAAATATTTTGGAGGTTCATGAAGGAGTCTGAAAGGTAACAGCAATCTGAATAAAACAAAAGTTACCACAAATTAACTCTTTTTACAAAAGGCAGATTTGATTAGAAATGAAAATAAGCCAAAAAATCCTTTTCACATTTCTTTTCCTACTAATTAAATAATACATTAAAAAAGAAAAATTGTTGAGTCTAATGCAACATCTAAGCCAATGTCTGTTTTTTAAGAAAAAAATCCCTTTCAATAATATGAAAGGATCTAGAAAAATATATTTAACAGAAGAATTAACCAACACATATAAACATGCAAGTTTTAAAACATACAGAAAAAGACTGTTAGACCTTTTATTTTTATTTTTTTAATAAGCATTAGTACTTCAGAAGAATTAGACTCATTATTACTAAGTTGTATTTTTTTCTTGAAATTGGAATGTCATGCTGGGTTTTGTAAAGGTGAACAATCCAGAAGAAATTCCAACGTAGACAGTCATATTCAACTGAATTGCAAATCAAGCCCCAAAAGCCATTTGACATTTTAGGAAATCCATTAGCCCATATGCTGCTTGTCAACAACACAATCATTCTAAATTTCTGTTTTCATCCAAGTCAGGTTTCTCACCCATTTAAAATTCAAGTGACATTTCACTTTATGCTGTTGCATTGTGTGTGATCTCAATTAAAACATGAACATTTACATTGGAAGAAAGAGAGGGAGACTTGTGTTAACATTTTTCTTGGGTGCAATGCATCAATCACAACCTAATCCATTTATCATTCGTCGCTCTCAATGAGGTTCATTAGGTTTTCACTGTGGGGGAGATGACATAGATTCAAACATTCATAAGGTAGCGATTCAGGCAATTATTTATTTGGTCATGTGAACAGGAAGGATACAAGCTTAGTTTCCCCAATGCCAAGAAAATTGAATTGGTCGAAGTCTATTTTTATTTTGTATACAAGTGATTTCAGATGAAGGTGCTTGATGAAGCATGGTTCCATTTTTTCAGATACAACAGCAGCTTTCTTGTCAGCCTTACGTTTTATTAATACTTTTCAAAACTGGGATCATGGTTCTATTAAAATTATAAGACTCGACAGCAGTGGGATTATGAAGTCAAGGTTTGTGAAACTTCAGATAATTAACAAAGCAATAAAAGCAATTAATTAATAAAGCATCAAATTAATAATATAGTTAGAAGTCTAGTGGATTTTAAGCTAAAGTAGGAGACAGAGAACTGATTGAAGCACAAGGCTCAGCTGAGTGCTTTAATCCACTCAAAGCCTCTCCAATCCAACATAAAACATTCTGGAATATTTATTATAATTACGAGTAGTTATGACAAGTTCAAATTTGTTTTTAGAAAGTAGTTGTGCCTGGGCTTGGACTATGCTACTTTTCACCCACTACGGGCTGGATTTTTCCAACCTTGGCGGGTCCGTGGCGGGCGACGTCGGTGGCGTGTGGGGACGCCGCATCTGTCTCGATCCCGGCCTCCAACAAGATTTTACGTAAATAGGGCTTGTTAAGCCCGCCCTGCGAGGTTTCCAGCCAATTAATAGGAAGCGGGTCTGATGATGTCATTTGATGACGCGTCATTAGCCGGTTTCCTTAAAGGGGCCATGTCCAAAATCATTTTGACAATTGTGCTGTCAGTGTTCTGCAGCATTGAGGTGCTGCAAACACTGACAAGCACTGCACAGAGGTGCACGGCTGAACCCAGGCTCTCCCATGACTACCTCCATATGCTTATGGAGGGAGTCACAGCACGCAGGGAGGTTCTCTTCTCTTCCAACGGGTGGAAGACACCTCCCCAGGAGACCAACACAGTCTGGTTGCACATTGCACAGGAGGGCACAAGCAAGGATGTCGTCAGGAGGACCAGGCTGCAGTGGCGCAAACCTTTCAATGATCTCAGTAGATCACGAAACGTTACTGCAAAGCCACACTCAACCTCATCCTGCTGTGCCACTCATCACATCCCCATCACTCTGCCTTCCCTACCCTACTCCTGCACATCCTTACTCACACCAATTTACCTTACACCTCCACCCATCCTTCTCTATCTACATTATCACTTCCCCATCTCACTAGCCACCCTTCACACTCACCCTCATCCTAGTCCAATCATACCAACTAACAACACACAAGGGTAGGCACTTGGGTGTTTTAGCCAATGTTTGTGTAAACTTTCTGTTAACGTGTTGTCGAGCATTGAAATCCTTATTGTCACCACTTTGCCTTTTTGGACAGATTTGTGTGCACCTTTGAAAGTGTCTTAGTGAGTTCCAGTGAATGGTGAGACATAACGTCCGCTCCCCCCGCCCCCCCCCCCCCCAATGGTGATGAGTGTGAAAGGAATGGCTTGGACATTGTAGGGATGGTTTATGGTGCTGTTGTGGGGTGGTGCCAACCTGGTGCATCATGTGGCAGCCAGGGTGTACAGTGTTAAGTGAAGCAAATATGGACATGGTGAGGCCATCGCTGGCGTCCTCAGCAGCAATGTGCATGGGTGATGGTGTCCTGTGTCCTGTGCAGCATTAGTTGATTGCGGAGAAGGTTGGTGTGGATGTTGGTGCTGCTGGTGTGCCTGGTGATGTTGGTGTTGGGGCTGATCGTGTTGGGATTCTGAGGACCAAGGTGAGATTTTTTCAAGGGCACTGATGCTGATGGTGTAGATGGCTGGTGAACTTGAGATGACAGAAGCAATCTGTCAATGTTGAGATAGGTTGTTCCAAGGATAGAGAGATTACTCCAAACACTTCAAAAGTGCATAAAGCTCAAAAGTGGGTTCCAAATCATTAATGCTCCAGCTTCTAAGATTGGGAAGTGACCAGCTGTGAAATGGTAGGTTTTAGACCACTTTTGCAGCTTTCACCTATTCACAGCAATCCACAGTCACTGAGAACCTGACACACTTACCTGACGTGATAGCCGCTCTCTGGGAACCTTGTTGAAAACCTAATAAAATGGTAAGTACGTGGCAAAATGGTTCTTAACTACCTTTTAATAAGCTTTTAACTATCTAAATCGACTGACCCGCCGCTTGGTGTCGGGTCTGTTCAGGGATAACAGACCCGACACTTGGGAACTGACAAGGAGCTGGGTTTACAGCGGGATACCGACCTGCTGTCAATCTTTACGATTTTGAAAGTGGACCCACCTTCAAACCCGCACTCTTGAGTGCCGGCAAAATTCAGCCCTACATGTGTGATAGGAATACAGGAATTTACTACATATTGATGCCCATGTCCACTTGGTTTCTTGTTTTCAACAATAACAACAACTTACATTTATATAGTGCCTTAAACATAGCAAAAACACCCCAAGGAATTTCACAAGAGCATTTGCAACAAAATTTGACACCAAGCCACATAAGGGGATATTAGGACAGGTTTCCCAAAGCCTGGTCAAGGAGATAGGCCGCGATTTTATGAACCTCGGCGGGTCCGTGGCGGGCGATGTCGGTGGTGGGTCTCGACCCCACTGCTGTCTCCATCCCGGCCTCTAAAATGAATTTCGCTTGATTGGGCTTGTTAAGCCTGCCCAGCGCGTTTCGCGGCCAATTAGAAGAAGCAGGTCTGATGATGTCATTTGATGATGCGTAATCAGCCGGTTTCCTTAAAAGGACCATGGCCAACTTTATTTTGACATTTGTACTGTCAGTGTTCTGCAGCATTGAGGTGCTGAAACACTGACAATCACTGCACAGAGGTACAGGGCTGCACCCAGGCTCTCCCATGTGACTCCCTCCATATGCTAATGATGACATTTGAAGCTGTCAACTCATCAGCTGAATCAGTGGCTACTGACCTCCCGCCTCAGCTTCACAGACAAGGTCTAGGCACAGTGGGAAACTGGTGGGTGGCCTGGCAAATCCAAAAAGCTGGGAAAAAAGCATTGATAAGTGGCTGTAAACAAGCCACTAATGATTTTAATTGCCTCTCCAGCCGCTGCGTGTCGGGTCTGCTCAGCGCTGACAGACCCGACATTTGGTAAAGGCACGTGGCGGCAGGTTCACAGTAGGGTCCCGACCCACTGGTGGAAAAAAACACTTTCCCACCCGACCCGCCCCTGATCGCGCCTGCTGACCCCCTGCAAAATGCAGCCCGTAGGCTTTAAGCAGCATCTTAAAGGAGGAAGGAGAGGTAGAGAGGCAGAGAGGTTTAGGGAGGGAATTTCAGAGTTTAGGGCCTAGGCAGGTGAAGGCTCAGCCACCAATGGTGGGGCGGTAGAAATGGAGGATGCGCGTGTAGGCTTCGCAAAATTCCCCAGAAACTCGAACAGAATCCTAAAGGGGGTGATTTTTGGATTTTTCATACAAATTTGGGACGATGGGACCTAAGTGAAGTGATTTGAGGTAAAAACCTCAGTTTTGGACATTCTTAAAGATCAGGGAAGAAAAACCCTGAGGAAAATGACTTTTGGATATTACTGTGGGGAAAAACACCTTTCACAGACACAAGACAGGCTGCGGAGGGGTGTGGCAAAGCAGTGGACAGCTTTTGATTATTGGGGCCCAGTCAAGCTGCCTGGGAATTGTTTGCACTGCAATCCAACCAAGGAGGAAGAGACAAACCCAAAACCGCACATACACATCCGAATATGAATAATCCAAGACCCCTTTTGAAATTCCCAGGCCCAAACAGGATGCCAGAAGCCTGAAAACAATAAAACACCCATTACTCCATCAAAAACCAATCAGCCAAGTATCTACAGGGACAGATTAACAAGCCCGCCAAAAACCTAAGACAAAAGGGACAAGATTTGGCGCGCAGATAAAGGCCCTGCCTAAATGGGAGACATCGGAAGCCATCAGGACAATTTAATGCCAAGTTAAAATCATCAAAACTTAACGAGCCCGCCAAAACCTAAGACAATGGAATGAATAGGCCTCAACTGAAACCTAAATCACTTCAACACAAAACCGATTTAGCAAAGGGGTTTTGGCGCAAAAAAGACAAAGGGCCTGAACAGTATAATTGAGGGCCTAATCCCCCAAGAAAGTTAGTTGCAGCAGGTTCCAGCAAGACACAGCAAGCCACACGACATGAGCAGGAGGAGGAAAGAAGCAGCAAGTCCACGAGGCAGACCCGAGGCGAGATCGGAGGCAGGGACAGACAAGGCCAGGCAAGGGCTAGTGCTGAGACCACGAGCTGGGAGCGAGTCGGCATCGCTCAACATACGGTCCAGCTCTAGTAAGCACTAGCCAAGGCCACTGGAAGCTGGGAGCGAGTCGGCATCACTCAATCCATGGTCCAGCTCCAGGAGGTACCGCCCCGACAGGCCTCCAATGCAACAAACTAACAACCAGAGCCACCAAGGGCTCCACGAGGTGAACCGACACTCGAAAGTACCGCGGAAACCAAGGCCCCGCGCAACAACCAACCACCAGGCAACCACGACCAAAAACCAGACCAACACCAGGAAAAAACCGAAGACAAGCAAGTTTACACTCTACAAACTATTCCTGATTTACCCCTGGGTAAGATTTTCCCTTAAAAAACTCTAAACCCTACTTCTAAGGAAGAAAATCGGGTACTCACCTGATAGAATCCAAAACGCACCTTACCGCATCAGCGGACAGACCCAAACTGACCTGGAGTGCAGCTGAAGTCTTCCACCACATCCGGGGTACGGCAGGCCCCAACAACCAAAAACCTCAGTGAACCCCGAAATCGCGAACCTCAACTGTCAAGAACTGTCATTGGTGAGCATTATCCCTGATCCTTTGAAATTGAAACCTAGCTAGACAGTGGGATTGGGAGGGATAAGGGTTTTTGTATATTGTCCTTCTCCCTCGCCTGTACCGTGTGTTTCCCAACCTGTGTTTAAGCATTAAGAGTGTTTTAAGTTTGTTATCTTTTTCTTTTTAATAAAGTCAAAATTCTTTCATCAGAACCTGTTGTCTACTGCATCTTTGTTCACAACCCCTAAATAAGTCCAAGGTCTAGAACCAGGGGCGTGGGAGCGATTCGAACCGCTCACTGAGTCAGAGGTGAAGGCTAACCCCGCACACCACCCCCTACAGCGAGAGGCCCAAATTGGAGGTGTGCAGAGATCTCAGGGGGTTGTAGGGCTGGAGGAGGTTACAGGGATAAGGAGGGGAGAGGCCATGGAGGGATTTGAATACAAGGATGAGCACTTTAAATTCAACTTGTTGCCGAATCAGGTGCCAATATAGATCAGCGAGCACAGAGATGATGGGTGAATGAGATTTGATGTGAGTTAGGATATGAGCAGCAGAGTTTTGGATGAACTTTAAGAATTTATCTACTAGTAGTCATACCTTGTAAGAGTTAGAAGAGGTTATTGCTATCCTAATTAACCTTAAATTTGTTTACCACTATTTGTTAACCCTTAAGGGTTTACCAATGTGACAAAAATTGACAACCATCCCTGCAACCTCCCTACCCACTTCCAACTGTCTGATCAATGAAGTCACTTAATTATAAAAGCTGCTCCGCAATCGGCTTTACCCATTTTCCCGGATTAACAACTAATGCCAACCAAAATCTGTTGGGAATCAGGAGCAGGTGGGTAATTCCTCTTCCCTCCACACCACACTTCTTTGAGGATTTGTGGAGCAGTAAAAAAACATTGGGAATATTAAAAAATGTTAATAACCACTCTCACCTGCAAATGTTCTTACCCCGAATCCCCCACTGCCTGAATCTTTTGGTGAACTGCTCTACGGCCAAGGCTGGCTGTGGTACTGGTTTAGGTCACACATATAAAAATATCTGTTGAATATACTAGTCTGATAAGAACCTTAGAGGTTTTTGAATTTAATTTTGTCTGATTCTACAGGACTGTGAAGCCTATGAAATCAAGCTGGACAATATATTTTATGTTCTAACAGAATCTGTCAAATATTGTAAGATTTTTGGAGAAGGGAACTTATTCCATATCCACATTAGCTGTAAATGCTGTGTAATTAGTCGATTTCCAACATGTCATTTCACATTCCCTTGGCTTCCTAGGTCAAAGGTCAAAATTGTAATTAATTACAGTACATGCATTCTAATGCTTTATTTAGATCTGTGGAATTATCTGAATTATTGTATCCATTGTATGTAATATGCACAAAGTATGCTCAAAAAGAGCTGTACTTTTTATATTAGAAAAACATGAAAATATTTCCTTAATATTATTAAATTTGAATTTATTTTATAAAATCGAATGTTATCATTTTAAACTAAAAGTTCTGTGTGTAGGGTACTGTGTATGCTGATTTGATCAGATTTAGTAGGACTCAAAGGTCAGGAAGAGTGACAAATACAATAGCAAGAATATCACATCTGCCAGTGTAAATGATAAATAAAATTGGGTCAGGGTGGGGGTGGGGGGACAGGTGTGTATCCCAAGCTAATATATATGTAACAATTCTCTAGGATTGCAGACAATTAACAGGTCACTCAGTTTTAGTCTATGCGGCAAGGATTAATGCCTCATCACAGGGACATGGATTCCCAATCCCTAGCCAAAGGTGCAGCACAGAGACCAGCTCCCCAGTCGTATTGTCAACCTACCTGTTTGTTCCCAGCTACCAACAAGTAACTAAGTAGATAGCATGCCTCTCTGCTCTGAGAACAGTTATTAAACAAAGGAGGACCTTATCTCTCACACAGAGACCATTGCCACAATGTGATCCAGACTGGCTGTGCGTGTTCAGCCTAAGCCCTTGTCCAGATATGACTAACATGCATCCAATGAAATCAAAAGATGCAACATGGCCAGCAGCAAGTTTAGGAGACCCTGTGTAACAGGAAACCCTTGCTAATTCAAATCTAAAAATAAAGAAGTGAGCCCTAGATTGGTGGCCAGACCTCCTCCTGCACAAACATCCGAAGCCAGAGGTCATGCAGGGAAGGTCAGGAATCCATTAATTCCTGAGTATCCAAAGTAGTTTGCTCCATTCCTTAATGAAAATATAGATGAAGGAGAAATAAACAAGTTAGATATATTGGACAACGTGCATAGGACCAAAGAACACAAGTACAAAATTCACAAGCCTTGAGCAAGGTTAGAAATTAGGCGGTAAATTCATCGATCCCATATTCCAAGAGGGGAGCCATGCTCGAAAAGAGGGTGGGCCAATGTTAAAGGCTTATCTTTGACTCTTTCTCCCATTGAGCACAGTTCCCTGTTAGGGGTAAAGGATTGATAAGTTACCCTTAAGATTTTATTTCCCATAGGATGGGCAATATACAACCAACTCCAAGAGAAGAAACCAGCTGGGACCAATTGACTGGAATGAAATTGGTTTAAAAGTAGCATAAGAACACAAGAAATAGGAGCAGGAGTAGACCATACGGACCCTCGAGCCTGCTCCACCATTCAATAAGATCATGGCTGATCTTCGATCTCAACTCTCCTTTCCCGCCCGATCCCCATATCCCTTAATTCCCGTAGTGTCAAAAAATCTATCGACCTCAGCCTTGAATATACTCAACGACTGAACATCCACAGTCATATATAAGGGATATAGAGATATTTAACAACACTGCTTAATTTTTTTTAGGGGAGGTCAGGGAAGAAAATGATTGCTCCCTGAGGTAAGGGAGGCAAGTCTATGGTAAATAATCAAACATTGACTCTAGATGGAGTGGTCTTGATGAGATAAATACTCTTTGATTCTGAATTTTCTTATGTTCTTAAGCAACTTCTTGTAGTATTTTTCTTTGAACTGGATTTTTAATTAATAAAATTTTTGCAAAGTTAAATTCAGCTTCTTGTATTAACATTAAGCCAGCAGGAATGAAGTTAGGTTGGTTCCCAGCTTGCCAGGAATTTCCTCAGAGCTGCTCCCACTCTGCTGCCATAACTTCACCGGAAGTGGAGTGGAAACCCCACTAATGTGCTTAAATAGGGCTTCCACAGCACTTCTGGAGAAGTTACACCAGCAGAGTGGGAGCAGCTCCAATGAAGTTCCTGGCCATAGTAATTTGAATTGTAAATTAGCTACTCAAAGAGACATACCAGCATCAAAGCTGTTTAATTGGGCAAGTTTCTGCAACTTTGATACAATGGAAAGATTCTGGGAAGTCAGTCAATTGAAATGGGATTGAAAACCATCCACAAACTATTAACAAAAAATGTTCTTATGCAATGTTGATAGCTAGCTATTCTGAATTAATTAAACAATGGAAGAAGTGTTGTTTCTCCATAGTTCTAAGGGTGGGATTTGGAGTCCCACCCAATTTGAAGCCCTCGGTGATTGACAGCCTGGCATGCAAGATCTCTAAGTCTCTCTATCTTTCTCTCAAGATGGGCATGTGAACCTGAGAAGTCTATGACAGGAATCCAGGACCAGCTAGATTTGGGCCAGCTAGCGTGAAATGTGCTAAGACCTAGAGAGTCAGTAAGGTTGTGTCTTGCTTACTTTTCATGAAACGAGGACCATAGGGAATTGACTGACTTTATTGTGAAAACTATGTTCTGTTCATTCATGCAATTTATGTAAAATAAACCAGTTTCTTGTTTTGTAGTCAAGCCTCATCTTGAAGGAGTACTTTTCAATCACTTTCTGCATAGAGAGGGGAATGTGTGTGGTAGCATGTGTGATAGTTCAGTAGCTGGTATACGGGGCAAGGGTTTTATGTTACAATTCCCAGGTCATACTCTCATTCAATTAAATATTGGACAGTAAAATGTGCATTGGGGGATGCAAGGGCTGCTTACAGGAATGGCCACTGACACTGAACCAGGAGAATATCTAGTGCAAAAGCCAAAAATTGTGACTGTTCTTAAATCAGCAGGAAGTCTGCTGCTGGAGTCCTGAAAAGGGCTACATTAAAAAGATATTTATCTCTCCTAAAATGACCTTTGGCAGGATGAGGCCAGTGGTGGACTTAATAGGGCTCATGGTGTGCTGCTCCAAAAGCATAAGAAGAATGTGGAAGGATTCAGCCAATAGCAAAGAGGACTTCCTAGTAAAGACCTAGTCCAAGGAAGAGTAACATAAGAATTCACAGCTGGTCCATAATCCATTATCAAGGTCACTGTGAATACAAATCCAAGGTTGGACAGTCAAAAATTTCTCTGGGGCCAAGCAAATTTGAACTAAAAATATTCAAATATTGTCAGTTGCTCTTTAGGCTAATTTTTAACATGTATCCAACCTTTAATGATGTGTTGATTCTAGCTGAAGCGGGGAATCTCGCAGCGTACGCCGTTAGTTAGACTTCTTCTGCACCCTAAGGCTCGAAAAAAATTGCACCATAACTTGCTGAAAGTGCAACCTGATAATGGTGAAGGCAACGGGTCATCTGGGATCTGAATAAACGGCGGGACAAACATTGTATCTCCTTAACCAATGAGATTTTAAAGAGAGGGTAAAAAAGATTGGATTAGGAGAGAGAGAAAAAAAGAGACAGAAAGGAAAAGTAAGAAAAAAAATTAAAAATTAAAAATTTGAAACATTTTAAATCTCGAAGAAGAATTTATTACATGTAGGAATAAGATTGAACAGTTTAAATGGTTCCATTTCTCAGCCAGAGTGGTTGATTTGAAAGGATTATTACTAGTCCTAGCCCCTTTAGGGCTACCCCGGATCAGGCGTATTCCCCAGACGTTCACCTTCAACTAAAATTTGAGGTAGCCGGATCCTAAAGATGCTTAATTGGGTCTAAAGGTCCAGACCATCTCTCCCTAAAGGAAAGGAACAGCCTGAAGATGTTACCGTCCTCCAGATTGCACTTTTAATAAGTTTAGCTAGACTGTAACGTTCTGGATATTATGAGGGTCCAGAAAACTCCTCCAGAATTCTGCAACTCCTCACCAAAGAGTGTACAGAGATTGAGTTCGCGAGTTTGATACAGAAGTACTATGTGAGACAATTCTAAAAATATATAGATTTATTAAAGAACCGACATGTAGTTTACAGCTGGTGATTCAATCGCAACTTTACCAATTCCAAATACAAAAAGCTTACAATTCTTAACATCAGAGATCCTTATTCTCAAATCTTAACTTTGTTACATTTTTACATTTCTTAGTCTATTCCAGAATATCCACCAAAATCAAATACCTTTGATACCCGAGTCTTAAAGAGTTGAAAACTTACAGAGCTTGCCTCTGAAGTCTGAGAACCGCTTTGCCCCTTCCAGCGAATTCTGTCTTCCCATTTGAAAATCCAATCTTTATACTCTTTCTCAGTAGTATATCCTTTGAAGTTTTCTGCTGATGTAAGCTAATTATCTCTAGTCATTTTTCTGTTGACCCCTTCTATTCTTACAGTTAGTTCAGCTGTTAGCTTGCAGAATTGTGTCTGCTGTGTAGGTGTTCGAGTTCATCATAAAAAAACGGTTGTAACAGATGTATCTATTTGATGCCATTCTTAGCAAGGTCTTCTATTCAATTCTTAAGTCACCTTAGCTGGTTGTATTACAGACTTCATGTCTCCTAGGTGTTCCAAGTTCAACACAAAAACAATGTGATGGCTGTTGCATCTATTGATGTCATATTTATGAAAGTCTTCTGTTTGTATCTTTTTACAACATGTAAATTAAAAACACTTCAACCGGGTACACCATTGTCCCCCTAGCCACCTCAACTGGTTGTACCACAGATTCCTGTCTCCGTGTTCTAAGTTTAACTTAAAAACGATTTGACGGCAGGTGTTCCTTTTACTTGAAGTCATTTTTACAAAGGCACATGTTTCTTTAATGTTCTGTGTTTCTTTCCTGAAGTGTTGGTTTAAAACACTTTAACCAGGGTATGGTATTGTGTTTTTTCCAAGGCTTCAGACTTTCTGGAAGCTCTAACCCTCTGCTTCAATAGGGCTATTGTTTCAGTGTCAACAACTTATCTTATCTCAAAAGCCTGTATGATGTTTAAAGCTTTAGATTTTTGAGGCTTCCAGATTTCCAAGCCCAGTTTGTCATGTTTTAATGTCAGAATATTTCAAAGGATGGTGTATTTTTCTGAATATGGCGTTTTCCTTCACAGATTGGCATTGCATTAACAATTATCAGTCGTTAAAAGGATTCTTAGGCCGCGATTTTGCCGGCTCTCAGAGGGAGGGTTTGGAGGCGAGTCGGTAGTTAAAATCCAAATAAATGATGGCGGGTTGCGAACCCGTCACCATCCCGCCTACACACAACCTTGAAAAGTGTCGGGTCTGCGAGTCCCGATCAGACCCGACACCAAACGGCGGGAGAGGCACTTAAGGCAGTTAACAGCGTCTACATGCAGCTTAGCAGAGCTAGGAGCATTCTGCGGCCTCCGACGAGGACTCTCCAGTGCTGTTGCTGTCTCCACCATCTGCTGATACTCACTTGTGAGCTGTGATACACCAGGTGACAACACTACTCTATGTCGCGAAGGACCCACCGAGGTGTGCGTATCTGCGCTGGTGCAGGTGCACTCATTTCTGGTGAAGCTGCTCCGTCAGAGGCTGCAGGTTCCTCTGAGGAGTCATCTGGCACTTCCTCCTGGACAGTGGGGAGGGGGGCTCTCGATGGTCCTGTGGGGGAGTAAAGGCATGAGTTAGACATGTGATGTTTAGGTAGCAGACACATCCTATTGTGCAGATGATCAGAAGTCAATCTGTATGAACATCAGATGCCATATCAGTCACTCATGAAATCTAAATGAGAGGGTTGCAAATCTATTCTGTCACCAGCTTGCTCTACTGCGCCCGTCACTCTGTCCCCCACTTCCAGCTCCTCTGCACCTCCGACGATCTCGACAGCAGCCTCCTCAGCGTTTGTTAAATGCGCCATCGAAGGTGGGCCTCCTCCTGTCCTCTCCCTCTCCCTCTTATTGTGGGCTCTCTTTTCCTGCAGTGAGGGACACGGTTGAGTTTCAGTGAGATTGATGGAGTAAGTGTAAAGAATCCATAACATAGATGCTTAGAGGGAGACAAAGATGGAGTGAGGTGCCAATACCAAGGTGCCTCCCTGTGCCTTGTTAGTTGTTGTCATTGCATAACAGTGAGAGCGAGTGTGAGGGGTGCATAGTAGGATGGCGAAGTGATTCTGTAAATAGAGAGAGAGGGATAGTTAAGGTTGCAAGGGATGTAAGGGTAAGTTGGGATGTGGAGGAGTAGGTTGACAATGTAAAGTGCTGGTGAGGAGAAGAGATGGGAAGCAGATTGAAGGTGAGTGTGATGTTATACTCACTGTTGCTGAGCGTAGCAGATCATTGAACCTTTTTCGGCACTGAACCCAGGTGCATGAACACAATGACCTAGCGCTTACCTCCTCAGCAATTTGCAGCCAGGCTGCCTTGGTTTGCTGAGGAGGCTTCCTCCGACCATCGTAAAGGAACAGAACCTCCCTGCGCCCTCTTACTCCCTCCACAACAGCATGGAGGGAGTCATCATCAAATCAAGGAGCAGCCTTTGCTCTTGCAGCAGTCATCTTGCAAAGACCAGTTTTCAGGAGCATCAGAAAGCAAATGAAATCCAAAGGCTACATGGACCCCTTAAATGCAGCTGAATCGAAGACGTCAGCAGAGGCGAGCAGCAGATTCGAACCCACTGATTGGGCCGGGTAATGCACACGGCAGGCTTAATAAGCCCAGTTAAGGCAAAATAGTTATTTCAGAGTGGCTGAAACCGGCAGTGGGACCGGAACCCGCCGACCAGCCAACCCGACTCCAACCCGCCTCCGCTGGGAAAATCACAGCCTTATACTGTTAATCACCAGCCCAAACTTTCTTCGGCGAGTTTAATGGGCAATTAATGTGTAAATCCAGCATGTTCTTAAAAAATAACAGAGAGGCTAATGGCACGATGCTGTTTTTGCAAAGAAAATGGTGGAGCAGCGTAAATCGACCAGCAAGTTCTGGAGATTCACAAGTAGTGGAGTATCTCTTAATCCCCTGAAATTGCTGGCCAAATTGCATATAAATAATGGCATGCATCGTCAAGGGTAATAATCTCTAGATTATTACCTGAGCCACGAGCGAATTTGGCTAGGACAAATAAAATTAGAGAGTTAAATGAGTGGCTCAAAGACTGGTGTGGGAGAAATGGGTTTTGCTTCCTGGGACACTGGCACCAGTACTGGGGCAGGAGGGAGCTGTTCCGTTGGGACAGGCTTCACTTGGCCAGTGCTGGGACTAGAGTCCTGGCGGATCATATAACTAGGGCTGTAGAGAGGGCTTTAAACTAACTAGTGGGGGGAGGTTCCTAGAGAGCAAATAATAAAAATGACAACAGAGAAGGTCATAGACTTAGGTAGCAGTGGGGAAATTAAAAAACAGAGTGTGTCAGGAAGGGGCAGAAGGTATGGAGTGAAAGGTAAAGTAATAAAAAGGGCAAAAGCAGGAACTAAGTGTCACAAAACATATTTGAAAGTTCTCTATCTGAATGCACGTAGCATTCGTAACAAAATAGACGAGTTAATGGCACAAATAACTACATATGGGTATGATCTTGTGGCCATTACAGAAACATGGCTGCAGGGTGACAATGCCTGGGAATTAAACATACCAGGTTATTTAACGATCAGGAAGGACAGGCAGGAAGGAAAGGGAGGTGGGGTGGCTATGTTAATAAAGGAAGGAATCACTGTAACACAGAGAAATGATATTGGGTCAAAAGATCAGGATAATGAAACAGTTTGGGTAGAGATAAGGAATAATAAGGGGAAAAAAACACTAGTGGGCGTAGTCTATAGGCCTCCGAACAGTTGCAACTCTGTTGGACGGAGTATCAATCAGGAAATAGTTGAGGCTTGTAATAAGGGAACATCTATAATTATGGGGGATTTTAACTATCATATTAATTGGACAAATCAAATTGGACAGGGCTGCCTTGAGGATGAGTTCATTGAGTGTATTAGGGATGGGTTTCTTGAGCAGTATGTAACTGAACCGACCAGGGGGCAAGCAACCTTAGATCTGGTCCTGTGTAACGAGACAGGATTAATTAAAAATGTCCTAGTAAAGGATCCCCTTGGAATGAGTGACCATAACATGGTTGAATTCCATATTCAATTAGAGGGTGAGAAGGTTGGATCTCAAACAAGCGTGCTAAGCTTGAATAAAGGAGACTATGAAGGTATGCGAGCGGACTTGAGTAGAGTGGATTGGGAAAATAGATTAAAGAGTAAGACGATACATGATCAGTGGTGTACATTTAAGGAGTTATTTTACAACTTCCAAAAAAAATATATTCCACTGAGAAGAAAAGGGTGCAAAAGAAAAGACAGTCATCCGTGGCTAAGTAAAGAAATTAAGGATAGTATTCGACTAAAAACAAGGGCCTATATGTAGCCAAATCTAATGGGAGGATAGAGGATTGGGAAAACTTTAAAAGACAGCAAAAAATAACGAAAAGATTGATTAAGAAAGGGAAGATAGATTATGAAAATAAATTAGCAAAAAATATAAAAACAGATAGTAAGAGTTTTTATAGTTATATAAAAAGAAAAAGGGTGGCTAAAGTAAATGTTGGTCCCTTAGAGGATGAGACCGGGAAATTAATGGTGGGAAATATGGAGATGGCAAATACACTGAATGAATATTTTGTATCAGTCTTTACAGTAGAGGACACTAAGAATATCCCAACACTGGACAAACAGGGGGCTATGGGGGGGAGGAGCTAAACACGATCAAAATCACTAAGGAAGTGGTACTCAGTAAAATAATGGGACTCAAGGCGGATAAATCACCTGGACCTGATGGCTTACATCCTAGGGTCTTGAGGGAATTGGTGGTAGGGATTGTGGATGCATTGGTAATAATTTTCCAAAACTCCCTGGACTCAACAAAGATCCCGGCAGACTGGAAAACTGCTAATGTAACACCCTTATTTAAAAAGGGCAGTAGACAGAAGGCTGGACACTATAGACCGGTTAGCCTAACATCTGTGGTAGGTAAAATTTTGGAGTCCATTATTGAGGAGACAGTAACGGGACATTTGGATAATCATAATTTAATAGGACAAAGTCAGCATGGTTGAAGGGGAAGTCATGTTTGACAAATTTGCTGGAGTTCTTTGAGGAAGTAACATACAGGGTGGATAAAGGGGAACCAGTGGATGTGGTGTATTTAGACTTCCAAAAGGCATTTGACAAGGTGCCACACAAAAGATTATTGCTTAAGATAAAAAATCACAGGATTGGGGGTAATACTCTGGCATGGATAGAGGATTGGCTATCTAACAGAAGGCAGAGAGTTGGGATAAATGGTTCATTCTCAGACTGGCAATCAGTAACTAGTGGTGTTCCGCAGGGGTCAGTGCTGGGTCCCCAACTCTTTACAATCTATATTAACGATTTGGAAAAGGGGACCGAGTGTAACATATCAAAGTTTGCAGATGATACTAAGATGGGAGGGAAAGTAGTGAGTGAGGAGGACACAAAAAATCTGCAAGGGGACATAGACAGGCTAAGTAAGTGGGCAGAGATTTGGCAGATGGAATACAATACTGGAAAGTGTGAGATTATGCACTTTGGCAGAAAAAATAGTAGAGCAAGTTATTATCTTAATGGCAAGAAACTGGAAAGTACTGAAGTACAAAGGGATCTGGGGGTCCTGGTGCATGAAACTCAAAAGGTTAGTATGCAGGTGCAGCAAGTGATTAAGAAGGCCAATGGAATGTTGGCTTTCATTGCTAGGGGGATAGAATATAAAAATAGGGAGGTATTGCTTCAGTTGTACAAGGTATTGGTGAGACCGCACCTGGAATACTGCATACAGTTTTCGTGTCCATACTTAAGAAAAGACATACTTGCTCTCGAGTCAGTACAAAGAAGGTTCACTCGGTTAATCCCGGGGATGAGGGGATGGACATATGAGGAGAGGTTGGGTAGGTTGGGACTCTACTCATTGGAGTTCAGAAGAATGAGAGGCGAACTTATTGAAACATATAAGATTGTGAAGGGGTTGGATCAGGTGGATGCGGGGAGGATGTTCCCGATGATGGGTGAAACTAGAACTACGGGGCATAGTCTTAGAATAAGGGGCTGCTCTTTCAAAACTGAGATGAGAAGGAACTACTTCACTCAGAGGGTGGTAGGTCCATGGAATATGCTGCCCCAAAAAGCTGTAGAAGCTACATCATTACCTAAATTTAAAACAGAAATAGACAGTTTCGTAGAAGTAAAGGGAATTAAGGGTTACGGGGAGCAGGCAGGAATTTGGACATGAGTCTAGTTTCGGCTCGGTCATGGCCCTGTGGGTAGCGTAGCGGGCCCAGGGGCCGTGTAGCCTGATCCTGCTCCTATTTCGTGTGTCCAATTCTGTTAGGTTCAGGAGATGGTTCTGTGATAGTAGATTGGCGGTTAGGATCAGATCAGCCATGATCTTATTGAATGGCGGAGCAGGCTCGAGGGGCCAATTGGCCTACTCCTGCTCCTATTTCTTATGTTCTTATGTTCTTATGTTAACATGCCATTATTTTGCCAGCAAGATACTGCAGGGCATTCTGAAGGGGGAGGGCGAATAGTCAGAGGTCGTGGTTCACATTGGTACCAACGACATAGGTAGAAAGAGGGATGAGGTCCTGCAACAAGAATTTAGGGAGCTAGGTAGCAGATTAAAAAGCAGGACCTCAAAGGTTGTAATCTCTGGATTACTCCCGGTGCCACGTGCTAGTGAGTATAGGAATAGGAGGATAGAGCAGATGAATGTGTGGCTAAAGAGTTGGTGCAGGAGGGAGGGCTTTAGTTTCCTGGATCACTGGGTCTGCTTCTGGGGAAGGTGGGACCTGTACAAGTCGGACGGATTGCACCTGAACCGCAACGGGACCAACATCCTTGCGGGGAGGTTTGCTAGTTGGGGTGGGTTTAAACTAACTTGGCAGGGGGATGGGATACGGAGTGGAGCTATAGTAGGGATGATGCACAGCCAAATATAGAGGAAAAAACAAGTCAGCCTGGAAGGCAGAGCAAATATGTAACGGCACAAGGGAGTATGGCAAGGCTGGATGGCATTTACTTTAATGCAAGGAGTCTTGCGAGTAAGGCAGATGAATTGAAGGTATTGTTGCTATCACAGAGACATGGTTGAGGGAGGGGCAGGACTGGCAGCTCAATATTCCGGGATATAGAATCTTCAGGCGAGACAGAGGGGGGTGTAAAAGAGGAGGGGGTGTCGCAATATTAATCAAGGAGTCAATTACTGTTGTAAGGAGGGATGATATCTTAGCAGGTTCCTCTAATGAGGCCATATGGGTAGAACTTAAAAACAAAAAGGGGGCTAGCACTTTGCTGGGAGTGTACTATCGGCCCCCAAACAGTCAGGGGGAGATACAGGAACAGATATGTGGGCAAATCTCAGAGAAGTGTAGAAATAATAGGGTAATAATAGTAGGGGATTTCAACTTCCCCAATATTAACTGGGATAGTCAGAGTGTGAAAGGATTAGAGGGTGCGGAATTCTTAAAGTGCATCCAGGAGAGCTTTTTGAGCCAGCATGTAGAAAGTCCTACAAGAGAGGGGGCGGTACTGGACATAATTCTAGGGAATGTAGCCGGGCAAGTGGTAGAAGTGTCAGTAGGAGAGCATTTTGGTGACAGTGACCATAATTCGGTGAGATTTAAGGTAGTCATGGAAAAGGACAAAGATGGACCGGAAATAAAGTTTCTAAATTGGGGGAAAGCCGATTTTAATATGATAAGGCAGGATCTGGCCAAAGTGGATTGGGATAAGCTACTTGTAGGAAAATCCACATCAGAGCAGTGGGAGTCTTTCAGAAAGGAAATAGAGAGAGTACAATGGCAACATGTTCCCGTAAAGGTCAAGGGTGGGACCAACAAGCCCAGGGAACCCTGAATGTCAAGGGATATACAAGAATGGATTAGGAAAAAAAGGGAGGCTTTTGGCAGATACAAAGGACTAAAAACAGTGGAAGTCCTAGAGGAGTATAGAAAGTGCAGGGGGTACTTAAAAAAGAAATTATGAGAGCGAAGAGGGGGCATGAAAAAACACTGGCAGGCAAAATAAAGGAAATTCCCAAGGTGTTTTATAAGTATATTAAGGGCAAGAGGATAACCAGAGATAGAGTACGGCCCATTAGGGACCAAAGTGGCAATCTGTGTGTAGAGCCGGAAGATGTGGGTGAGGTTTTAAATGAATATTTTACATCTGTGTTCACTATGGAGAAGGACGATGTAGGCATAGAAATCAGGCAGGGGGATTGTGATATACTTGAACAAATTAGTATTGAGAGGGAGGAGGTACTAGCGGTTTTAGCGGGCTTAAAAGTGGATAAATCCCCAGGCCCAGACGAAAATGTATCCCAGGCTGCTGTGTGAGGCAAGGGAGGAGATTGCAGGGGCTCTGACACAAATTTTCAGAACCTCTCTGGCCACAGGGGAGGTGCCAGAGGACTGGAGGACAGCTAACGTAGTACCATTATTCAAGAAGGGTAGTAGGGATAAACCAGGGAATTACAGGCCAGTGAGCCTAACATCAGTGGTAGGGAAATTATTGGAAAAAATTCTGAGGGACAGAATTAGTCTCCACTTGGAGAGGCAAGGATTAATCAAGGATAGTCAGCATGGCTTTGTCAGGGGGAGATCATGTCTAACCAATTTGATTGAATTTTTTGAGGGGGTGACTAGGTGTGTGGATGAGGGTAGTGCAGTTGATGTAGTCTACATGGACTTCAGTAAGGCTTTTGACAAAGTCCCGCATGGGAGACTGATCAAGAATGTAAGAGCCCATGGGATCCAGGGCAATTTGGCACATTGGATCCAAAATTGGCTTAGTGGCAGGAGGCAGAGGGTGATGGTCGAAGGTTGTTTTTGTGACTGGAAGCCTGTGTCCAGTGGTGTACCGCAGGGATCGGTGCTGGGTCCTTTGCTGTTTGTAGTGTACATTAATGATTTAGATATGAATGTAGGAGGTATGATCAGTAAGTTCGCAGATGACACGAAAATTGGTGGAGTGGTAAATAGCGAGGAGGGAAGCCTTAGGCTACAGGACGATATAGACGGGTTGGTCAGATGGGCAGAACTGTGGCAAATGGAATTTAACCCTGAAAAGTGTGAGGTGATGCATTTTGGGAGGACTAACAAGGCAAGGGAATACACAATGAATGGTAGGATCCTATGGAGGACAGAGGAGCAGAGGGACCTTGGTGTGCATGTACATAGATCCCTGAAGGCAGCAGGACAGGTAGATAAGGTGGTTAAAAAGGCATATGGGATACTTGCCTTCATTAGCCAAGGCATAGAATATAAGAGCAGGGAGGTTATGATGGAGCTGGACAAAACGTTAGTTAGGCCACAGCTGGAATACTGTGTGCAGTTCTGGTCACCACACTATAGGAAGCATGTGATTGCATTGGAGAGGGTGCAGAGGAGATTCACCAGGATGTTACCTGGCCTGGAGCGCTTCAGCTATGAAGAGAGACTGGACAGGCTGGGATTGTTTTCTTTAGAGCAGAGAAGGCTGAGTGGGGACCTGATTGAGGTGTACAAAATTATGAGGGGCATAGATAGGGTAGATAGAAAGGAACTTTTCCCCTTAGTAGAGGGGTCAATAACCAGGAGGCATAGTTTCAAGGTAAGGGGCAAGAGGTTTAGAGGGGATTTGAGGAAAAACTTTTTCACCCAGAGGGTGGTTGGAATCTGGAACTCACTGCCTAAAAGGGTGGTAGATGCAGGAACCCTCACAACATTTAAGAAGTGGAGATGCCGGTGTTGGACTGGGGTGGGCAAATGTGAGAAGTCGCACAACGCCAGGTTATAGTCCAACAGCTTTATTTGAAATCACAAGCTTTCGGAGCGCTGCTCCTTCGTCACCTGACGAAGGAGCAGCACTCCGAAAGCTTTGTGATTTCAAATAAAGCTGTTGGACTATAACCTGGTGTTGTGCGACTTCTAACATTCAAGAAGGATTTAGATGAGCACTTGAAACGCCATAGCATACAAGGCTACGGACCAAGTGCTGGAAAATGGGATTAGAATAGACAGGGCTTGATGGCCGGCATGGACACAATGGGCCGAAGGGCCTCTTTCTGTGCTGTATAAATCTATGACTCTGACTCTAAGATTCTGCCCAATCATTTAAAAAGGGTAATGCATCCATTACAGAGATAACATTGTGCCATAATTTGCTGTGGCATCGCATGTAACGGCACCTGCCATTAGTTAGACTTACCCTTGCATGTTTGGGTTTTTTAATTTTTTTGTGTGGCAAGTTGCTGAAAGTGCGAGCTGATAACGGCGCAGCGAAGGAAACAGGACATCTGGGACCTGAGTGAACAGGGCAAGCAACTGTGTATCTCCTTAACCAATCAGATTGAAGGATTGTGAATTAGCCGTGCAGGGACTGAGAATGAAGTGTAAATTAGAATGGGTGAATTCAAGGTGAAATCAGGTACAGAAAGAGAAATAAAGGAAAGGAAAGAAATATTGGATTAAGAGAGAGAAAAAAAAGTTTAAAAAAAAATTAAATTTAAAATTTTACATTTTTAAAATCTCCAACAACAATTAATACCTGAAGAAATGAGACTCCACACTTGTAATAATTAATTTTCAGTGCCAGAGAGGTTGACTGGCAGTAATTAACACTGTCACTTCATTAAAAGGGTTCTCAGATTGGAAATGACAAGACTTGGGGGCGAAAAATTCGTGGCCGCCACGAGAGTTCCCGGTGTTACCGGCAACTCGGGTTAACCACCACTGAAAATGGACACAGTACTTCCCGAGAAAAATTCGCGCTGTGGGCTAAAGATTTTTAACCCAGTGCTAACTTACATTGTAACACCCTCCTGATGGCATTAGTGCAGGCCTGGAAGTCGAGTTCCCGTCCTGAAGTGACGTTCCAGCTTCTAACAGCCTCTGGGAGCGAGGCTATGGCCTCCACAAGGAATTGTGGGCAATTAAAAGGTCTATGAATTAAAGAGGCAATGCATTCAGAACTAATAAAAATTAAAATGAAGTGAAAAAATGCAGTTTTCAGCCCTTACTGCCTTCCAAAAAAAAATGTAACATTAAAAAGAATTTCCAAATGGGAGTCTTCAGCACTTAAAGCTGAATTCCCTTCCGCACCTAAAAAAAATGGAAAAAGTGCTTCAGCACTAACACAAATGGCTCAGCAAGCCAGGGAAGGGGCACTCAGGGTCTCGCATGCAGCACTCCAGCTTTGTGCAGGGGGTCAACACTGCAAGAGAGGGCCTCTACCCACAGGGGCCAGGAGGCCCTCCATAAAGAAAGATGTGGGACTACATCACCGAGGCTGTCACTGCCAGCAGTTTCTCTCCCACCACCTGGCTCCAGTGCCCAAAGAAGCTTCATGATCTCAGACCACTGGTCAAAGTCAGTGAATGCATCTTCAAAAGCCGTCTCCTACCAACTGAATCACTAGCCCCACACACTGCTCAATGCACGAGTCCCCCCCACCCCACAATCACTCACCTACCAACAATCTGTACCAATCACGAGGCACATCTCCCATTCCGAGCCTCAGCTCACCCCTTTGGAGGAGACGGTGCAGGCCATTCTTGGCAGGGGCATGGCTGAGCCCTTGGCCAGCAACGAGGCTGAAAGGATACAAGATGCTGGTATGTTATCCTCCTTCTGGCATGCACCTCTTGCTTTCCTGCCCTCCCCTCACCACAACTCCACTCTTGTGACTTCCTCATTTCACATACCCAAGAAATGCAGCCTGCCCAGCCAATGGTTGGCCAGGAAGAGGGAGAGGAGAGTGAAGAAGAAAAAGCAGAAGAAGAAACACCATCAATTAATTTGAGACTCCCAGCCAGTGGGTGACCAAGAAGAGGAAGAGGAGCGTGAAGAAGAACAAGAAGAAGAAGATTGATTTGACACTCCCAGCCAGCAGCTCCTCAAGGTCGTCCCGCAAGGCCATTTGCAGTGTCCCCCACTGAAAGTCAGCAGCCTTCCACCAGCCATGCTGCAGCCACTGGGGTAGCACTGTAGGATAGGCAAAGGCAGACACAAGACAGTTACTAAGAGAATGCATAAGGGTGATGAGAGTTGATTTCTTGATGTCATATTGGATGGATTGATTTATAAAGTTGGATTGGAAAGTTTGCATTGTGGTGGCTTTTATTTCAGCATCGTGGCCAAGAGGACACTGTGAGACCTGGGTGTCCTTATGCACCAGTCGCTGAAGGTAAGCATGCAGGTGCAGCAGGCGGTTAAGAAGGCAAATGGTATGTTGGCCTTCATAGCGAGAGGGTTTGAGTACAGGAACAAGGATGTCTTGCTGCAGTTGTACAGGGCCTTGGTGAGACCACACCTTGAGTACTGTGTGCAGTTTTGGTCACCTTATCTGAGGAAGGATGTTCTTACCATGGAAGGAGTTCAGCGAAGATTCACAAGGATGGCAGGAATGACGTATGAAGAGAGATTGGTTCGATTGGGCTTATACTCACTGGAGTATAAAAGAATGAGAGGGGATCTCATTGAAACTTATAAAATTCTGACAGGGCAGGACAAACTAGATGCAGGAAGGATGTTCCCGATGGTGGGGGAGTCCAGAACCAGGGGTCACAGTTTAAGGATAAGGGGTAAGCCATTTAGGACAGAAATGAGGAGGAATTTCTTCACCCAGAGAGTGGTGAACCTGTGGAATTCTCTGCCACAGAAGGCAGTAGAGGCCAATTCATTAAATAGATTCAAGAAGGAGTTGGATATATTTCTTAAGGCTAAAGGGATCAAGGGATATGGGGAGAAAGCAGGGAAAGGGTACTGAATTTGGATGATCAGCCATGATCACATTGAATGGTGGAGCAGGCTAGAGGGGCCGAATGGCCTACTCCTGCTCCTATCTTCTATGATTCTATGATTCTATGATTGTCAATGACAGAGGGAAGGTAAGGTGTCGGACTAATGTTGAAAAGGGAATTGGGGTGCGGTCATTGGGCCCGCAGGCGGATGATTCCATCCCGGATATCCCGGCCTGAAAGGAGCTGTCTGGATTTCATCCTTCTTTCTGCTTCCTCCTCTTCTACATCCTCCTCTTCTGCTTCCTCCTCTTCTGCTTCTTCTTCTTCTGATTCTTCCTCTTCTGCGTCTTCCTCTTCCCTCTGCGAGCAGATGCTGTAAATCTGATATGACAGCATAAAATGCTGGAAATACTCAGCAGGACAAGCAACATCTTGACCTGAGACGTGAACTCTGTTTCTCTCTCCACGGATGTTGCCTGACCTGCTGAATATTTTCTTCTCAGAGGCCTTCCTTTACCATCTGAGGCCTTGCAAGCATCTACCAGCACTCACTACACACTTAAAAAACATTTAACATCTATTACAGTAAGCTACCATTTCAGTAAAATCCCCAAAACCCAGTCCAAATGCTTAAATGCAAACTTACCTGAATGATATGTGTGTCCCTTTAAGAGGTGCTGACAGCGCTTCTGTGAGCCTGTTTGCACGCTGGGTTTACCTACTGTGCTTAGGACCCAGATCTGAACTAAGCACTAGGGTCGAAATTTGCCGTGGTGACGTCACCACTCCGCCGTTTTTCTTTGCAGGGTGGTACTTCTTCATGGCAGCACTACTGGGCCTGGGAAAATGGAGGATGCCGCGGGACCCACCACCAGCTGGTGAAAGAGCAGCAGCCGCCCTCTAATTCACCATTTTTTGCCGGTAACGGGTGGCCTTAAGCCCCCGAATTTTAGCCTTTAACTTTCTGTGGTGAGATTAGTTTAGATCTACCACGCAAGTACAGCAACTTCACACTATTCAATGCATGTCAATGGTGAGCCAGGCAGCAAGATGCCGTTTTCGTGAAGTTAATGTTGCAGCGGCGCTACTCGGACAGCAACTTTTGGATATTTGAGGTTAACCATGCATCTGCCCCTCACCTGAATTTGCTGTACCAGTTGTGCATAAATAACAGTGAACGCCATTAACTACACCGTTATTTTGACAGCAAATTATGGCCCATAAGTAACTACCATAAATTTTTCCACTCCACCCATCCCCTAGGCTAACTATAATTTCCCATCTTGTGCAGTACCTAAAGTTACATAGACCACGATCTTGACTGGGGCCGGTTTTCCGAGCGGTGGGGAAGAGTTGTGGTCAGGGAGGAATTTTGACGCTACAGCATGTGTCTTCTTTTTCCTAGCAGGTTCCCTGTCTGGAAGCCAGCCTGATTGAGAGGCTTGGCTCCCTGTCGGGTGGGGAAGGCTCCGGAGGAGGACACAGGCCAGGAGCAGGTAGGGAGCCTGCAGCTGGGTTAGTGGTGGAGTGGGGCGGGAGAGTCTGGACCTTGGCGGGGGGGGGGGGCTCTGATCTTGGGTGGGGCTCCGATCCTGGGGAGGATCTTAAGCTGGGGGTGGGGGGCGTCCGATTCTGGTGGGGGTGGGTCCTATCCTGGGCAGGCGTCCGATCTTGGAGAAGGGGGTCAGCGATCCTTTGGCTCCCTCCAGTCTAGCACAGGGAGCATGTGCAAAATCAGTCAACTTGCTGTCCACCAATGTATCAAACAGATGACTGAGGCAATGTCAGTGGTGCCAATATTTTCATCTCCTTTCCTACTAAATAACAACAGCATTACACCGGTGGCCAATTTCACTGCATTGTTAGATTCCCCAAGCTCCAAGGGGTCATTGATGGTGCCCATGAAGCCATACAGGCCCCTAGAAACAATGCCATGCTCACGTAAACAAAAACAAATTGCACTCCTCAACGTGCAGCTGCTCAGTGATCAGGAATTCCAAATATAGAAGGTCAGCACCCACCCTCAGACTTCAGTCACATATCTTTCATTTTAGGACAACATCCCTATTGGAGGGTGAAGGCAGCCTGCAAGGATGCTTTCTTGGAGACCAAGGCTATCCTCTGCAGCTCTGGCTAATGGTATCCTTCTGGCATCACAGACAGAAACAGAGTGCAGATATATCAAGGCCCAAATTATAGAATCATAGAGCCATAGAAATTTACGGCACAGAAGAAGGCCATTCAGCCCATCATGTCTGTTCCAGCCAAAAAAGAGCGATCCAGCCTAATCCCACTTTCCAGTTGTTGGTTATGACACTTCATGTGTATGGGGAAGGTAAGAGAAGACGGGCATCAACAACCAGAGACAGAAGACAAACTCGACTAAGAGTGAGAAGACTTGTCAATATAAGGAACTGGTCACTCAGCAAGAGTTCAACAACAGAGTCTAATAGAGGGAAGAGTTAATTAAGCACTTTAAACATCCAATGCATATGTGCCCTTTCCAAAATGTCACCCGCATTGACCCTATTCTGACCCATCCCAAATGAATTCTAATGACACATTAACATACCAGTTAACCCAAATTTTATTCACCCATAACAGCTGTATTCAGTATGTTTTGCCCTGGGGCTTCCCCTTAATAAAAGATATTTCTTCTATTTCCTAACTGTGTGCTCCTTTTACCCGGTTCCCTGTTGGGATGAAGTAGTAAATGGATGTCTGCTTGGAGGTGGTTAGTACCTCCCTGCACTGGGTCAGAAGATGGTCCAGGAAATCCAAAGTTGCAAAGTTGGCCTCAATTCATTGTCTGTTGGTTCTTGAAAAATTAGGTACATCGGCGAGACCATGCAGACACTGAGACAACGTATGAACGGACACCACGCAACAATCACCAGGCAGGAGTGTTCCCTCCCAGTCGGGGAACACTTCAGCAGTCAAGGACATTCAGCCTCGGATCTGCGGGTAAGCGTTCTCCAAGGCGGCCTTAGAAACACACGACAACGCAAAATCATCGAGCAGAAACTGATAGCCAAGTTCCGCACTCATGAGGACGGCCTCAACTGGGATCTTGGGTTTATGTCACGATACATGATGTGATCCAGACTCGAGTCGTCGTTGGCTTGTTCACAGATGTGATTCCCAGTAAAAAAGTAAATTTTTTTAAAGTTTATCGTTTCCCATACAGACTGCGGCTTTTGACACATTGGACCCCCTGTAACTCCACCTCATTGTCTCAGTTGTATCTTGCTATGTCTTTGATGTGGTACCTTCCTGGCTGACCTGATTGCCTTTTGTCACACCTCGGCAGATAAACAGTCAGGATGATTTAAATGTAGTCGTCTGCCTTTGTAAGTTACACATGCATTGTTCTCTATCTATATATGCTTTGTCGAGTCTGTATTTCTTTACTTCACCTGAGGAAGGGGCCACGTAAGCTCCGAAAGCTTGTGATTTCAAATAAAACTGTTGGACTATAACCTGGTGTTGTGCGACTTCTCATTTTTGTCCACCCCAGTCCAACACCGGCATCTCCGCATCATGGGATTTCTTAGGCATCTGTTACAGACTAACAGGGAGCATTGGGGGACATAAATTACATAGTATTACTATAGAATTTACAGCACAGAAACAGGCCATTCGGCCCAACAGTCCATGTCGATGTTTATGCTCCACTTGAGCCTCCTCCCACCCTTCTTATTGTAGGATCTTATCTGGGATTCTGGACCACACTCTGAGGACATGAATATAAATGAAGAGTAAAAAGGTGTTGCCACCATTTCACATCTATTTCAAACTCAGATATCCAGAATAGTCACACTGATCAATGTTTTGATAAATTTCTGTTTAACATTAATAAACTGCTATTGCAAAAATTCAGGTAAAGTTCTATCATGGAGACCAAATAAAAGTATTCCAATTGACTGAGGAGTAAATTCACAGCTGGTACAGTGGGGCTGTCGGATTGTTAGTTGTACTTAATGGGTCACATGATATGGCCCTCAGAGTGCCATCTACAGGCACACTACCAATGGAATGTTGCAGCCACTCGCCACTTTTATAATAGGTGGTACATTATATATGGCAACTTGTTGCTTAACCAAAGCTTGCTCCTGACCATAAGGTCACAAAAATATGATTCCAGGCTTACCTGATAATTTGAACTTTCCCACCGCAGTTGAGAGTAAGTTCTTAGCAAAGCTTTAGATAATGTGTGGAAGAGAGAGTGTTTTCCTTTCAGTAAGGATGCAACGTTAAAATTTATATATATATTTAACATTTAAAAGAATGATATCAGGGATGAAGGACTTCAGTTACATGGAGGGACTAGAGAAGCTGGGATTGTTCTCCTTAGAGCAGAGAAAGTTATGGGGAGATTTGATAGAGGTGTTCAAAATCATGAGGTGTTTTGATAGAGTAAATAAGGAGAAACTGTTTCCAGTGACAGAAGGGTCGGTAACCAGAGGACACAGATTTAAGGTGATTGGCAAAAGAACCAGAGGCGACATGAGGAGAAATTATTTGATGCAGTGAGTTGTTATGATCTGGAATGCACTGCCTGAAAGGGTGGTGGTGGAAAGGATGGGTGAGTCAATATTACTTTCAAAAGTGAATTGAATAAATACTTGAAGGGGAAAAATTTGCAGGGCTATGGGGAAAGAGCAGGGGAGTGGGACTAATTGGATAGCTCTTTCAAAGAGCCGGCACAGGCACGATAGGCCGAATGGCCTCCTACTGTGCTGTATCATTCTATGATTCTATGATTCTATTATTTATGGGCTCAATGCAGCTAAAAGTGTTAACCAGAACTGTGTCAGATTATTAAACCTAATACTTTCAGAGTTGCAAGTGCAGAAGTTGAAAATACTAAAGGATTATCTACTGGGAATGCAGTTCCAGACCCCACTCCTGAATAATGTATATAAATGAGAACATTTGTAATAATAAATGTTTCGGCCTTGTCTTACATGCCTATACTTGTGATCTAAATATTCTGCACTCGGTCAGGTTGCAGGTTTTAGTGATTTGTATTGCAACAAATGTATCTGTCAGGTTGGCTCAGTGGTAGGGCTCTTGTCAGAAGGTTATAGGTTCAAGCCCTACACCAGGCCTTGAGCACACCATCTAAGCTAACTAGTGCTGCACTGTTAAAGTGGCCTTCTCTCAGATCTGATTAGATGTTAACTTGAGACCCTGTTCAGGTGAATGTAAAAGATCCTAAGGCACTATTTGAAAAAGAGCAGTAGAAGAGGTTTTGTCAACATTTAGGTTAATTAGTCATTAACCTTGCTGTGCATAAATTGGTTGCTGCATATACCTGCATAATGACTATGTGGCTGAGTTTCATGTTTGGCAGTGGTGGAAAACCGGTGGTAGCGGGTGACCCTTGTGTTATACATGTGCAAAGGAAAATCGGGCGGGGTGTCTAATGGGTGATTGATCCACTACAGCCAGTTTTCCACCACTGCCGCAAGTGGAAATTACCACTACCTTTCAAAAGAAATTCATAAGCTGTGAAGCACTTTGGGACATCCTGAGGACATGAATGGTGCTATATAAATGCAAATCTTTTTTTCTTTAACTATCAGAGAAATGAGAGTACTTTACAACAGGCAATTTCAGTAATGACTAGAGATCTGCGAGTCTCAGTTAACTTTGCGTGTTAAATTTTCAACAATTAATCAACAGTGAATAAGGATCGTAAGCTGTAAGATGAATGAGAGGGTGACCTACAGAGCTAGGTCTTTTTTTTTAACAAAAACTGTATGAATTTCAGCACTTAATTATACTCAATTAGTAGATAATGTCAAAGCATCTGTCAATCACAAATACCTATCTCTTCATATGTTATTCTTGCCATCTTTTACATACACTTCCAACTACTTCGAAGTGTAACTACTTACAAAACAGTATGAGTAACTGTCAAATTTAACTATTGTAGCCATGTGGAATCATTTTAATCCTACATTATCTGCCAATTAAAGTGCAGGCAAGTAGTGTAGAAGCAGTCTCATTTCCATCAGCATAACTGCACTTATCCCTGGAACAAAATGAAATATTATGATCAACTAATGTTTCAAACAATCTGCGAACTGACAGAACATATACCATTTACAACAGGTCTAATAGGCATGTAGAATAGATAGGTTTGTTGTCTACTAATAACCTGATGGATGTAAACAGAAATTATAAGCAATTACCTTTCACAGGCCTAAATATCTCTGTCATTAATGTGCATTTTTTCCACCTCATTAGAGGTGCGGCTATAGTAGGTAATGTCAGGAAAAGTAATCAATTAGAATTTCAGCGGCTTGATATGCTGGAACACAAAAGCAAGGGTTGTAGTTAAATTATTTTTTAGGCCACATCTGTCTCTGGATCAGCTTCAGGAAACAGCACTTGATTTTCTCTAATTAACTGTAAGTTTTTGGTTTGCTTTTTTTGTAATGTAAATGGCCGCTACAATCAGGTTCCTCCACTGAAATGTGCATCGTGGGGTGAAATAAGCAAGATGTTAACTAATTTTTTTTTAATCTCCCTCCACCGCTGAGCGTGTCATTCAGGCATCACATCTTCTGAAATTTCCTCGCCTTGTTCATGGAAACATATTGGAGCAGCATTTGCCAGCTGTCGGCTTCCTGTGCCTTCTGCTGCCATTATCCTGAGGCACCACCCCACCTTCTGGCCTGCCAGGCTGCGAAGGGATCATAGCAAAGGGGGAGGGAAGAAAAAAAGTGCCTTTTTGCAGATCAGGCTGTCTTTCCATGATTTGTACGCACTGATGAATGAACCTCTTTGCCTTAAAGCTCAGCAGTGCAAAGAGAAAGGAATAATTCCCAAGTCTTGCGCCTAGTTCTGCTGTGAAGTACTGATGTTTGACACTAATGAGTGGATGAAACAAACTGTGTTTGTACAGGAACTTTGTACAGGAACTTTGTCATTAAGGTGCAGCTAACTCCAGTTAAGTAAATTCCTGGTAGGTGGTTATTTGTATTGACTTAATAAATAATCAAAGGAAATATTTTTCTACACCTAATGTTAATTCCTGCTGGCAGTACTTTTAGCTAAATGTTTCTTAACATTAAATTGCAAAAATGTTACTTGTAGGATGCAGCCATACAGCTACTTTCATGACGATACAAAGCAGTTCAGGATTCATATCAACACAATAGTGCCAGTATAGTTTGGGAGTCAGGTCGGCCATCAAACTCTTGAGCAGTCTGAAGTGAGAGATCTGAAACTACCTCCAGTAGGGAGTCTCATGCCACTTGGAGTTCACACCAGCCGCAACGTACTCCAGCCTGGTACAAAACCACATGTTCAAAGTACTCAATATCCTATAGGGACTTTATCAACATATTTTTCTATGTTTTTAAAATGAGGAGAAAGTGAATTCTCCTGCTTATGCTCTCTTAACATGAAAAAAAGTGCTGCTAGGAAACAAGCTCCACATATGCACCCGAGCACCCATCTGCAGAACTGCTTTAGCATCGATTTGAGGAGACTATGCTCCCAGCGACCTGGCGCAGAGCCTCACCAGCCAGCAGTGTATATTGCACAATGTTCTGTCCATTATGGACGAAGAATCATGGGGAACACACACACACATTCCTGATATGCACTCCAAGCCAGCAAGGCTCCCTGTCAGCAATACAGTCTCATGAAATCAGCCCTATTGATGCTAAGCACCTCGCAAAGTACAATTGACAGCATGACTGAGTATATGACCGTGGTCTCAGACCAGTATCAGTGGTCTAGCCATAATTACTCATTTCAAACATTAATAATGGTCATTTTGTAAACTGTACATTAAAAGATATTGCATCTTTATTAAGAAGTTTCCATACGGGCATAGTCAGGAATAGTCAGGCAAGTAGCCTGCTATAATAATGAACCTGCTGTACAACTGTACTGATGGCCTCAACAGATTTGCATTGTCTGAAAATGTTATAGCATAGCCTTATGCAGGAGAGATTGATTTTATTTTGATCTTGTTTTTTGTTAAAACTAAATTAAGAAAATAATAAATTAGCAGCAGCGAATGTGGCCAGTGTTGCAATAACTTGACCACATTGTTGCTCATACCATGTGCCCCTTCACACATGGGCCCTGAAATTCGACAGAGGCTCTGCAGGTCTCCTGCTAGAGTTATGGTGGGACAGCAAGGGAACCCCAGAGATACAATGTAAACAGCCGCTATCATCTTTTTACACTGTTTTTCTGGGAGTTCTGCTGATCATCCACTGAAGTTATGGGAGGCAGGGAGAACCCTCATGAAACTTCCAGGCCGAGATAACTGATTTGTATAGATTATGTTGACAATTGATTCCTGGAGCCACAGTTTTTCTGTTGTACATAGATAATTTGATCATTAATAGTCAATAAGACAGAGGATATCAAGACATCCATTTCTTATTTAATATCTTACGTCTGCTTGCGCTTCCTCTCTGCACCACTTGATTTCTTGCTGTCATGTTTCTGTCAGACTTTTTGCATGAACATTTTTCCATTATAGATTCCAATGTCCACATTTATCAGGGTTTTGTCAATGCAAACGTCCGTAGTCTGAGCATGTGCAGTATTCCTAATTTCCCAGGATGCATCAGTACATTATATACTAAAAGAATATTTTTCGTTAATGTTGAGTACTTCTGTTCAATAGCTTTCCTTCAAATACATTTGAAAAACAAAAGAACAAATTTCAAAATCTCTATTGAAGTAAAATGTGTGTTGCGTTAAAAAAATAGAGAGATTAGTTGTGTCTGTCTGTGCCTGTTTTTGCATATATGTGAGAGTGGCCAGAAGAGTGAAGAATTTAGCCTCAAGTGATTGGGACAGTATTGACATTTTCATTTATATATTTTACTATGTTTTTTAATTTAAATTTATTTTAATTTACTTCAATTTATCTGTTCAATACTTGAAGCCTTTTAAGGTGTCTATTTGGTGCCTGAACTGTGAGCTGCTTTGAAGTGGTAATAGGTCATTAATTGGTTACAAAGGATTCCCTATTCTCTGACTGGCAATTTCTTTCCTGTGACAAGTGAGCTACTTAGTTAGTTAAGACAATTTTCATCAAATGCAAATTAGCCAAAAAAAGGAAGAAAATTATAGTACAGTCTGCATCAACTCAAACTGAACCTGATAAGGATTCTTCCTTGATGATCCAAGAACTGAGCTTGTCAATAAACCCTCCTGTAAAATGCAACCATTCCTTTAAATAATTACATCTTCAAAGTAAAGTTACTGTCCTGGTGATTCAAAGTGCTAAGGACTGGAGACAGAGGCTGGAATTTTCTCTAGGGAGGCGAGTTGGGGGCAGGGGGCCTCTGAGGCGGGCAGGAATCCCGGGAGGCCGAGTTTCCCGCAGGCCCTGCCGACTTTAACGGCAGGGCCTGATTTGCATGTGAGGCCTCGGATTCCTGCCCGCAGCCAGCCAGATTGAGAGGCTGGCTGGCTGCGGGCGGGTAGGCCTGTAGATGCGAGGGGTCGGTCCGGGGGAGGGATTGGGGGGGGGGGGGGTCGGCATCGGGGATCGCGGGGGGTCGACATTCGGCATCGGGCATTGCGGGAGGGGGGGTCGAGGGGTTGGCATCGGGGATCGCTGGTGGGGGGAGGGGTCAAAAATCAGGGCATTGGCAGGGGGGCGATCGGATTTGAACCGGCCTCAGCATCATTGGTGGGGTGGGGGAGAAGGCCTCATGGTGGGGATCGGAGGCCTCGTGGGGGGGATCGGCGGCCTCATGATGGGATGTCCAATCGCAGGGGGTGGGTTAGGAACCCTGGATCCAGGAGGTTGGTATAAAGCCACTTACCTCCTGGATGCAGCAGTCCCCGCCTCGGTTTAACTGCCGGGTTTCACGAATTGCGTGAAACTCGTCCCCAGGCAGTTAAATTCAAAATGGAGGGGAAATAGAGGCTTGCAGCCTCACTATAATTTTTAAATTGACGCCCTGCCCCCTGGGAACGGTTTGATCGCCCGCCCCCCTGTCCCACCTCCGTTAAAATTGGAAGTGGGTGAGTTGGAGGCGGGATCAGGTCGGGATTCAGTTTTTAACAATTTAACTGCCTCCACGCTCCAAACCCACCCATTTTTTTAGGGAAAATTTCCGGCCATAGGGTTGAATTTTAATCTGAAGGAGTGTGTGTGTTTGGGTGAGGGCGGGGGGTTAAATCATGCAAAATTGACAAAGCGTCGGGAAGCAGGCTCCAACCCGCCGACTTCCACATTTCACTCATTAGTTAGTGGAACAGACAGGTGTTTCTGTGGATGCAGGCGTGACTCCAGGATGGTATGTTGCCTCCCTGGTGCCAGGGTCAAGGATGTCACTGAGTGGCTGCAGAACACTCTGAGGGGGGAGGGTGAACAGCCAGAGGTCCAACGACATAGGCAGAAAGAGGGATGAGGTCTTGCAGGCAGACTATAGGGAGCTAGGAAAGAGATTAAAAAGCAGGACCTCAAAGGTAGTAATCTCCGGATTACTCCCTGTGCCACGTACAAGTGAGAACAGGAATAGGAGGATAGAACAGATGAATGCGTGGCTGGAGAGATGGTGCAGGAGGGAGGGCTTTAGATTCCTGAGGCATTGGGACCGTTTCTGGGGAGGTGGGACCTGTACAGGCTGGACGGGTTACACCTCAACAGAGCCGGGACAAATATTCTCTGCGGGGAGGTTTGCTAGTGCTGTTGTGGAGGGTTTAAACTAGCTTGGCAGGGGGATGGGCACCAGCATATAGCAGTAGAAAAGAGGAATAAGGTGCATCAAAGAGTGAGTGTGTTGGATAGTACTAGAGAAGAAAGTAGAACTAGAGGCAGAAGTAGTACCATAATAGATAGGAGCAGACTAAGAAAGACTACGGAAAATTCAAAAATGGGTTTAGAATGCATGTATGTAAATGCACAAAGTGTGGTGAATAAGGTTGGTGAGCTACAAGCACAATTAGCCATGTGGCAATATGATGTTGTGGCAATAACGGAAACGTGGCTTAAAAATGGTGAGGACTAGGCACTTAATATTCAAGGGTACAAGGTGTTCAGAAAAGATAGGGAAGGAAAAAAGGGAAGTGGGGTGGCAGTGCTGATTAAGGAAGACATTGTAGTGTTGGAAAGGGAGGATGTTCTTGAGGGGACAAGGACAGAATCCATTTGGTTAGAGTTAGCAATGGAGAGGACCAAGGAACAATCTAGAGTGAAACTTCTAAACTGGAATAGGGCTAACTTCAATGGGATGCAAAAGGAGCTAGCCAGGGTAAAATGGAACCAAAGACTGACAGGAAAAACTGTAACAGAACGATGGGTGATCTTTAAGGAGGAGAGGCTAGGTACATTCCAACAAGAGGGAAGGGTAAGGGAACCAAAGCAAGGCCTGCTTGGATGATGAGGGAGATAGAGAAGATGATGAAAGAAAAAAAGAGGGTGTATGATGCATGTCAGGTGAATTCTTCAAGGGAGAACCAGACCAAATACAATAAGTTGAGAGGGGAAGTGAAGATGATAATGGGCCAGAAATTCGGGTTGGAGGCTTCCTGCGGGTGCAAGCCCCCGACCTTCACTTACCTAGCGCGCCTGCCGTTGTGCTGTGGGCCCGCGTGGGATTCCGGTCCTGGGCCTCCTGCAGCTGCCGGTGTGCAGTGCTCGCGTATCCAGGGGCGCAGTTAGTTCGAAGCGTCCCCTGGGATCACGTGGGCCATGGAGAGCCAATGGAAGACCTGTCAAATCTTTGAATAGAGATCACCCCCCAAAACCTAACTAAAACTTCAAATAAATTTAAAAAAAAATGACATTTTTAAAATAACTATAAATTACATAAATTAACTATTTTAAACAAAAATTTAAATTTTTGAAAAAATTAATTACAGTTTTTAACGGGGCTAAAAATAAACTTACCTTTCTTTAAAGTATTTAAAAAAGATAAACCTGTGGAAAAAATGTTTAAATTTCACTTAATTCACCACTTACCTTGTTAAAAGCAGGCCTTGCGCCTGCCTTTTCCCCGCGCAGCTGCCAGGGACTTACACTTACTTCAAAACCTGTAAAAAAAACGGAAGTTCGCTGCGTGCGCGCAGCCTCTCCGGCGCACGCGTTTGACCTCCGAACCCCTTCCTTCAAGGGAACGGAAGTTCTGGTTTCCAGCGCATGCGCAGTGCATGCGCGAAACCGGCACTGTCGTTGGGTCTACGGGTGAGTACACAGCGCGTACTCACCCGTCGAGACCCGAATTTCTGCCCCATTAAGATTGGCAAAGAGAGAATATGAGAGTAGAATGGCGGTTAACATAAAAGGGAACCCAAAATTCTTCTACCGGCATGTAAACAGTAAGCGGGTAGTAAGAGGCGGGGTAGGGCCTATTAGGGACAAAGAAAGTGATATACGCTTAAAGGCGCAGGGCAAGGCTAGAATACTCAATGAGTACTTTACATCGGTGTTTACTAAGGAGTCATAGAATCATAACAGCACAGAAGGAGGCCATTCGGCCCATCGAGTCCGTGCCGGCTCTCTGTAGAGCAATCCAGTCAGTCCCATTGCCCTGCTCTAGCCCCGCAGCCCTGCAAGTTTATTTCCCTCAAGTGCCTATCTAGTCTCCCCTTGAAAACATTGACTGTCTCTGCTTCCACCACTTCCGTCGGCAGCGAGTTCCAGGTCCTCACTACTCGCTGCGTAAAAAAGTTTCCCCTCACATCCCCCCTTATGTATTGCCCAAAACATTAAATCTGTGTCCCCTAGTCCTTGTACCATCAACTAGTGGGAAAAGCCTTTCCCCGTCTAGCCTATCCAAACCCGTCATAATCTTGTACACCTCTATCAAATCACCCCTCAACCTCCTTTGCTCTAATGAAAACAAATCCAGCTTCTCCAACCTGTCCTTATAGCTAAGATCCTCCATCCCCGGAACCATTCTGGTAAATCTCCTCTGCACCCTCTGAAGGGCCTTCACATCCTTCCTAAAGTGTGGTGACCAGAACTGGATGCAATACTCCAGTTGTGGCCTAACCAGCGCTTTATAAAGGTTGAGTATAACTTCTCTACTTTTGTACTCAATACCTATATTTATGAAGCCCAAGATCCCATATGATTTGCTAACCACTCTCTCAATATGTCCTGCCACCTTCAGGGACCTCTGCACATTAACTCCCAGGTCCCTCTGTCCCTGCACACTCTTTAAAACTGTGCCATTAAGTGTTTATTGCCTCTCCCTGTTCCTTCTGGCAAAATGTATCACTTCGCACTTCTCTGTATTAAATTCCATCTGCCACTTGTCTGCCCATTCTGCTAGCCTTTCTATGTCCTGTTGCAGTCGATTGGTATCATCCTCACTGTTTGCCACCCCCCCCCCAAGTTTGGTGTCATCGGCAAATTTAGAAATTCTACTCTGTATTCCAATATCCAGGTCATTTATATATATCAAAAAAAGCAGTGGCCCCAGCACTGACCCTTGGGGAACAGCACTGTCTACCATCCTCCAGTCTGAAAAACAGCCATTTACCATAACTCACTGTTTTCTGTCCTTAAGCCAATTCCTTATCCAAGCTGCCACTGACCGAACTATTCCATGAGCCTCAATTTTGTTAACCAGCATTCTATGTGGTACTTTGTCAAACGCCTTCCAAAAATCCATGTCGACAACATCCATTGCATTCCCTTCATCAATCCTCCCTGTTACCTCATCAAAAAATTCAATTAGATTAGTCAAACACGATCTGCCTTTTACAAATTTTTTCCTTGATTATTGCTTCTAAAACTTCACCCACCACTGATGTTAAGCTGACCGGCCTGTAGTTACTAGGATTGTCCTTACACCTTTTCTTGAACAATGGTGTCACATTTGCCTCTTTCCAATCTTCAGGCACCTCCCCGCATCTAGGGAAGATTGGAAAATTATGGCAAGCTCTTCTGCTATCTCCTCCCCCAATTCCCTTAGCAACCTGGGATGCAAGCCATCTGGACCAGGCGACTTGTCCACTCTAAGCATACCCAGACTTTCTAGTACATCCTGTCTATCAATTTTCACCCCTTCCATTGCTTCTACCTTTTCCACTTGTGGACTTGAGGTGGATGCTGACAATATATTGTTGAAGTGGAGTCCCCGCTTCCCTGACCCCTGTCGCCATCATCCCTCTCGTGGCCCAGCTGCACTTCACTGCTACCACTGTGCTGGAGAACACTTTGGCGCAGATCAGTGCGGCACTGTAAGGCCAAGGCTAAAGTATCTGTCAACATCTTTAAGGTGGCAGACATGTTGGCATTCAGAGTCTACACGGTGGTGTTCAAGGTGTGCATGGACTCATTTGATTGGAGCGTTTGACAGTCCATGGCGCTGGCCACTCTATCCATGGAAGAAGACATCATCTCAATGGTCTGCGCCAAATCCCACTCCCAATTCCCCCCCCCCCCCCGCCCCCCACCGCCCATGCTTGAGGTGGACTCCTCCAGTCTCTCTGCAATCATGGTGAGTGTACTTTGAAGGCCTGTCAGTGCATCGTACATTATCTGCTGCTGCTCAATGATTCTCCTCTTCATCGATGGCCCCTGGGGTACAGCATCTGTGTCCAGCTGAGCAGAGCTTGGAGAAGGCTGTGCTCTCCAATGCGGACTCTTCACTGCTGTCTTTATCTCCACTGTCTGCTCTTGCTCACTTGTGAAGTGTGAGTCAACAGGTGAAAACACAACTATCTGTCTTCCTGGTCCCACCAAAGTGTGAGTATCGGAGCCGGTGCATGGTCTGAATGAGTCCTGTGATGGTGCACCCTCAGAATGACTCAGCTCTTGTGAGGAGTCGTCGCCCAATAATCCACCCACTCCTGCTGCACGCGTGAAGGCCCTATGGGAGATAAAAGACATAAATTAGTTGTGGCAAGGTAAGAGGGTTGCAAGTTATCATTATGAAGATGATCATGTTAAACTCATTGTTGAAACCAAGTCAACATGACTGAGTGTCATATGACATGTGGGTGGCTTTTATTTAATTGCGTCGCCAGGTAGCTGGGAATTCCCAGTCACCCCATCTCCAACAGCCAGCGATGCCATAACTCCACTTATTTCCAGCGCCTCCTCCTCTGCAGTTGTGAGCTGCATGATCTGCGGAGGGCCCCTCCGGTTCTCCCCCTCTCCCTGGTGTTCTGTGCTCTCTTCACCGCAAGGAGGGAAAGAACAGACCTATGAGTGAAAGTAATGGCATGTGTTCATCTGATGGATGGAGTGCATTTGGTGAGGGTGACTATGAGGGAGAGGCATGACATTGCATAAGGATGAGGGTGAGTGGGAGTGGTGGATGGATAGATGGGGATGTGAAGAAATGCATAGAAAGAGAAGCATGGATGCACCTGCAAGGTAAGTGGCTGTGAGGAGTAATGTGATGGAGTAACCTTGAGAATGCAGAGTGAGGGGGTGGGGTGATGCACACTGCAGGATGTAGGTGAATGTGCCACTGTACTCACATTTCCTGACCCTGCTGAGGTCATTAAAGCAATCCTGCCACTGACCTCCTGCGCTACCTCCAACCATACCTTCTTGCTCTCAGCTGCAGGCCTCTTCCTTCCGTTGCTAGGAAAAAGTATCTCTCTCCTACTCCTCACAGCCAGCAGCACATGACAGCCAATTCCAACTCCTTCAACTTGCATGTTTGGATTATTCCCTTAAATACTGGAGTTGAGATTACATCATACGGGTCCACATCATGCCCACTGCCACTGATTGGACGGGAAACCCGGAAGTAAAATGATAATGAGGTAGCTGAGTTAAAAAGGCACTGACAGATGTGCTGAACTTAATTCCGGGTTTCCCGCTGGCTATCGGATCCCCCCCAATAACCTTGTAGTAAAGGGGCCTTTAGGGAAGAGTGACCATAATATGATAGAATTTTATAATGAGTTTGAAAGTGATTTAGTTAAATCCGAAACTAGGGTCTTAAATCTAAACAAAGCAAACTACGTAGGTATGAGGGGCGAGTTGGCTAGGGTAGATTGGGAAACTACATTAAAAGGTATGACGGTAGACAAGCAATGGCTAACATTTAAAGAATTAATACATAATTTACAACAAATATAAATTCCTTTAAGGCACAAAACCCCACAGGAAAAGTGGTCCAACTGTGGCTAAGAAGAGAAGTTAAAGATAGTATTAGATCAAAGGAAGAGGCTTATAATGTTGCCAAAAAGAGTAGTAAGCCTGAGGATTAGGAGGATTTTTAGAATTCAGCAAAGGAAGACCAAGAAATTGATAAAGAAAGGGAAAATAGAATATAAGAGTAAATTAGCAAGAGACATAAAAGCAGATTGTAAATGTTTCTATAGGTATGTAAATAGGAAGAGATTAGAGAAAGTAAATGTGGGCCCATTAGAGGCAGAGACAGGAGAAATTATAATGGGCAATAAGGAAATGGCAGAGACATTAAACAAATACTTTGTATCTGTCTTCACAGTAGAGGACACAAAAAACATTCCAGAAATAATGGGGAACCAAGGGTCTAGAGAGAATGAGGAACTTTAAAGAAATCAGTATATGTAAAGACTATAGTACTGGAGAAATTACTGGGACTAAGTGGTGACAAATCCCCTGGACCTGATGACCTGCATCCTAGGGTTTTAAAAGAGGTAGCTGCAGAGATAGTGGATGCACTGGTATTAATCTTCCAGAATTCCCTAGGTTCTAGAGCAGCCCCCAAGGATTGGAAGGTAGCAAATATAACTCCACTATTTAAGAAAGGAGGTAGTGAAAAAATGGAGAACTATAGGCCAGTTATCCTGACATCAGTAGTAGGCAAAATGCTAGAATCTATTATTAGGGATGTGGTAACAGGGCACTTAGAAAATCATAATATGATTAGGCAGAGTCAACATGGTTTTGTGAAAGAGAAATTGTGTTTGACAAATCTGTTAGATTTTTTTGAAGATGTAACTAGCAGAATGGATAAGGGGGAAACAGTAGATGTAGTGTATTTGGATTTTCAAAAAGCATTCGATAAGATGCCACACAAGAGGCTATTACGCAAAATTAGGACTCATGGGATGGGGGTAATATATTAGCATGGCTTGAGGATTGGTTAATGGACAGAAAACAGAGAGTAAGAATAAACTGGACTTTTTCAGGTTGGCAGGCTGTAACTAGTGGGGTACCACAGGGATCAGTGCTTGGGCCTCAGCTATTTACAATCTATATTAATAACTTAGATGAAGGGACTGAGTGCAACGTATCCAAGTTTGCTGATGATACAAAGTTAGATGGGAAAGTAAGCTGTGAGGAGGACGCAAAGAGGCTGCAGAGAGATATAGACAGGTTGACTGAATGGGTAAGAACATGGCAAATGGAATACAATGTGGGGAAGTGTGAAGTTATCCACTTTGGTTGGAGAAACAAAAAAGCAGAATATCTTTTGAATGGTGAGAGACTGGAAAATGTTTGCATTCAGAGGGACCTGGGTGTCCTTGTACATGAATCACAGAATGTTAACATGCAGGTACAGCAAGCAATTAGGAAAGCAAATGGTATGTTAGCTTTTGTTACAAAGGGATTAGAGTATAAGAGTAAAGAAGTCTTACTACAATTATACAGAGCATTGGTGAGGCCACCCCTGGAGTACTGTGTACAGTTCTGGTCTCCTTACCTAAGGAAAGACATACTTGTCTTAGAGGGAGTGCAACGAAGGTTCACTAGACTGGTTTGACGGGATTGCCCTAGGAGGAGAGATTGAGTAGACTAGGCCTATATTCCTTAGAGTTTAGAAGAATGAGAGGTGATCTAATTGAAATATAATTCTTAAGGGGCTTGACAGGGTTAATGCTGAGAAAATGTTTCCCCTGGCTGCGGAATCTAGAACACGGGGTCACAGTCTCAGAATAAGGGGTAGGCCATTTAGGACTGAGATGAGGAGAAATTTCTTTACTCAAAGGGTTGTGAATCTTTGGAATTCTCTACCCCAGAGAGCTGTGGATGCTCAATCGTTGAGTATATTCAAGAAACAGGTCGATATATTTTTGGGAACGAAGGGAATTAAGGGATATGGGGATAGTGCGGGAAGGTGGAGTTGATGTAGAAGATCAACCATGATCTTGATGAATGGCAGAGCTGGCTCGAAGGATCAAATGGCCTACTGCAGCTCCTATTTCTTATGTTCTTATTTGCGCTGGCCGTTAAGGTCTGTTACTGCAAAAAAAATGGCGGCTGCCTCACTTCCTCCCGCCTCCGGCATGGGACACAGCGGCCACCATTTTGGTAAGTGCCATAGCAATGCCGTCTTGATGCCACGTCTGCAAACTTCGATCTTTTGGCTCTGTTTACCACCGGGTCTAAGCACGCTCAGAAAAGCGTCCGTGAAGCAGCCCTGCAGAGATACTGTCAGCGCTTCTTAAAGGGACACACACATCTTTCAGGTAAGTTTGGATTTATGATTTTGGACTTGTTAAAATATTTTATTGAAGTAGTGACTTGGTGCAATAGATGTTAAAACATTTTTAAGTAATGCAGGGAGTGCTGCTGGAAGTTTGCAAAGCCTCGGAAGGTAAAGGAAGGCCTCTGAGAAGACAAAAAATGCTGGAAATACTCAGCAGGTCAGGCAGCATCATGGAGAAAGAGACAGAGTTCATGTCTCAGGTTGAGATGCTGTCTGACCTGCTGAGTATTTCCAGCATTTTCTGCTTTTATTTCAGATTTACAGCATTTGCTCACAGAGGGAAGAGAAGAATAGGAGAGGACGAAACAGAAGAGGAAGAAGCAGAAGAGGAGGAAGCAGAAGGAAGGATGCAACCCAGACAGCCCCTTTCTGGCTGGGATATCCGAGATGGAATCATCTGTCTGTGGTACCAGTGACCACAACTGCAATTATCCTTTCAACATTTTTCCCACACCTTACCTTCCCTCTGTTACTGACCATCATAGCGTCTTCTTGGCCACAATGCTGAAATAAAAACCACCACAAAGCAATCTTTCCAATCCAACTTTATACATCTATCCATCCAATATGACATCAAGAAATCAACTCATCACCCTTGTGCATTCCCTTAGTGACTGTCTTGTGTGTGCCTTTGCCTATCCTACTGATGTCACGCAGTGCTACCCCAGTGACTGCAGCATGGCTGGTGGAAGGCTGCTGACTTTCAGTGGGGGACACTGCAGATGGCCTTGCGGGACAACCTCAACGAGCTGCTGGCTGGGAGTGTGAAATCAAGTGATGGTATTCTTCTTCTTCACTCTCCTCTCTCTCTTCTTGGTCAACTACTGGCTGGGCAGGCTGCATTCCTTGGGTGTGTGAAATGAGGAAGGCACAAGGGTAAGGTTGTGGTGAGGGGAGGGCGGGAATGCAAGAGCTGCATGCTTACAACATGTGCACCTTGTAAATCAGAAGATATTGTGGGATGAGGGGGAAGTGGGATGTGAGAAGGAGGATAACATATGAGGATACCAGCATCTTGTATCCTTTCAGCCCCGCCGCTGGCCAAGGGCTCAGCCATGCCCCTGCCAAGAATGGCCTGCACCGTCTCCTCCAAGGGGTTGAGGTGAAACTAGGAATGGGAGGTGTGCCTCGTGTTTGGTACAGATTGTTGGTAGGTAATTGATGGGGGCGGGTACAGGACCTCTCTTGCAGTGTTGACCCCCTGCACAAAGTTGGACAGCTGCGTGCGAGATCCTGGGTGCCCCTTCCCTGGCTTGTTGAGCCATTTGTGTTAGTGCTGAGGCACTTGTGGCATTTTTTTATGTCCAAAATGTAGTTCAGCTTTAAGTGCTGAAGATTGCCATTTGGGAATTATTTTTAATGGTTTTTTTTCAGAGGGCAGTTGAGCTCTAAGTGCTAAAGACTGCCTATTTTTATATGATTTTTATTTTTTTCATTTTAGAAGGCAGTACCCCTTTAAGGGACCAACACTGCTTTCTAAAATGACAGCCTTGCTTTAAGACAATGCTCCTCTTGCTCCAGGGACGCTACACCCACGCTACATTGGGACTCCTGCTGATAGTACTGCTGGAAAACCAGTCTTGCACTCCAGGTTTCGCGCTGCACTAATTCAAATAGCGGCTGCCTGCGCTATTATTTCGGGTGGCCGTTAACTTCGGCCCGCGGTGGCACTGGTAGGCTTCTAGCCTACTCCAATTTCTAGGCTATGGTATTTGCTTGATAGGAGACAGGGTGAAAGAATTCAGCTAAGATTGCACTTGCGCGCCTCTACCAGCTAGCTGAAGAGAGGTTTTGGCAAAGGTTGTGCAGGCACCTGGCGCTACCCACCTCCGTTCAGCAAAGTCTCGGGTCTGCGTCCTGAGAGGTTATTTTATGGGCTATGTGAGCGAGTCCAGAACAAGGGGTCATGACCTTAAACTTAGAGCTAGGCCATTCAAGAGTGATGTCAGAAAGCACTTCTTGACTCAAAGGGTAGTGGAAATCTGGAATTCTCTCCCCCAAAAAGCTGTTGAGGCTGGGAGTCAATTGAAAATTTCAAAACTGAGATTGATAGATTTTTGTAAGGCAAGGGTATTAAGGGTTATGGAACCAAGGTGGGTAGTTGGAGTTAAGATACAGATCAGCCATGATCTAATTGAATGGCAGAATAGGCTCGAGGGGCTGAATGGCCTACTCCTGTTCCTATGTTTTGAGACAAAAACTGTATTTTGTTAAATAGTGTGATCTTTAAATTAAATCTAGATTCGGCCTTGAGAAAATATTAGCATAATAGTTACAGTACCTCTTTTGCAGAGTAATGGTGACTTAAAAATTGCCATTGGGCATGTTCCCCACTGCAGTCTCTGGTCCCAGGAAGCCGGGAGATGGCTTGCTTTCCTAGAAACTGGGTAGAACGGATGGGGGCTGCAGCAAGCAATGTCACAGTTGCAGCTTGCAGCGAATGAGTTGATTTTAAACAGATTACTGTTGTGTGAAATGTTGGAGTACTCAAATGTACCTTATTTTACATAGTCCAATTTCAAAATATTCTTTGCATACTGAGCGAGATCACAATATTATCATAAACCCTGCACAAACAAAAACTATTAAAATAATGATTGCAAGCCAATGTAATAGTGAGCTGTGACATGCAGATCTGCACTCATAATGCAAATTCAGCAGGATGGATCAGGCTCGCTTAGCACATCCTCATTAGGGTATTGGTTAGCCTCATTTTGCTGCTGTCAAAGACAATCTTTGTTATTTTATTCCAATCAAGCCCCAAGGAAGATTTCATAAAGTACAATCCCTACTGGATTCAGGAATAATCCATGTTCCTGTACAACTTCCAAAAAACAATCTCTTTGAACAACATAGTGGGAAATAGGAGGCTGAAAGAAATAATTGCGATGTTTCATTAGAATAAAATAACATAACCAGTTTATATATTCCTGGTATGAGTAATAAGGAAAGTGTTACCACTTTGCACAGTACTATTGATATGCTCATTAGTCATGATAAAAATTGTAACCGTGGGTTACCTCTCTGTAGTCTGACGTGTGCTCACTCTCCGCCTACAATATTTCCTTCTATGATTTTTGCTGTTTGATGCCTTTGTTAATTGGGAAACTTTGCTTTATTTAATTTGTTAGACAACTGTACAAATACCACTGTACTATAGAAGCTGGATTGTTTCACAGATTGCTAAATGTCAATTGCAACCTTCTATAAAGTGACGTCCCCATTTTTCATGGTTTTTCATTGTTAAACATCAGTTTCAAGACCTGAACTTTATTTATGGCTTCCAAGTTGCCTATCATAAATCTCCCAGCATTTAAATTTACTAATGTGTTACTTCCATATCAGAAGTAAAACACTGAGGAAAGAGATCTTGGGGCTATAGTAGATATATTATTTAAGGGAAGCTAGGTAAGAACATGAGCGAGAAAGGAATAGAAGGATATGTTGATAGAGTGAGGTGAAGTAAATAGAGCTGAAGGAGGGTCATGTGGGGCATAAACACTGGCATAGGTTGGGCCAAATGGCTTATTTCTGTACTGTAAATTCGATGTAATTCTGTATAAAATCAATAAAATCATCTGCACAGTGCTTAGCTGTAGTAAATTAGGTACATAAGGTACTGAGTTGCATTAGCAGAGGGATAGAGTTAATCCAAAGAGATTCTATTATTGTCTCATCTTGAGAACTGTGTACAATTCCACACTATTAAAGGAAGGACACATGAGGTATGCAACAAAGATGGCTCTGGGTATGAGAAGTTTAAGATATGAGAATATATATGAGGTGAGGTGAGAATGACTACCCTTGACATCAAGGCAGCATTTGACCGAGTGTGGCATCAAGGAGCCCTAGTAAAACTGAAGTCAATGGGAATCGGGGGGGGGAAATTCTCCACTGGTTGGAGTCATACCTAGCACAAAGAATGATGGTTGTGGTGGTTGAAGGTCAATCATCACAGCCCCAGGACATCGCTGCAAGAGTTCCTCAGAGCAGTGTCCTAGGCCCAACCATCTTCAGCTGCTTCATCAATGACCTTCCCTCCAACATAAGGTCAGAAATGGGGATGTTCGCTGATGACTGCACAGTGTTCAGTGCCATTCACAACTCCTCAGATAATGAAGCAGTCTGTGCCCGCATGCAGCAAGACCTGGACGACGTTCAGGCTTGGGCTGATAAGTGGCAGGTAACATTTGCGCCATAGAAGTGCCAGGCAATGACTATCTCCAACAAGCGAGAGTCTAACCACCGCCCCTTGATTTTCAACGGCATTACCATCGTCGAATCCCCCAACATCAACATCCTGGGGATCACCATTGACCAGAAACTTAACTGGAGCAGTCACATAAATACTGTGGCAACAAGAGCAGGTCAGAGGCTAGGTATTCTGCAGCGAGTGTCTCACCTCCTGACTCCCCAAAGCCTTTCCAACATCTACAAGGCACAAGTAAGGAGTGTGATGGAATACTCTCCACTTGCCTGGATAAGTGCAGCTCCAACCACACTCAAGAAGCTCGACACCATCCAGGACAAAGCAGCCCGCTTGATTGGCACCCTATCCACCACCTTAAACATTCACTCCCTCCACCACCGGCGTACCGTGGCTGCAGTGTGTACCATCTACAAAATGCACTGCAGCAACTCGCCAAGGCTTGTTCGGCAGCACCTCCCAAACCCGCAAGATTTTCCACCTGAATCAAATTTTACCAATTACCTACATAATCTTGAACACTTTCATTAGCTCATCTCATACTCTCCTCTATTATAAAGGTAACAAGCCTAACTTCCTGAACCTATTTTTTTTGTTCGTTTATGAGATGTGGGCGTCACTGGCAAGGCCAGCATTTATTGCCCATCCCTAATTGCCCTTGAGAAGGTGGTGGTGAGCCGCCTTCTTGGACCGTTGCAGTCCGTGCGGTGAAGGTACTCCCACAGTGCTGTTATGGAGGGAGTTCCAGGATTTTGGCCCAGCGACGATGAAGGATCGGCGATACACTTCCAAGTCAGGATGGTGTGTGACTTGGAGGGGAACTTGGAGGTGGTGGTGTTCCCATGCGCCTGCTGCCCTTGTCCTTCTAGGTGGTAGAGGTCGCGGGTTTGGGAGGTGCTGCCGAAGAAGCCTTGGCGAGTCGCTGCAGTGCATCTTGTAGATGGTACACACTGCAGCCAAGGTGCACCGGTGGTGGAGGGAGTGAATGTTTAAGGTGGTGGATGGGGTGCCAATCAAGCAAGCTGCTTTGTCCTGGATGGTGTTGAGCTTCTTGAGTGTTGTTGGAGCTGCACTCATCCAGGCAAGTGGAGAGTATTCCATCACACTCCTTACTTGTGCCTTGTAGATGGTGGAAAGGCTTTGGGGAGTCAGGAGGTGAGACACTCGCTGCAGAATACCCAGCCTCTGACCTGCTCTTGTTGCCACAGTATTTATGTGGCTGGTCCAGTTAAGTTTCTGGTCAATGGTGACTCCCAGGATGTTGATGGATGGGGCTTCGGCGATGGTAATGCCGTTGAATGTCAAGGGGCGGTGGTTAGACTCTCGCTAGTTGGAGATAGTCATTACCTGGCACTTCTGTGGCGCGAATGTTACCTGCCACTTATCAGCCCAAACCTGAATGTCGTCCAGGTCTTGTTGCATGCGGGCACAGACTGCTTCATTATCTGAGGAGTTGTGAATGGCACTGAACACTGTGCAGTCATCAGCGAACATCCCCATTTCTGACAGAAACTGCTGGAAATACTCAGCAGGTCAGGCAGCATCTGTGGAGAGAGAAACAGATTTAACGTTTCAAGTCGATGACCCTTCATCAGAACTGGAAAAAGCTGGAGATTGAACAGGTTTTTAAGCAAGGGTAGGGGCAGGGAAAGGGGGGAGGGGAGGAAAGAACAAAAGGGTAGGTCTGTGATAGGATGGAAGGCAGGAGAGATTAAGAGACATTAAGAGATGGTGCAAGGCAAAAGGAGATGGTAATGGGACAAGTTAAGAAACAAAAGATGTCTCTAGATGGAAGGCAGGAGAGATTAAGAGACATTAAGAGACATTAAGAGATGGTGCAAGGCAAAGGGAGATGGTAATGGGACAAGTTAAGAAACAAAAGATGCCAGCGCTGGAGGACATCATTTGCATGAGCCTGGCACATGCGCCACATCAGGTGCATCTTTGGTGCCTGTCGGCCTTCTCCTGTCAAAAATTCCAGTGCCTGCTCGCCTGCCCGTGGTGAGGGGGGTGGGGTGGGGTGGCGGGGGGTTGGTTAGGGTACCACAGCCTGCCTTGATCCCTGCCCGTGGTTGGGGTGGGTGGCAGGGGGTTGGTTAGGGTAGCACAGCCTGCCTTGATCCCTGCCCATGGTGGGGGGGTTGGCGGGGGGTTGGTTAGGGTAGCACAGCCTGCCTTGATCCCTGCCCATGGTGGGGGGGGGGGGGGGGAGGGGGTTGGCGGGGGGTTGGTTCGGGTAGCACAGCCTGCCTTGATCCGTGGTGGAGGGGGGGTGGGGTGGCGGGGGGTTGGTTAGGGTAGCACAGCCTGCCTTGATCCCTGCCATTACCTCTTCAGCCATCTGAACAGTGGAGCCAATCTCCAGAAAAGTTCTAGAAAAAAACTTGGGGAGCCTTTGGGGCGCAGGCTTGCTTGGCCTGAACCCCTCCAGTGAGACCCACATACACCCTTGTGGAGATTGACACGCTTCCAGTCTATCAGCATATCAGTCACCATGCTGGATCTTGACTGTAGATCTCAGCTTAAGGAGTCCCCCCCTTTGTCCTGCCCTCTGCCAGACATTTGCCTTGTGAGGGGAAGACAGAAGATCCAGCCAATGGAAGTCAATGAAGAAACTCCCAGGAATGGCAGCAACCCGACAACACGGGGCCTCCGTCATTACCCTCGCGCTTCAGCCAGTCTCTCGCAGGACATACACAGCATTCTAGCGGAACTCTTCGGCAATTTTAGGCCCACAATAACTGGAAGAACTATTACAATCAATTGATAAATGTGTTGGTGTAGTAAAAGCCTAAATGTATCAGAGTGTAGTAAAAGAATAAATGAGAAATACTTCCATTACCTTTCACTCCACCCAAAGCATTCAGAAATCCATGGCCATTCAATTATACGACTGATCAAATGTTGGCAATTTCCTCAGAATAAGTCCCACTACACCACTATAACTTTGCCAGAAATGCAGCAGAAACCCCGTTCCTCCACACTTCCGGAAAAGTTACAGCAGGAGCAGCTCTGAAGACACTTCTGGCCATCGGGTTTGTTCTAAATGGAAGCAATGTTGCCTTTGAGATTATATTATCATTAGAAGAAATACATTTATGGATCAGTGAAAATATTCCTACCCAATTTTGAAATGGTGCATCGATATCTTAAATTATTTTCATATTATTCAGTGTATTGGCTGCAAATTACTGAATAGATCAGGAAAAGTGTTTTTGCAGTGAAATGCTTTTAATTATGTATCCCATCTGGAGCATCTTTTTGTTAGGAATCTGGCTACTTTTGAGTGAGATTTTCTCACAAAGTACAGCAGGAAGGAGGAGAAAATGTGTTATAAACTAATTTTTCCATACCATACATAACAGAACATGATTAAAAACATCTGCCAGAATAAACTATTGCAAATTTTTTTTTATAAGGATGGAATTCCCTATAATCGGAGCCATGTTCTAGTGCAGCTATGGATTTTAGTTCAACAAGTGATGGTAACAAGAGCAGGGTTATCTAACACCCGTGAGGCCCACACATCAACATTCATTAGACTCTTCGGCACAGGGATACCATGTGCCTATCCATACTTATGGTTTATAGCCAATGTTATGTCATGCTGTATTTGATCAGTTGAATTGTCTGTTTTGGGGTTCAATGTACTTTAGTAACAAGAGCAGTTTGAATGATTTTAAAGCATTATCTCCATTAAAAGAATGCCGACAAACTGCGCAGGTTAACAAAAGCGAAGTCAATAAACTCAGAAAAGTTCATTTAAACAGGACCGATACCTTTTCAAATGAAATTCATACAGCAAATAGCATTTCCCTTATGTTCATTCCTTTACAGCTGTTAGTTCTAAACAGATTTATGCACAGTCTATTGGCCACTACCGTCGAAGCTCCATTTCCAAGATCTTCCTGTCACTGTTTGCTTATCTGATGAAAAATGATTTTGTCAGAATGTTCCAAGGATTTGTTCTATTCATGTGTATGCAAGGAGGCACAAAACAGTGTTAGAGCAGCCAGAGGAGCCTACAGATGGAAAAACGTAACACTACACAAACTGACGTTATTACTTTGGAGAACTGCAAATGTATATCTGGTGAAATATAAAAAAGCTGGAGATAAAATGGAAATCTTGTTAAAGAGTTCTATAGCTGGGTTTACCATGATATCAAATGAATAGAAAAATCAATTTATTCAAGGGTTCAAGTCAATCTGGCGATTTTTCTATTCCACATAGAATATGTTTATATGGATTTTTAGAACTATGTGGCACTTTTCCAACCACTCCAGGCTCCAAAAACAGTAATGATACTTGAGTACATCCCTGCTGAAGTGATAGTCTTGAAATCATTGAGGAATAGAATATTTCATATCTATCTGAGCTCAACTAATCTCTATTTAACTGGTAAATTCAATGAATAATCCACTGATAATACATAAACTATAAATATAGACAATGTGCGTATAATATGGATTAAACCATATGAGTGTAACAAAACACAGTATGTTAAGCCCCACACCTAATGATAGGCTAAATATAAACAGTGACAATTATGGTTCTAAAATCAAGGCATGAAATAATGTAACAGTCTGCCATCTGTCATTGGCACACTCATTTTTGCTAATTGTCATCCCAGTTTCAAATTGAGCTTCTGCTTTTAACAGAGAAATTTTAAGCACTCCCTGGAACCAAAGGCCCGTTTTTCATGGTCCCGACCCAGTGAGCCTCAGCACTTATGCCAGGATGAACCTCCTGCCATTTTTAGGGCCTTTGTTTCTATCAGTTTCTCTGGCTGATAACCGGTTTTCCTTTATCCTTCTCAGAATGCAATCACACATGCTGCTAAGTACCTAATAGACTTCCAAAGCTGGAAAATATTCTTTACCTAAAGAATTTAGGACATAATTTCAACAGCTCATATATGAGATCACACACATTTATTGCTGAATCAATAAAGCCAAATATTCCAATCTACTGCATCTTGATTTAATACCAGTGGTAAGGTACCAGCGGAAATTGCTTTAAGGAGCAGAAACAAGACAGTGCAAATGAACATGGCTTATAGTGCTGTGGCAGTAAAGGGCAGGATCAGGGGAAAGGCACAGTGCATAGACTCTATTTCTTTAACGCTGAATTGTTATTTTAATAAACCCATCAAGCCCACCCTGTACACAGAAGAAATAGATCAAACATTTCTTGGAAGTAAAACAACAAAGCCAACTACAGAGGACCACTGAAATGCCTAGGCAGCTCACTTTACCGAGGAGCACAGCATTATCTGTAAAAGTGACCACCCATCTTGAATTTTTTTGCCATTGGATCTTTCCAGGCAACCTTGAAAGACCTTTCTCACCTTAGTCAGGCAGTAACTCACCACTGTATAAAGAATGTAATTGTTGCTTTTTTCAGGTCTGCCTCGAATTTATTACCTTCTCCATAGAACCTGCAAAACAAAAATAGCAAGCTATCTAATTCTATCGACTGGCAGCATTCCTATAGGTACAGAGAGTGATTGATGGAACACATGTGGCCTTCAAAGCTCCCTACAATAGCCCCCTCAATTTCATTAACAGGAAAGGGTGTCATTCTATCAACGTCCAACTAGTGTACAATGCCAATCACCTTATTCTTCATGTTAATATCTGTTACTCAGAAAGCTGTCAATTATACCTTTATCATTCGACAATCCAAAATACCAGCACTGATAACTCAGAACCATACATCAGGATGGTTGGTTGATTGGTAATCAGTGATATCCCCTACAGTCATGGCTAATCATACTAGTGAGGAATCCACAGACAGAGGAGGAAAATAGATATAATGAGGCCCATGGGACTACGAGAATTTTAATAGAGCAGACCATTGTTATTTTGAAGTCTCATTTTAGGTGCCCCGATAAATCTGGTGGAGCCCTGCATTGCTATTGTTCCATTCCTGGGTTACAATATTAGACAAGTAGAATTTGTAACAAGTGGTTTTACCACTGTAAACCCACCCTGCCTAACTAACGATAAACACTTTAGAAAACTTCAGCGGATTAGTGGTGGAGCCACTCGGGCAGGTGGAAGTTCCAATTCATCACCAACCCACCATTGAAAGAAAGAAAAATCCAAGCCAAAATTAGTAATTTTCAACTGCTGACCATTTGTTTCTCACCTGAAAAATGGGTGGCCGGCAGTTGAAAATCCAAAGGGGTGGGGGTGGGGGGCATCTTGGCACTCCCATTGACGCCCAAGGACCATCTGTTGCAGCCTTCAGGTGGGCCTGTAAATGGGCAAGCAGCATGCCCGCCTGTTTCAGATTATAGGACCCCGTTTGCAATTTTCAAGTACAAATGAATGGACCATGCACTTCGAATGCTCCACCCACTCCCCGCCCTCCCCACAAACTTGCTGGCTACATTCAGGTGATACACTGACTGCGAACTGTTTTGGGCAATGGTGAACGTCCTCCTCCAATATGTCTTCAGACTCTTCCAATTCTAGTAAGTGATAAATCTTTATAACAAAATTTCTTGCATCTGTTGTATATGTGGAGTCTTTCATCTACATTAGAACATAAGAACATAAGAAATAGGAGCAGGAGTAGGCCATTTGGCCCCTCGAGCCTGCTCCGCCATTCAATAAGATCATGGCTGATCTTCTACCTCATCTCCACTTTCCTGTACTATCCCCATATCCCTTGATTCCCTTAATATTCAAAAATCTATCGATCTCTGTCTTGAATATACTCAACGACTGAGCTTCCACAGCCGTCTGGGGTAGAGAATTCCAAAGATTCACCACCCTCTGAGTGAAGAAATTTCCCCTCATCTCAGTACTAAATGGCCGACCCCTTATTCTGAGACTGTGACCCCTGGTTCTAGACTCCCCAGCCAGGGGAAACATGCTCCCTGCATCTATCCTGTCAAGCCCTGTAAGAATTTTGTATGTTTCAATGAGATCACCTCTCATTCTTCTAAGCTCTAGAGAATATATATGAGAAGTCGCACAACACCAGGTTATAGTCCAACAGCTTTATTTGAAATCACAAGCTTTCGGAGCGCTGCTCCTTCGTCAGGTGAAGTCAGCGAAAGCTTGTGATTTCAAATAAAGCTGTTGGACTATAACCTGGTGTTGTGCGACTTCTCACATTTGTCCACCCCAGTCCAACACCGGCATCTCCACATCATGGCTACTAGAGAATATAGGCCTAGTCTACTCAATCTCTCCTCATAGGACAATCCCCCCATCCCAGGAATCAGTCTGGTGAACATTTGTTGCACTCCCTCTATGGCAAGTATATCCTTCCTTAGATAAGGAGAACAAAACCGTACACAATACTCCAGATGTGGTCTCACCAGGGCCCTATATAATTGTAGTAAGACGTCTTTACTCTTATACTCAAATCCTCTTGTAATAAAGGCCAACATACCATTTGCTTTCCTAATTGCTTGCTGTACCTGCATGTTAACTTTCAGTGATTCGTGTACAAGGACATCCAGGTCCCTCGGAACACCAACATTTCCCAATCTCTCACCATTTAAAAAATACTCTGCTTTTCTACTTTTCCTACCAAAGTGGATAACTTCACATTTCTCCACATTATATTCCATTTGCCCTGTTCTTGCCCACTCACTTAGCCTGTCTATATCCCCCTGAAGCCTCTTTGCATCCTCCTCACAACTTACATTCCCACCCAGCTTTGTAATCCATTAATTAATTTTCTTCTTCTTCATTGGTTAATTGTTTAAGTCACTGTTTTTCTCTTTTCAGGCTGGTTATTTTCTACTTTTCATTACACAAAACTTCTGTTCCCAATTTCTATTTTCTCCACAATCATACTCCAGGAAAAACTCATCTGACTTGCAGCTGCTCATACACCCCAATATACACCCCTAAAAATAAAACATCCATCATTAAAATAACGCATTCAAATTCACAAAAAAAACCACAAACTTACCCATGAACTTAACTCCAACAATCTGTCTCGGGCCCACAGTCTCCCTGACCATGGCTGGGTTTGTAACTTTTCAGCTCATGGGAGGCAATTTTGAAACAAACACAAATCTTCTAGGAATAAAAGTGCTTAAATGTCAGGAGAATTGTTCCCTTGCAGCCCTCCAGGGAACCCGCGCAGCCGGCTTTTCAGTGTAAAAACCGCGCGTGCATGGTATTTTGAAGGGGCTGCGCAGGGCCAAAAAAAATCACAGGGAACATTGGTCCGGAGTAGCTTTTACTGCTGCAATATTACCGAAATAGAGAAACAAACACCTAAAAATATATCAATTTTAATTAAAAAATTTAAATAAACTCTAATTCTGCTTCCTCATCCCTTTTTCCCATTCTCATCTTTTTAACTTTTTTTTATTTTCAACATAATCTATCCTTTCTATACTTTATAGGATAGATTATCTTCTTCATTGCTCCTGGGGAATGTTCATTTCCCAGGCACAGGATGTGGAGGTAGAGGTCAGTTAGATCCGATCTCTGCCCTACTATACTGCTCCAGGATTTCCAGGGTTACTGGTCCGTGCAAATGAGGCAGAAGGGGGCATGCACAGAACTGATACCTCACTTTTATCTTTGTGATCCAAAGAGGAGGATGACTAAACAGAGTGGTGCCCCAAAAAGCTGGGTATTTGTGCCAGGACCCTCCTCGGTCTGGAGGTCTGCAAGAGCCCCAGCAGCAACCAGAAAATCCAACCTAGCTACAGGTCAGTAACTGTTTCCTCCTTCTAGCATGATCTGCAGGCCTTGGCATAAGTCTCTGTCAGGGCTAGGCTAATGGCCCAGGCAAGAAAATCTGGCCACATTGGTCCCTCTGCAGCACATCTCTAGTATGCTCCACTTGTCTGGTGCCCAGCAGGGTGGCCAAGAGGAAAATCCACCCTGATTTCTCTTTAAAATAATCATAACGTCTAAACTTTTTATGTACTTTCTTTCTGGTTCCTCTGGTTGCATCTCTTTTGGAGATTGGAGATTTTTTTTCTTGGCTGAAAATTAACTCCGAAGAATTTTTTTTGGCCAATTATGTCAACAGAGTGAAGATTGCTGGCAGTATTAGGAGTTTAAAGTATCAGGAAATGGCTGACTTACTTAAGTTAATTGGATCTTCCATCTAATAATTCACTAAGTTGATGTTCCAGTTCCCTGCATTAAACGCATAAAGTTCTCATAAAAACCAAAGTGAAAATCCACTCAACAGTATTTGGGTGGTAAATTGATGCTTCAAGTAAAAAACCCAATATTGTTTATACAGTTTCTTCCTGAATCATTTTTATATGTTTTCAACATTATGGAAACAAATAGCTAACAATATAAAATGGCCATGATAGTTATACTTTCCTGCAGATACAGGATACGTATGCCGGAATTTTACCGGCGCTCAGCGGACGGGATGGGTGGCGGGTCAGCTGTTAAATTTTAAATGATTGACAGTGGGTCGGGAACCTGCTGTCAAAACGCGCACACTGGACTTATCGATGTCGGGTCTGCCAGCGCTGAGCAAACCTGATGGGCAGCGGCGGGGGAAGCAATTAAAGTAATTAGTGGCTTGTTTACAGCCACTTATCCATGGTTTTTTTCCAGCTTTTTGGATTTGACAGGTTGCCCACTGGTTTCCCGCTGTGCCTGGACCTTGTCTGTGAAGCTGAGATGGGAGGTCAGTGGCCATTGAATCAGCTGATGAGTTGACAGCTTCAAATGTACAGTAAAAGCTCCCACCTTACAGAGATATCTTCCTTCAGCCACAGACACTCGCCGCAGAATACCCAGCTTCTGACCTGCTCTTGTAGCCACAGTATTTATGTGGCTGGTCCAGTTAAGTTTCTGGTCAATGGTGACCCCCAGGATGTTGATGGTGGGGGATTCCACGATGGTAATGCCGTTGAATATCAAGGGGAGGTGGTTAGACTCGCTCCTGTTGTTGATGGTCATTGCCTGTAATTTGTGTGGCGCGAATGTTACTTGCCACTTATCAGCCCAAGCCTAAATGTTTGTCCAGGTCTTGCTGCACGTGGCCACAGACTGCTTCATTTTCTGAGGAGTTGCGAATGGAACTGAATACTGTGCAATCACCAGCGAACATCCCCACATCTGACCTTATGATGGAGGGAAGGTCATTGATGAAGCAGCTGAAGATGGTTGGGCATAGGACACTGCCCTGAGGAACACCTGCAGCGATGTCCTGGGGCTGTGATGATTGGCTTCCAACAACCACAACCATCTTCCTTTGTGCTTGGTATGACTCCAGCCAGTGGAGAGATTCCCCCCTGATTCCCATTGACTTCAATTTTACTCGTATTCCTTGATGCCACACTCAGTCAAATGCTGCGTTGATGTCAAGAGCAGTCACTCTCATCTCACCTCTGGAATTCAGTTCTTTTGTCCATGTTTGGACCAAGGCTGTAATGAGGTCTGGAGCCGCATGGTCCTGGTGGAACCCGAACTGAGCATCGGTGAGCAGGTTATTGGTAAGTAAGTGCCACTTGATAGCACTGTCGATGACACCTTCCATCACTTTGCTGATGATTGAGAGTAGGCTGTTGGGGTGGTAATTGGCTGGATTGGATTTGTCCTGCTTTTTGTGGACAGGACATATCTGGGCAATTTTCCACTTTGTCAGGTAGATGCCAGTGTTGTAGCTGTACTGGACCAACTTGGCTAGTGGCACAGCTAGTTCTGGAGCACAAGTCTTCAGCACGATAGCCGGGATGTTGTTGGAGCCCATAGCCTTTGCTGTATTCAGTGCGCTCAGCCATTTCTTGATATCCCGTGAAGTGAATCGAATTGGCTGAAGACTGGCTTCTGTGATGATGGAGCCCTCAGGAGGAGGCCTAGATGGATCATCCACTCGGCACTTGTGGCTGAAGGTGGCTGCAAACGCTTCAGCCTTGGCTTTTGCACTCACGTGCTGGGCTCCGCCATCATTGAGGACGGGATGTTCATGGAGCCTCCTCCTCCTGTTAATTGTTTAATTGTCCACCACCATTCACGACTGGATGTGAGAGGACTGCAGAGCTTTGATCTGATCTGTTGGTTGTGGGACTAACATAATCAATTACCTTCTGTTTCAGGATATGTTCAACTGTGAATTCCAGGTCAGGTTAGGGTTTTTCTTCATGTTTTGCCAGCAGATTAAAATCCATCAAACAATGGCACAGTAGTTTGACAGTACTTTAAAATAATAAGTCAAACATTTTTGTTAGGTGCTTTCAGAATTTCAGTTTGAATGACATTGCCGTTCTTTTAAAAGCTTTTATTGTTCCATGTGTTGTTTTTAGATTATAATGCAGATTAGTTACTAGCCTTGGGACCCTTTGCATTAACATGAATTCGTCACATGCAAATTCATTTCCATTTTGCTTAATACATTTCTTCTTATTTATAACAGGACAGATGTTTCAAATCATATCCTCTATTTAGCCTGATTTGTGCCCTGCTAGAGGCATCAGTGCTGAGAATACAGTGCAGAAACAGCTGCGGCTCAGAACTCAGAATTCACCAGGCCTTCTCGGACGAGTGGTTCATGATTCAACTGCTTTTCAGCTAAATCTGAGGGATGTAAATTGTTGTACTGTTCAGCATTGACAAAGATGTTTTAAAAATTTGTATAGATACTGGACTTCTGTAACTCCAAACCCCGCAAAATGTAAAGTTCTCCTCATTTATGTGGAAACCATATATACATGTGTGTAGACGCAGCATGTAGTATATAATATGTACACCTATCCTTACCTAAACCCTCAGCCTAATCTTTGAACAGCTGGACTCCATCACTTTTCATTGCAGGCTTGGGAAAGACAAGGATGACAGAGTGATGCAGAGAGCCTGTCCCAGTTAATGACTTCACCATTCCCCATCATTATCCCCATCATTAGGAAATTAGGAGGACAGAAGGTATTTACTGTAAACCTGCCACCTCCCAAGGAGAGATAAATAGAAACTGATAAATGGTATCTCACAACACTGTCCATCTATTAACCTTCTGCTTCCCAGTTCTAGCATATGCAAGGGTTTCTGTCATTAATATTCACTAATTAGGTTTGATTTGTACTAAAGCACGTCTTAAGTGTTTATATGTGGTCAAGTGGGTTAAATACAACATAATAATTTAAATCTATTTTGTGAGGTTTTCGATGTAAAGGAATTCGGATCACAAGGTGACCTTGAACAAAAGAGGTAACAGAAATATTTTATTAGCAGAGAGAAAAAGATCCTGTTGGAGAATGTGGAACGTTGTCAGTCAACTGCTGGAATAAGTTGATTTGCCCCACATGAAGCAGCTCGCCTATCTTAGTGAAGTTCTTCTGGTGCCACGCCCTAAAGCCGCTTATGTTGAGAATGTCTGGAAGGTCATAGCTGTGCCATAGTGCGGAGATGTCCAATAGACCCTGGGCACCTTCAATGTGGTGCACACTTCCCTTCGAGCTACCAGGGTCAGGGATGCTATTGGATGATTCCAGGGTCCAGCTGGCCTTTGTTTTAATATGTAAGTATTGTGCAAGCTACAAAGCAGGATGCACTCTGTCATTCTGTACTTTGTGGCAACTCAATAATAATAAAATTATTCTAAAAATTGTGCATACACGGCTTTGCTGAGCTTTTTGGAGAACATTTAAAATCAGTCTCATCATTTAAAGTTTTCAATATTAGGAATACTGTAATAACAGTTACAATTGAATTATTTATTAAATATTAATTTTCTCAACAAAAGATATTTATGCAAATATCTATTTTTAGTGAATGCAAGCACTGGAAAATTTACTCTTTTTCATATTAATTCAAGGCTGTGAGCATCGCTGGCAAGGCCAGCATTTATTGTCCATCCCTAGTTACCTTGAGAAGGTGGTGGTGAGCCGCCTACTTGAACTGCTACAAACTGTATGGTGTAAGTGCTCCCACAATGCTGTTAGGTAGGAATTTCCAAGATTATGACCCAGCGACAAGGAACAAGCAGTGATATATCTCTAAGTCAAGATGGTGTACGATGTGGAGGAGAACTTAGAGGTGATGGTGTTCCCATGCAACTGCTTCCCTTTTCCTTCTCGGTGGTTGAGGTTGTGGGTTTGGGAAGTGATGCCAAAGAAGCCTTGGTGATTTGCTGCAGTGCACCCTGTAGATAGTATACACTGCAGCCACGGTACACCGGTGGTGGAGGGAGTGGACATTTAGGCCAGTGGATGAGGTGCTAATCATGCAGATTACTTTTTCCTGGATGGTGTCGAGCTTCTTGAGTGTTATTGCAGCTGCGCCCATTCAGACAAGTGGAGAGTATTCCATCACGCCCCTGACTTGTGCCTTGTAGGTGATGGAGAGGCTTTGGGGAGTCAGGAGGTGAGTTCAACCTCTGACTTGCTTTAATAGCCATGCTATATATATGGCTGGACCAGTTGAGATTCTGGTCAATGATGGCCCCAAGGATGCTGATGGTAAGGGACTCAGTAATGGTAATGCCATTGAATGTCAAGAGGAGGTGGTTAGGCTCTCTCTTGTTGGAGATGGTCATTGACTAGAACTTGCATGGCACAAAATTTACTTGCTACTTATCAGCCCAAACCTAGATGTTGTTCAGGTCTTGCTGCATGCGGACATGGATTGCTTCATTACCTGAGAAATTGGGAATGGAGCTGAACAGTGTACAATCATCAGCGAACAGCTCCACTTCTGACCTTATAGAAACATAGAAACATAGAATCTAGGAGCAGGAGTAGGCCATTCAGCCCGTCGAGCCTGCACCACCATTCAATATGATCATGGCTGATCATTCAAATCCAGTACCCTGTCCCTGCTTTAATCCCCACAGTACACATATCCCACCCGACCCCTGTAACCCCACGTATTTAATCCCCCCTAACATATCCCATCCTATCCCCATAACCCCACATATTTAATCCCCCCCTAACACTAAGGGTCAATTTATCATAGCCAAATCAACCTAACCCGCACATTTTTGGACAGTGGGAGGAAACCGGAGCACCCGGAGGAAACCCACGCAGACACGGGTATAGAATCTAGGAGCAGAGTAGGCCATTCAGCCCGTCGAGCCTGCACCACCATTCAATATGATCATGGCTGATCATTCAAATCCAGTACCCTGTCCTGCTTTAATCCCCACAGTACACATATCCCACCCGACCTGTAACCCCACGTATTTAATCCCCCTAACATATCCCTCCTATCCCATAACCCCACATATTTAATCCCCCCCTAACACTAAGGGTCAATTTATCATAGCCAAATCAACCTAACCCGCACATTTTTGGACAGTGGGAGGAAACCGGAGCACCCGGAGGAAACCCACGCAGACACGGGTATGATGGAGGGAAGATCATTAATGAAGCAGCTGAAGGTAGTTGGGCCTAGGATGCTCTCCTGAGGAAGTCCTGCAGCGATGTCCTTGGGCTGAGATGATTGGCCTCCAACAACCACAACCATCTTCCTTTGTGACAGTTATGACTCCAGCCACTGAAGAGTTTGCCCCCTGATTCCCATTGATTTCAATTTTACTAGGGCTCCTTGATGCCACACTCAGTCAAATGCTGCCTTGATGTCAAGGGCAGTCACTCTCACCTCACCTCTAGAATTCAACTCTTGTGCCCATGTTTGCATAAGGCTGTAATAAGATTTGGAGCCATGTGGTCCTGGCAGAAACAAACTGAGCATCGGTGAACGGATTAGGAGGAGGTCGAGAAGGATCATCCACTCGGCACTTCTGGCTGAAGATGGTTGCAAATGCTTCAGCCTTTTCCTTTGCACTCGTGCTGGGCTCCCCCATTGTTGAGGATGAGGATGTTCATGGAGCCTTGTCCCATTAGTTGCTTAATTATCCACAACCATTTGCGACTAAATGTGGCAGGACTGCGGAGCTTTAATCTGATCTATTGGTTGCGCGATCGCTTAGCTTTGTCTATAGCATGCTGCCTTCACTGTTTAGCATACATGTAGTCCTATGTTCTAGCTTCACCGGGTTGGCAACTCATTTTCAGGTTGCCTGATCCTACAGCCGGCCTGCTGTTCTGCACTTCTCATTGAAGCAGCATTAATCATCTGGCTTGATGATGATGGAAGAGTGATGGATATGCCACTCCTCCAGCTGCTGCTGATGGCCCATAGCACCTCATGGATGCCCAGTTTTGAGTTTCTAGATCTGTTCTTAATCTATCCCACTTAGCACAGGGGTAATATCACATGACACAATGGAGGGTGTCCTCAGTGTGAAGATGGGACTTGGCCTTGGTATTGGTTCTCTCGCCATTTACCGCAAGCCAAGTCTGGCAGCTATGCCTTTCAGGATTTGGCCAGCTTGGTCAGTGGGGGTACTACCAAGCCACTCTTGGTGATGGAATTTGAAGTTCACCTGCCCAGAATACATTCTGCACCTTTTCTACACTTAGTGCTTCCACCAAGTAGTGTTTAGCATGGAGGAGTACTGATTCATCAGTTGAGGGAGGGTAGTAGGTAGTAATCAGCAGGAGGTTTCCTTGATCATGTTTGACCTGATGCCATGAGACTTCATGGGGTCCAAAATCAATGTTGAAGACTCCCTGGGCCTCTCACCCCCCCCCCACACACAACTGTACACCATTGTGCCCCACCTCTGGTGGGTCTGTCCTGGACAATACACATGCAGGGATGATGATGGAGGCATCTGGAACACTGACTGATAGGTATGATTCTGTGAGTATAACTATGTCAGGTTGATGCTCGACTAGTCTGTGGGACATTTCTCCCAACTTTGGTGCTAGTGCCCAGATGGTGTAGAGGAGGACTTTGCAGAGTCGACTGGAGTGGGTGTATCTTCATCATATCTTGATTCGACGCCTAGGTTGCAGTCCATTTGGTTTTTTCTCTTGTTATTCTTTGTAGCAGTTTGATACAACTGAGTGGCTTGCTAGCTCATTTCAGAGGGCGGTTAAGAGTCAACCATGGTGTGGGACTGGAGTCACATATATGGACCAGACCAAGTAAGGACAACAGGTAACCTTAGTGAACCAGTTGGGTTTTTATGACAAGTCGACAGCTTCATGGTCACTTTTACTGATACCAGCTTTTTATTCCAGATTCTATTTTAAATTGAATTCAAATACTCAAACTGCCATGGTAGGATTTGAACTCATGTTCTAACTGAATTATTAGTCCAGGCCCCTGGATTACTAGTCCAGTAACATAACCACTACACTACCGTACATAATGTAATGACATAGGTGAAGCAGGGATTTAATTGGGAAATGTGACCATTCTCGCCATAAATACATAAGACACTATTTTTTAACTCACTCATTTTTGACAAGGTTCACAACACCAATTTTTCCCTCTCTCTCCATGCACATTGCCTGGCTCCAGCAGCACCCCAGGGTGATGGTCCATCAACAGAAATTCAAAGCTACATGGAGCAGCATGTATGATGTTGGCCATGGGTGGGGGAGGTGGGCTGCAAGTGGCCCCTGGACACAAGATGAGTACCATTGACTTAGAGCTTGGTTCTAAGGTAAGAAACATATCTCAGGCCTAAGTAACTAAGTAGTTACTTAGATGATAATATATAAAGAAAGACTTACATTTACATAGTGCCTTTCAAGACCTCAGTATGTCTCAAAGCACTTTACAACCAATAATGTACTTTTGAGGTGTAGTCACTATTGTAATGTAGGAAACGCGGCAGCCGAATTGCGCACAGCAAGCTCCCACAAACAACAATGTGTCAATGACCAGATAATCTATTTTAGTGATCTTGGTTGAGGGATAAATATTGGCCAGGACACTCATTACTGAGTGTCACAAATTACATCAAATGACTGCCAATCCACACAGCAGTGTCAATTCAATGGTTTTGTAAATCTGTCAAATGTAATAAAGCTTCAAATTAATATTTAAGTAATTATTTATTTTGAGGAAACAGGAGGCTCCCAAAGTGCTGTTTCTGGATTAGAATAAATGTACAGGATGCAAAAGGAACATTTACTTATATCTTCTTACAGAATGTCAGAGCAAAACACCAACTTTGGTTGAGGTAAGATTCAGAATGTGTTCTTATGACCCCTAATGATGATAATCTAGATATTAATTTACAGCCCACTGGTGACTGGCAGAATCTATCAATTACAGCATTAAACTAGCCACCAGCTGCAGCTGCAGAACACCGAATTACTCCTCAAACTGCTGTCATTTCACTTGAATTTTACAGACACAATTAACACTTAGACAATCCGTACATTAGTGGGCTGTCTCAGGAAATATCAACAGTGCAAAAACAATTCATCAGGAGATTTACCCGACATTGATAAATATTAATGTTCTTTTTGTCAAAGAGTTTTTGAAGTTTCATCAATGTTAGTTTAAAAAATACAGCAATGATGTTTAAAAATCTGATTGGGAAGGGAGTGTACTGACATCCACACCACACCTCCACCCCAGTAAAGTCAATGGCCCCAATATTAATCTGTAGGCAGCTTCCGTGCCTGGGGTTGGGGAGGTGGAATTGCATGGGCGAAACCCGAAAGTAAACTGAGCGAATCGAAATCTGTGATGTCAACTCAATTGTACCAATTAATTTTGACTTCCGGGTTTCGCATCTCCAAGCTACGCAGCGGGCGTGATGCACACCCGCATGACGCGATTTCAGCTGTATTTAAAGGGACAGTGCACAAATGGAAATTGTACATGTTCAGGATTGATGGTGGATATAGAGCAAGGGCAGCACCCAGATTCAATGATGAATCACTGGAATTACTGCTGGGTGCAGTCAGGAGCAGAAGGGTCATACTTTTCCCCAGCAATGGGGGGAAGAAACCTGCTGCTCTCACCAAGAAGGCGTGGTTGGAGGTAGCTGAGGAGGCAATGTAGAAAATGGTTTAATGACCTAACCAGGTCAGGAAAAGTGAGTACATTTTCTGATTCAACTACATCCTGTGCTTTATACACCCCCCACCCTTCCACTTCCACTCTGTCTTGCCAAGCGTTCTCCATCACATCACTCCTCTCACCCATTCAACTTTCAGCAGCACCCAGCCTTCACTTTATATGCACTTCATCACCTCCCCATTTATCCATCCACCATTGACACTCACCCCAATCCTTATGCAATGTGTGAGCTCTCTGTCTATCCATCTCTGACTGAGAGGGACACAGATGTCCCATTTATCTCCAGGGTTTCCTCCTCTGTATCTGTGAGCTGTTCTATTTGTGGCGGGCCACCTCCAGTCCTCTCCCTCTCCCTTGCGTTTTGCGCTCTCTTCCTACAAGGAGCGAAAAAACAGACCTGTGAGTGAGTGAAGGTGAGGCATTCATCCGATGGATGCAGTGCATTCCGTGAGGGTGACTATGAAACACATGCATCACGTTGTATTAAGGGTTATGTGGCGCTGGTGCAGGAGAGAGATGATGGCGAATGGGACATGGCAGTGGGAACTCCACTCAAAGGGCTCCCTCTGAAAATGAGTAATGAGCCTCTTCGTCCTCCTCCACCTGCAATCCTCTCTGCTGTGCAATGTTATTCTGGACACCCTCGCTGATGAGTACCGACGGGCCCCTCCAAACCTATCTAGGCACCTGAAGAGCATCTTCAACATTCTATGACACACCTGGTGGGCATGTGGCTCTCGTTGTAGCGCTCCTGCATTTCATTGGTGGGGTTCCTCACAGATGTCAGGAGCAAGTTTGAAGTGGGTATCCCTTGTCTCCTACGAGCCAGCCCTTAAGTCTGCTTCCTGGAACAAAAAGGTCTGGAATGCTGGACTGCCACTGTATGAAAGCATCATGACAGCTCCGAGGGAATCTAGTGCACACCTGCATGAACCTCTTCTTGTGGTTGTACGCCAGCCGTGCATTGATGAACAAATGTCCCTTGTGGTTTATAGAAACTCCTGGTTGCTGTGGTGGTACTCATATTGCCATGCGTGTGCAATCGATGGCACACTGTACCTGTGGGAAGCCAGCCAGAGAGACGAATCCGAATGCCCACTCATTCTGGCTATTGTCATAACAGGGGAAATATACATATTGTCGGCATTGGAAAACAAACCATCAGTGACCTGCCTTATGCATTTAATTGACTGCGAGATCCTGAATATGTCGTTGGTAGCCCTCTGGAAATATCTGGAGGCGAAAAAGTTGAGGGCGTGTAAGAAATCGTGGATTGAAAGAAATAATAGTCTGTTGCGGGTTCCCTAGATCAGCAGTTTGCCTAAGTTGATGACACAGAAAGATTCCAGTCATGTCAGAAAAATAGCTGAACAGAGAGCTGAATTATGAGGTCAGAATACGAAAACAGGCCTTCGAGTGGGCATAGCTAGGCCTGATAAAGAATGCAACAAGGAGCTGTAGGATAAACAAGCTGTATACGAGAGGGCAACAAGACCTTTGGAACAGAGATAAGGAGGAAAATGACCTCATGAGGATGGGAGGGGGCTGTCATAGGTAGCCTCCCCCTTGTAATTGGACGATGGGATGGGTAAAAATGATTGACACCAGGTATCCACCAACCCATCAAAATAAGGTATAAAAACAGATGACCGAGAGGAAAACAGGTAGTTTGGGGCAAAGGCTTCCCCGAGGTGGCTACGGTCTAACACCTTGGTCAAGTTTAGCCTCTGAGGTGGCTGACGGCCTAACACCTCCAACAGCCCGAGGGATGACCCAACGGAAGTGACCGCTGCAGCAGACTGCAGGAATCCACCCAATCCGAGACCACCGTACTGCCTCACCATCCGTCCGGTTGTTTCATTCCATTCCAGGGCCGTAGATCGCCCTCATCTGTCACGGGTTGTATGTCTACTGTATCTATTTCAATCGCATGTTGTAATATCTGATTATGCTTAAACTGTAGCTCTCTAATAAAAAGCCTTACAACTCCTAAGACTCTTTGAGTAATCTGTGTGTGACTGTGATCCAAATCTTACAGGCGTGGTGACTTTCACAGTCACTGGTAACGCGTGGCCACCAGGTCCAGCAGGCTGCAGATGTCTGTCACCATCTGTCGCGACAATCTCAGCCTCCAGAAGCACTGCTCTTCCGAGAGGTCAAGGAAACTGAGCCACTGTCTGTAAACCCTGTGACGTGGGTAGTGCTTCCTGAGACCTTGGGTGCACGTCTCTCCTGTGCATCTCCCTCTTGTGCACATGCTGATTCTACCACTGCACAACATTGTTGCTGTGGATGGTGATGGTTATCCTCTTCTGATGCGCTGTTAAACACATCCACGGTGCCTCCCATCCTAATCTTTCAGTTTGACATCCTCAAAGGTTGAAAAAAGTTATATCTACACAAGCACTCTCTGCCAAAGAGTTGCCAGAGGGAACTGAGACAGCAGCTGCAATAAGTGAGGTTTTATTCAGATGGGACAGTGACAAGTTTAAATACCCACCTGAACTGCTGCTCAAACTCGCCTCTGTTTCCCTGGTCAGTTTCCCGAGCCCCGGGAAAACCGTGCTGCTCAAGTAAAATTTGGAGCCAAGTTAAAAACAATTTAAAAATACTTAATTAACTTCTCCTAACGATGTTAATTGTACCAATAAGTACCTGCCAACATCCAATTATAAATCCCCTAACTTTGGCGAGTCGGTTTCTCGCTGGCATCCAAACGTGGCTCCGTTAAACCTGGAGTGGGCGCGTTGGAGCCGGGATGCATTCCCGCCTTAAAAATCTAAATTTTTAACCCCCCCCCCCACCCACTCCCATCCCACCATTCTTGGGGGTCAAAATTCCCCCCATTAATCCACTAGTAGCTGTAGTTCCTTCTGAGATGAACTGGCTTTTTCCCAAGGCCATGTGATATATCACATTGTGGTATTTGGAAATGATCAGATGTGTTTATGGCAATGCAGGCTGCTTTGCAGCTGTAGTGGATGCCAGTAGATGGTGATCTTATGTTGTGAACTGAATTAACTATAATGGGGTTGCCTTGCTTTTTCTAGCAAAAACATTCTATCTGCTTCCCAGTTATTCTGTATGATGAAATGTTGAAATTCTCCTTTTACAAACGTTCTGCTTCAAGAGATATGATATATTTTGCTTTTTGGGTAACTGAATAGCATCACTAAAACTTTACCTACTCTTCTGTTGCCTGGAACACACACACACGGACACATATTAATCTTAAATTATAAATACATTTCTTTACTAAAATTATAACGGCAGTGCAAGAACCTCCACTATTCCTTATCGTTCTAGTACTCTGACAATACAACTGAGTGAAATATACCTCAGTGGCTAAAGTAAACACATGCGGCTTATAAATACTTTCTACTTGTAAACTAAGCATTATTTAAAGGAACACCTATTATATTATAGTATTAATTGAAAGACAACAATCTGTCTGTGTTATAATAAAATGGTGAATGGATTTATAAATTTTAGCCAGGAGGATTGCTAGCAACTAGAGAACAATTCACCCTAAATGGCAACAAATTTCTTTGTATTTTTATTCTTCTTTTGTCCCTCACTGTCATTCCAATCCTTCTTTTTCTTTCTCTCATTCACACTGTCTCAATTTCCAACACCTATATGCACCCTTATGTACAAACAGACAGGCTTAGATATTTGATCTTGCCTGAAAATGGGTGTGGTGGGCAGCGAGGATGGTGCAGGGACCATGTAAAATTGGTGTTGGCAGCTAATTATCATGGGTCAAACGTGCAGCCAGCGCTACCCGCGCTACTTATTGCCTGGGGGGACCGGGAAATCGCTTGTCTCTGACGCCACTCAAAGGCAGGCCTGCACCTTTAAAGAGCTGCTGACTCTGGCTGCAGACAGGAGAGAACACTTGTAAGGAGAGAAATGGCTGCAAGACCTGCAGTTCGGAACCCCAGGTTCTCCAATGACGCTTTGGACGCCCTGGACCAGGCGATGGACAGGAGAGGGAAGATCCTGTTCCCCTTGGTGGGGGGCGGGTGAAGAAAGCTCTCCAGGCAACATCTCTGTCGCCAGTGGGAAGAGGCCGCAGAGGAGGTCAATCCGAGGACATGGCTGCAATGCCGAAAAGAGGTCGATGACCTCAGCAGAGTTGTCAAGGTTAAGAATCTTACCTCTCACGTCAATTAATTTCTCCTTACACCGACACCACCTGCAGCCTCACTACACACAACACTCCCCTCCTCCGTCTCCGTTCACTCTCCTACAATCATTGCACCACTTTTCAACCTACCTCCTTCTCCTGATACTCGCACACTCTGCACTTTCTATTCTCGCCACTATTAAAACCCTCACTTCCCCACATCTCACAGCTTGCACATAACATCAGCACTATGCAATCCTGACAGGCACATACTCAAAACAGCTCACAAGGCGGTCACTAACATACTCCCATCTTCCTTTCAGGAAAATCTTGCACACAGCATGAGGAAGCAACCGGAGAAGCTAGAGGCAGCCTGCACACCCTCTCCCTAACCAAGGAGGACGTGCTGGATATCACAGGCAGGGGACTATGGTGAGTGGTTACGTTCAAGGAAATGTTGTGCACATCTTCACACCTTACATTCTTTTCCTTTTCTCACTTCTAGCTCACCCTACCACAGCTACTTTCAGCAGCTACTCATCTCTGGCTATTCTGCAGCAAGTGTCTCACCTCCTGACTCCCCAGAGCCTTTCCACCATCTACAAGGCACACGTCAGGAGTGTGATGGAATACTCTCCACTTGCCCGGATGAGTGCAGCTCCAACAACACACAAGAAGCGCGACACCATCCAGGACAAAGCAGCCCGCTCGATTGGCACCCCAGCCACCACCTTAAACATTCACTCCCTCCACCACCGGCGCACCGTGGCTATAGTGTGTACCATCTAAAAGATGCACTGCAGCAACTCGCCAAGGCTTCTTTGACAGCACCTCCCAAACCCGCAACCTCTACCACCTAGAAGGACAAGGGCAGCAGACGCATGGGAACACCATCACCTGCAAGTTCCCCTCCAAGTTACACACCATCCTGACTTGGAAATATATCGCTGTTCCTTCATCATCGCTGGGTCAAAATCCTGGAACTCCCCCCCCCTAACAGCACTATTGGAGTACCTTCACCACACGGACTGCAGCAGTTCAAGAAGGCTGCTCACCACCACCTTCTCAAGGGCAATTAGGGATGGGCAATAAATGCTGGCTTTGCCAGTGATGCCCACATCCCAGGAACAAATTAAAAAATAATCTCTCTCTGCTGCTCCTTCATTCTAAAAGTTAACCATTGGCCCTCTCTTTCATTTCAGGTGCTGAAAATGTGGATACCCCTGTGCCACTTCAGGAAGAGGTGGGTAGCCTTCCTAAAGATGCAGTGGTGCTTAATGACACTAGCAAGCACCAGCTCAGAGATTGGCACCACACATACTTTATAGGGTAGGCTAGAGGAAGGGTCTTCATGTGGTGAATCACTGGGCACAAGTTGTAGGAGCTAGGACCTAACTACACTGGAACAAGATGCTTAGGCCCATTTTACATCTGTATAAATGGGCATGGCACCAATGAATTTCTAGGCCATGGTGTGCAATGTAGATATCCAGTAGAGTCAGATCATTTTCACTCAAACCTGCACATCTTCATTATCTTCACTCTGTATCCTGCTTTTCCTATCCTATACCTTCAAGTTCTGCAGGAGATACTTACTTGTTATCACATGACCATGGCAACAGTCCAACAGAGATGTGACTGATGGGCCTTTATTATAATTACGTTCTGGACCTCAAAATTTGTCATCTGACAAGTACATTTTATGGAATCTGATCAATGAAGTGAGAAGTACCTTTCCAACAGTCACAGGTGTGAACTAAAACAAATGAGCTGATTTGACTTTGTACATACACAGCAGAGCATAATAAAAAGACCAACAAATCCTCCAAATGCTCTGCTAACCTGTACAAACACTAGGCTGAAGTGACATGACGTTCTTTTATCTGTGTTTGGAACCATTTAATTATACATATAAATACATAAGTATCATACAAACAATATTACTTAGCAAGTGCTTATATGCTCACTTCCTGTCAACATATTTACCCTTCAGCAGTCTCTAATTATTTGCTGGACTATCAAAAATTATAAATATAATAAACTAGGGGGGAAAAATTCAGTTGGTTGCGCCTCCCGTTAGCGCCTTAAGAGGGCGCTAATGGGGCGCAAAGCATCTAGCGCCCAGGCGCGGCGATGTTTGCGCCGCTCGCAAAATTAACTAGACATTTTGCGGCGGCGCTAAACACTACCGCCACGATCTCCTGCGCCGGCAGATCGTGACGTCAGTCGAGTGTGCAACGCCCTGGTATCGCCCCGGAGTGGATATTGAGTGGCGCCCCCTGCCTTACCGCCTGCCGCTAGCAACGACAGGTTGAGGGGAGTGTTTTGCAGTCATGAAGGGACTGGGGGAGCGCTATTTAAAGGCGACCGCTTCCTGCCTTTTATTGTTGGTGACATTTTTGAACCACGCATTCTGAGAGAGAGAGAGAGAGAGACTTCTGGAGAGATTCAACGCTGTGTGAAGGAGTTCTGGGTATGAGCAGCACTTTGCAGGTTCATTTTGATTTGCCCTTCTTGTATCGATTTAGAAGAGACTATGGGGGCTGCACTCTGAGCGCTTTTCCTGGTACTCTCCATTGTTCTTTCCAGCAGATTTGATGTGCAGGTCTCTCCAGGCCGAGATTCAAGGCTGCAATGAGCAGGATGTGGATGGAAAGCAAGATCAACCATCCCCTTTAAGAACTGGCCTGTTCCATTGTGTGTGTGTTCCATTGCTGACTGACATCACATGAGCTTCTCCAGCGCTCTGAGGTAGCGCCTCGCTCCTCGGCCTTTGCGCCTTAAGACAGGTGTGAAGCGCCTGATTTAGCACTCCAATCACCTCCAGGGGCGATAAAAGTCAAGTTTGCACTCGGTGGCGATAATTAGCGCCAGGCGCTAATCTTTGCGCCCGGCTGATAATTGCGCCCCAAATGGGGCGATACTGAATTTCTCCCCCTAGGAATTTATCTAACTTTCTGGAGGAAAACAAGTTACTTTTCTTTATCAGAACAGCTATTAATAATTGCACTAACCCTATATATTAAATTAGCAGATTCCCCATAACATTGCTCATGGAATCTGGAATCTGGAGTCTGGAGTATATTTGTGATGTTCAGCTGCCATGGCCAGGAAATTCCTTGAGCTGCTCCCACTCCGCTGGCGTTACTTTACGGGAAGCGCGGTGGAAAATCCGGGCCAGTGTTATATCAGCCATTGACCTCTTGACGAAAATACATGGAAGTTTACTGGGAATGGCACTTGCATATCCATTGGTGCAAGCACTGGTGTAAAAGCAGTGGAAGCAGCTGAACCAGCAGGAAACTTCGGTGCAGCCTTTTAATTGCACTGTTCAGCCTATGCTACTCAGCAGAACACTGGGGGTTAAGAACGTAAGCCAGGAACACTGCTTGGCTCTTTCATTTCTCTCAAATTACTTCACTTCAAATGTTACCAATATTTTTATTACTGTTGGACAAATTATGAATGATCAAGTGCTATCTGTGCTCAGAGGGCAGCAAGGCATGACACCCAGCCAGAGGTGAAGAATGAACAATTTCACTCCTTCAGATCTCCAAGCCCTCCTGGGGGTGGGGGGGGGGGGGGGGGGGGGGTGCGGGGGGGGGGGGGGGGGGGGGGGGTGCGGTGGCATTGAAAGCAGGATGAACAGACTCCTGGGTGCTACCAATTTACCTAGAATCATCTCTCATGCTACCTGGAGGGACATGACACTGATACTGACAGCAACCCCTCACCCCCAGGTCTGCAGAATATTGCCGCAAGAAGTTCCACATCCTTAGCAGGGCAGGCAAGGAAACACACAGCACACCTCTTCCTTGTCCACACTGGGCACCAGCACAATCTTCACTCTCTTAAAGCAACATTTCCACAACTAACCCTTCACAAGTCCTCTGCTTAAGGACGACTCTAACTCCTTATCCTGTACTGTAGCTACACAGTTCCCTAATTTGCAACAAGTTCCCTTACAAAACTTTAAAGTTCCTTCCTCCACTTACTTCTGCATACTTCCACTTCTGCTACTTCACTTCTCCGATGTCATTTGCACAAACTCCTTCACTGTCAGCCAACCCGTCATTTACTTATCTCTTTGCAGGAGAAATTAGTGCACAATGCCCACTAAAAGCAGGCCATCAAAGGGGGCTCCTCCATCTTTAAACCCTTCACTCCATTCAAGGACAAGGCCAGGCAGCTGATGGGGAAACATTCGGCTCTTAGAGTGGAAGATGCTGAGATCGGCAGCATCTTGCCAGCACCAGGTTACTGATTGAATACCTCCACTGTCACCCTGGCATCCCTGTGAAGCATCACACAGCCACAACCTGCCAGCCCCTTCTCTGTCTCCTTAATCCCGAGGAGGTCATGCTCACCCATTGTTGCCTTCTACCCTCCCAAAATTGACATCCACCACAGCAAAGGGGGTCACTGAAGGAGGAAGATAATGTGAGGAGCATGATGAGAACCAAGCCACTCAGGAGCTGCAGCTGCATGATACCCCCATCCCTCAGAAAAGCAGAACATGCCAGACCTCCAGCCTTCCTCCATGCCAGTGGAACATGGGAAGCGAGACCAGGCTGCCAGGAGCACCCTCCAGAGATTGAGCCAGTAGCGACTCCATGCCAGGAGCCATCTGCCATGGGGCAATGGCCACCTTGGTCCCATGCCCCTTCCGTACAACAGCCAACCATCTCCAGTGATCCTGGCCCTCAGGTGGCACCTAGAAGAAGCACGAAAATAGGTGCCCAAAGGGAATGCCATACCTGCTCCTGAGTACCACTGATGTTGGGTTGGGGTGGATAGGGGGGTCTGAAAATCTGCCGGCTGGCCAACCATTTGAGATTAAAACAATAGACACTCATGGGGCACTTATCATGGATAACCAACTTATTTAAGATACAATTGTTGGCTTGTTACAAGGCAAGGGATTCAATGTGTGATAACTGGAAAACTGATCAGTTGTTTCTTTCAGAAAGCTAGAAAAATGTTCTTGTTAATTATAACCCATCCCTTATATGACAACAGATTCCATCACTTCTCCTCAATGCGTCAGCTTGTGGCTAGGGAAGTGTGAAATAAGTGTTTTACCACTGCACCATTAATCTCAGTGAGACACGTTGCACTTAAAATACTTTGTGCTCATCATGATGAACATGTATGCTTGACTAATCTCTGCCAGTGCTACACAGGGTGAATGAAATTAGCTCTGCTCCAAATAATGAGAGCAGTTTAAATGATCTTTCTTCCCAACACTTTTATTTCAGTCTATATCAGGACATCGTTTTATTTTCACTATGTGCCCTGCAGCTAATGGCAGTGGTGATAAAGATTTGCAGCACCACGGCACTAAAAAGTTATTTTATTTGACAGAGTGTTCCAAAATTATGTGCCATAAGATGAATATTTCAATATATTTCTGTCAGTCATTGGCACTTCCACTGCTGTTATTGTGCTGGAGAGACAGGAAGGAATGAAAGACATCCTGCCAATATTTAAATTCCTTATTCGAGCAGCTAGCGTCATTAAGTGAAAATGATAAAAACTGGACAAAATGCCATGTATGTTATTGGAGATCCATGCCCACTTGGGCATAAGTATATTTTTACAATTTTGTCTCATTTGCAAATATAACACCACTTTAAAATGGTATTATAGGTGATGCTGAATTGAAGGCGGAACACTGCAGAATAAGGTAAAGAAACGACTATTGATGGTATTTGTCACATTGTTTTGCTGTTAAGTTGTTTGTCACTTCCTCAGCATAATAATAAAGTAAATCATTATAATTGTGCACGATTGCATACTAACAATGGCATGCATCATGCTATTACCAAAGAGATGCAATTCTATTCCATGTGATTATTATTAGTGCACAATGAATGTCACTGACTTTTCTACTTTGCATTGCTGAAAAGCATACATAATAATAGATGTAAGCAGACTATTTAACTTGACTTCTAGTTCTGCGAGCACAGTGCTAGAGGACACAAGTACAAAATTAACAATAATGAGACTAGGGATGGAAAACAAATCCCACAAAGTCACAATTTTGTTAAACAGGCTCCTAGTAAAAACAAGTTAATATTTTATCAATTAACCTCCAAAAAGGAAATGTAAGCATGGGATTGAAGGTATTAGGGATAAAAATAGACAGAGATGATCACTACATCAAACATTTGATTCTGGGACCATGGAAATGCCATCTGTGAAAAACAGCCATCCAGGATTGAATGGCAGGTGTGCAAGTGTAGGCGTAATGTGAAGTTTCTCTTGTATTATTCACTCGCCTTGGAGCTGCCCTTCTAAGGCTGTTGAATAGGATTCTGTTTGAGGCATGCACAGGCTCGATATTCCGAGTGCACTTGTGGTCTCTATCTAAAGGTAGGGACTTCTAGTGAACCTAAAAACTCGCCAGGAATCTCACTATTAGTGGCTTTAAAGTGGGTCAGGGTTGTCACAGCACATATATTGGATGCTATGGAGGATTGTGGTATAACCAGAAAAGAACAAGCTGGATTTTCCTACCATGAAGAATGCGTAGGAAAAATTGTGACTTTGAGATTGCAGGGTGTCATAGGTCTCAGGGCAATGCCAATGGCATTGCTTTTATTGATCTTAGGAAGGCTTTTGTCTTTGCACTTGTTTTCTGGGCAGAAAATAGGTGCAAAGATCTGCAATTTAGGGGGTCAACCTAGCATACCCAAATAGCGTCAGAATGACATCCGATATTCGTATTGATTCGGGAGATGCTGAGGTGTCCCTGGCGGCCGATTAAAGCAGGTATTAAGCCATTTGAATATGCTAACATCTGTTTTAGGACCCAAACCGAAATTAGTTTGCCCTGAACACAGCAGTCATCAGGCCATTTTGTTTAGGATTACTTGGTCTACGTGCAGCTTAAGTAGCAGCTGCCGTGAAAAGGTTAAGTTTTTAAAAAGATACTCACGTACAACATTCTCCTAAAGGTGCGCGGCCGCGTGGCCACGCATCGATCGGGAGGTCCCGCGCAGGCTGCTCACCAGCTGTTGTCGCTGGAAAAGATACCGCGTAAATTTAAAGGGACCGTGCATGCGAAAAAAAATTAGAGGGAACATTGTTTACATATCCACATTAAAATTGTGGGTCATTGCCAGCCACCAATAGCCCCCCTCCCGATTGTGCTCCACACCCGCAGACTTACCTTCTGTCTTGCTACCCCCCCCCCCCCCAGCAACTGGCAAGCTGCCTTTGGGGTCACCACTGGCACACTCAGTTCATTGGTACTACATTGATGAGGCCGGCGGTGCAATTTGTCGGGGCCCTACCGCCTGCCTCATTAAGTGCACGTTGCGCTGCACCTGGATCCCACCTCGATTTGGACCCAATCCAATTTCTAGGCCATGGTCTCCTGCGGCTATTATGAAGAAGCTAGAAGCTTTGGGAATACATGGCCAAATCTATGATTTTGTGTTGGATAGGTACTCCAGATGCAATATCCGTAAAAAATTGAATAAATGTAATTGTTTTGAAAGAAGAAGGAGGCAGGGTTGTCTATTCTAACCCATCCTATTCAATGTGTTAGAATTGTACAGCACAGAAGGAGGCCATTCGGCCCATCTTGTCTGTGCTGGCTCTTTGAAAGAGCTGTCCAATTAATCCCACTCCCCTGCTCTTTCTTCATAGCCTGCAAATTATTCCTTTTCAAGTATCTTGAAAGTTACTATTGAATTTGCTGCCACCACTCTTTCAGGCAGTGCATTCCAGATTCTAACAACTTGCTGTACAAAATCATTTCTCCTCATCTCTCCTCTGGTTCTTTTGTCAATTATCTTAAATCTATGTCTTCTGGTTACTGATCCACCTGCCAGTGGAAACGATTTCTTCTTATTTATTGTGAGGTGAATTTGCAGCAAAATGTGGAATTGGCTGCATAGAAGTACATAAAAGTTACAACATAGAAAGAGGGGGCGTGAGTTCAAATTCTACCAAGGCAGTTTGAGAATTTGAATTCAGTTGAACAAAAATCTAGGAATAATAAAAGACCATGGAACTGTTGGATTATCATAAAACCCCAACTGGTTCACTGATGTCCTTTGAGGAAGGAAGCCTGCTGGTCTGGCCTACATGTGATTCCAGTCGCACTTCAATGTGGTTGACTCTTAACTGCCCACTGAAGTGGCTGAGCAAGGCACTCAGTTGTATCAAACCACTACAAAGAATACTTTCATCACATAGACTACAGTAGTTCAAGAAGAAGGGCCACCACCATCTTCTCAGGGCAACTAGGAATGGGCAATAAATACCGCCTTGCCAGTGATGCCCACATCTCGAGAATGAATTTTACAAAAAACATTTGGCCCAACCAGTCCATGTAAGTGTTTATCCTTTCCACGAGAAAATTAAATCACATTTATCCACCCTGTTCCCATATCCCTTCAACCCCTTTTCCTTCATCCACCTTCCGATCTAATCTTCAATGTTGACACAGGCTGGGAATGTTCTTGGGAGCTGCTCCTGCTCCACCACCATAACTTTGCTGGAAGTGTGGTGGAAACTTCATTTACATTCTGCCTGAACTACTAATGCTGGAAATGAATTCCACAACCATACAACTTTCTGTTTCTCCTGCCCTCTATTCTAAATCTCTTACACTTAATCTTGTATATATGGCATCCTCATTCTTGACCCCTCAACTACTGAATATAGTCTGCTGCTATCTACCCTGTCACATCACTTCATAATTTTAAACACTTCCATCATATCGCCCTGTAATCTGAATTGTTCTAATGAAAAAAGATGCCATTTTTAATTCATTCTTTGTATTTCCTCAATCCCTGATATACCTACTACATGTGTTATAGATATAGGTCGTGGACTCCTACAACTTATTGGGGGCTAAATTGGATAGCCTCCAAAAACAGACGCAGGGATCGCAATGCACGATTAACCCGCGCCCATTGATTGCCGTGTAGGCAGCATGCCAACTTCGTGCTGCCTGCTCATTTAAATGATCTCTGCGTCCAGCCAGCGCTAACCGCGCTGTTCATTGGCTGGACGCATCAGCAGGGGGCCAATATCGTGAGAGGCTAGCACCAGTTAAAGCTAGCCTACACTGCTTATAGCTAGCCTGCACCTCTTAAAGGGGAGGTGCATTGTGGCTGGAGTAGGTGCTGGGAGTCATGGTTGAAGAGATTCTGACCTGAGAAAGAGTGAAGAATGGTACAACAAGAGAGAGAGCGCTCTCTAAGGTTATCGGACGCTGCACTGGAGGTCTTGGTGGAGGAGGTGGAAAGGAGGAGAGATGTCCTATATCCACAGGGGGCCAGGAGGCCCTCCAGACACACAGTCAAAAGGCAGTGGGAGCAGAAAGCCTTGGAGGTCAATGGCAGGAGTCAAGCCCCGAGGACCTGAATGCAGTGCCGCAAGAAGTTCAATGACATCGCACGAGTGGACAAGGTCATTGAATGCATCTTCAAATGCTATATCCTACCAACTGCACCAGTAGCTTCAACTACTGCTCAAATGAACACACCTCCATCATTATCTTAATGGCGAGAAACTGGAAAGTACTGCAGTACAAAGGGATCTGGGGGTCCTAGTGCAAGAAAATCAAAAAGTTAGTATGCAGGTGCAGCAGGTGATCAAGAAGGCCAACGGAATGTTGGCTTTTATTGCTAGGGGGATAGATTATAAAAACAGGGAGGTATTGCTGCAGTTATATAAGGTATTGGTGAGACCGCACCTGGAATACTGCATACAGTTTTGGTGTCCATACTTAAGAAAAGACATACTTGCTCTCGAGGCAGTACAAAGAAGGTTCACTCGGTTAATCCCGGGGATGAGGGGGTGGACATATGAGGAGAGGTTGAGTAGATTGGGACTCTACTCATTGGAGTTCAGAAGAGTGAGAGGCGATCTTATTGAAACATATAAGATTGTGAAGGGGCTTGATCGGGTGGATGCGGTAAGGATGTTCCCAAGGATGGGTGAAACTAGAACTAGGGGGCATAATCTTAGAATAAGGGGCTGCTCTTTCAAAACTGAGATGAGGAGAAACTTCTTCACTCAGAGGGTAGTAGGTCTGTGGAATTTGCTGCACCAGGAAGCTGTGGAAGCTACATCATTAAATAAATTTAAAACAAAAATAGACAGTTTCCTAGAATTAAAGGGAATTAGGGGTTACGGGGAGCGGGCAGGAAATTGGACATGAGGCTGAGTTCGGATCGGTCGAGGCCCTGTGGGTGGCGTAGCGGGCCCAGGGGCTGAGTGGTCAGGTCCTGCTCCTACTTCTTGTGTTCTTTAGATTTGAGGTGAGAATCAGATCAGTCATGATCTTATTGAATGGCGGAGCAGGCTCGAAGGGCCGATTGGCCTACTCCTGCTCCTATTTCTTATGTTCTTATGTTCTTATTCACCTATCAACAATCTCTATTAATCAGGCCTCATGCCTAACAGTCATATACTTCACCTCACTCTCACACACTTAGCACTACTGCAAGCCTCACACCCACAACTCACAGCTTGCACACACTGGCAGCTATTCAATCATGACAGCCACATCAGCCAGACAGATTGCACGACACTCACTGACACGCTTCCCTCTCTCTTGCATGACATGGTGGTGCACAAGCAGAAGTAGCAGTTGCTAACCGGAAGGGGAGAGGTGTGCCTGAAGTCTCATGGCTTCAAGTCAAACATGGGCAAGGAAACCTCCTGCTGATTACCACCTACTGCCCTCCCTCAGCTGATGAATCTATACTCCTCCATGTTGAACGTCATTTGGAAGAAGCACTGAGAGTAGCAAGGGTACTCTGGGTGGGGGACTTCAATGTCCATCACCAAGAGTGGCTCGTTAGCACCATTACTGACCAAGCTGGCTGAGTCCTGAAGGACATAGCTGCTAGACTGGGCCTGCGGCAGGTGGTGAGATAACCAACATGAGGGAAAAACCTACTTGATCTCATCCTCACCAATCTACCTGTCACAGATGCATCTGTCATAAGAACATAAGAACATAAGAAATAGGAGCAGGAGTAGGCCATTTGGCCCTTCGAGCCTGCTCCGCCATTCAATAAGATCATGGCTGATCTTCTACCTCATCTCCAATTTCCTGCACTATCCCCATATCCCTTGATTCTCTTAATATTCAAAAATCTATCAATCTCTGTCTTGAATATATTCAAGGACAGCCTCCACAGCCCTCTGGGGTAGAGAATTCCAAAGGCTCACCACCCTCTGAGTGAAGAAATTTCTTCTCATCTCAGTCCTAAATGGCCAACCCCTTATTCTGAGACTGTGATCCCTGGTTCTAGACTCCCCAGCCAGGGGAAACATCCTCCCTGCATCTACCCTGTCAAGCCCTGTAAGAATTTAGTATGTTTCAATGAGATCACCTCTCATTCTTCTAAACTCTAGAGAATATAGGCCTAGTTTACTCAATCTCTCCTCATAGGACAATCCCCCCATCCCAGGACCCAGTTTGGTGAACCTTCGTTGCACTCCCTCTATGGCAAGTATATCCTTCCTTAAGTAAGGAGACCAAAACTGTACACAATACTCCAGGTGTGGTCTCACCAGGACCCTATAAAATTGCAATAAGACATCTTTACTCTTATACTCAAATCCTCTTATAATAAAGGTCAACATACCATTTGCTTTCCTAATTGCTTGCTGTACCTGCATGTTAACTTTCAGTGATTCGTGTACAAGGACACCCAGGTCCCTCTGAACACCAACATTTCCCAATCTCTCACCATTTAAAAAATACTCTGCTTTTCTATTTTTCCTACCAAAGTGGATAACTTCACGTTTCTCCACATTATATTCCATTTGCAATGTTCTTGTCATGTTCTTGCCCACTCACTTAGCCTGTCTATATCCCCTTGAAGCCTCCTTGCATCCTCCTCACAACTTACATTCCCACCCAGTTTTGTATCATCAGCAAACTTGGATATATTACATTTGGTCCCCTCATCCAAATCATTGATAAAGATTGTGAATAGCTGAGGCCCAAGCACTGATCCTTGCGGTACCCCACTAGTTACAGCCTGCCAACCCGAAAATGACCCGTTTATTCCTACTCTCTGTTTTCTGTCCGTTAACCAATCCTCAATCCATGCTAATATATTACCCCCAATCCCATGAGCCCTAATTTTGTTTAATAACCTCTTGTGTGGCACCTTATCGAATGCTTTCTGAAAATCCAAATACACCACACCTACTGATTCCCCCTTATCTTTTCTGCTAGTTACAACCTCAAAAAACTCTAACAGATTCATCAAACACGATTTCCCTTTCATAAATCTGTGTTGACTCTGCCCAATCCTATTATTTTTTCTAAGTGTTTACCACGTCCTTAATAATAGATTTCTAGCATTTTCCCTACTACTGATGTCAGGCTAATTGGTCTGTAGTTCCCTGTTTTCTCTCTCCCTCCTTTCTTAAATAATGGGGTTACATTTGTTACCTGCCATTACATGGGAACCGTTCTAGAATCTATGGAATTTTTTGAAAATGACAACCAATGCATCCACTATCTCTATAGCTATCTCTTTTAAAACCCTAAGATGTAGGCCATCAGGTCCAGAGCATTTATTGGCTTTCAGTCCCATTAATTTCTCCAGTACTATTTTTTTACTAATACTAATTTCTTTCAGTTCCTCATTCTCACTAGAGCCTTGGTTCTCTATTATTTCCGGGAAGTTTTTTGCGTCTTCTTCCGTGAAGACAGACACAAAGTATTTGTTTAGTTTCTCTGCCATTTCCTTATTCCCCATTATAATTTCTCCTGTCTCAGCCTGTAAGGGACCCACATTTACTTTCACTAATGTTTTCCTTTTTGCATACCTATAGAAGCTTTTACAGCTTTTTTTATGTCTCTCGCTAGTTTACTCTCATATTCTATTTTCCCTTTCTTTATCAATTTCTTGGTCCTCCTTTGCTGAATTCTAAAATCCTCCCAATCCTCAGGCTTACTACTCTTTTTGGCAACATTATAAGACTCTTCCTTTGATTTAATACTATCTTTAACTTCTCTTGTTGGCCACGGTTGGACCACTGTTCCTGTGGGGTTTTTTGCCTTAAAGGAATGTATATTTGTTGTAAATTGTGTATTAATTCTTTAAATGCTAGCCATTGCTTGTCTACCATCATGCCTTTTATTGCAGTTTCCCAATCTACCTTAGCCAACTTGCCCCTCGTACCTACGTAGTTTGCTTTGTTTAGATTTAAGACCCTAGTTTTGGATTTAACTAAATCACTTTCAAACTCAATATAAAATTCTATCATATTATGATCACTCTTCCCTGAAGGCCCCTTTACTACAAGGTTATTAATTAACCCTTTCTCATTGCACAATACTAGATCTAAAATAGCCTGTTCCCTAGTTGGTTCCTCAACATACTGATCTAGAAAACAATCTTACATACATTCCATGAATTTGTCCTCCACACTATTACTGCAAATTTGGTTTGCCCAGTCTATATGTAGATTAAAGTCCCCCATGATTACTGTATTACCCTTGTTACATGCGCCTCTAATTTCCTGATTTATACTCTGCCCTACATCACAACTACTGTTTGGGGACCAATAAACAACTCCCACCAATGTTTTCTGCCCCTTGCTGTTCCTTAGCTCCACCCAAACAGATTCTACTTCTTGATTTTCAGAGCTAAGATCCTTTCTCTCTACTGTCTTTATCCCGTCCTTTATTATCAGGGCTACCCCTCTTCCTTTTCCATTTTGCCTGCGCATGGCGATGATGTCATCGCTGGCGGCACAGCGCCGTGGGACGCTACCAGACACCGCCGCTGCTAACCTCCAGCTGAATTTCGCGGGAGGCGTTAGTGACGCTGCGCCTGGGCGCTAAGGGATTTGTGCCCCATTAAGGGGAAAAATTGGGTTGGTTTGCAAATCCAACTAAGCTATAGACAGAGCTAAGCGATCCCACAATCAATGGATCAGATCAAAGCTCTGCAGTCCTGTCACATCCAGTCGTCAATGGTGGTGCAGCATTAAACAACTAACAGGAGGAGGAGGCTCCATGAACATTCCCATCCTCAATAATGGCGGAGCCCAACACGTGAGTGCAAAAGACAAGGCTGAATCGTTTGCAACCATCTTCAGCCAGAAGTGCCAAGTGGATGATCCATATCGGCCTCCTCCTGAGGACCCCACCATCACAGAAGCCAATCTTCAGCCAATTCAATTCACTCCACGTGGTATCAAGAAATCGCTAAATGCACTGGATGCAGCAAAGGCTATGGGCCCCGACAACATCCCAGCTGTAGTGCTGAAGACTTGTGCTCCAGAACTAGCCGCGCCTCTAACCAAGCTGTTCCAGTACAGCTACAACACTGGCATCTACTTGACAATGTAGAAAATTGCCCAGGTATGTCCTGTCCAAAGAAAGCAGGACAAATCCAATCCGGACAATTACTGCCCCATCAGTCTACTCTCAAGCATTAGCAAAGTGATGGAAGGTGTCATCGAAAGTACTATCAAGTGGTATTTACTCACCAATAACCTGCTCACCAATGCTCAGTTCGGGTTCCGCCAGGACCACTCGGCTCCAGACCTCATTACAGCCTTGGTCCAAACATGGACAAAGGAGCTGAATTCCAGAGGTGAGGTGAGAGTGACTGCCCTTGAAATCAACGCAGCATTTGACCGAGTCTGGCATCAAGGAATCCTAGTAAAACTGAAGTCAATGGGAAACGGGGGGAAAAATCTCCACTGGCTTGGGTCACACCTAGCACAAAGGAAGGTGGTTGTGGTGGTTGGAGGTGAATCATCAAAGCCCCAGGACATCGCTGCAGGAGTTCCTCAGGGCAGTGTCCTAGGCCCCAACATCTTCAGCTGCTTCATCAATGACCTTCTCGCCATCATAAGGTCAGAAGTGGGGATGTTCGCTGATGATTGCACAGTATTCAGAGCCATTCGCCTCTCCTCAAATAATGAAGCAGTCCATGCCCACATACAGCTAGACCTGGACGACATTCAGGCTTGGGCTGATAGGTGGCAAGTAACATTCGCATCACACAAGTGCCAGGCAATGACTATCTCCAACAAGCGAGAGTCTAACCACCGTCCCTTGACATTCAATGGCATTATCATCGCCGAATTCCTCACCATCAACATCCTGGGGGTCACCATTGACCAGAAACTTAACTGGACCAGCCACATAAATACTGTGGCTACAAGAGCAGGTCAGAGGCTAGGTATTCTGCGGCGAGTGTCTCATCTCCTGACTCACCAAAGCCTTTCCACCATCTACAAGGCACAAGTTAGGAGAATAATGGAATAGTCTCCACTTGCCTGGATGAGTGCAGCTCCAATAACACTCAAGAAGCTCGACACCATCGAGGACAAAGCAGCCCGCTTGATTGGCACCCCATCCACCACCTTAAACATTCACTCCCTGCACCACCGGCGCACCATGGCTGCAGTGTTTACCATTTAGAAGATGCACTGCAGCAACTTGCCAAGGTTTCTTCGGCAGCACCTCCCAAACCCGCGACCTCTACCACCTAGAAGGACAAGGGCAGCAGGTGCATGGGAACACCACCACCTGCAAATTTCCCTTCAAGTTACACACCATCCTGATTTGGAAATATATCACCGTTTCTTCATCGTCGCTGAGTCAAAATCCTGGAACTCCCTCCCTAACAGCACTATGGGAGTACCTTCAGCATAAGGACTGCAACGGTTTAAGAAGGCGGCTCACCACCATTTTCTCAAGGATGGACAATAAATGCTGGCCTTGCTAGCGATGCCCACATCCCAAGAACGAATAAAAAAAAATGTCCTAACCCCCATGGAGGAGACGGTGCTGGCCATTATTGGGATGGCCATTGCTGTGGCCGTGGCCAGTGGCAGGGTGAAACCATCGAAGATGACGGTATCCTCATACCTAATCCTTCTTCTCACATCCCACTTCCCCCTCATCCCACAATCTCTTCTGATTTACAAGCTGCAGATGGTGTAAGCATGCACCTCTTGCTTTTTCCCCCTCTCCCTGCACCACAACCATACCCTTTGTGCTTTTTTCCTTTCAGATACCCAAGAGGTGCAACCTGACCAGGCAGTGGAGGAACACCAGGAAGACAGTGATGATGAAAACACAGCACCGTTACTCGATTTCACACTCGCAGCCACCAGCTCAGATAATGACACTGCACGTGATTTAGCAGATAGCATAGAGGCGGGATCTGCATGTGGCGAGACGCTGGGCACGAGTGGTCTGCAACCGGGGCAGGGGGCAAGGATAACGCAGGTGCCAGCTTGCCAGAGTGCGAGGTCGCAGACGGTTCCACTGCACAGGACTCAGATGAGGACTTCGATATGGCAGCCTACAGAAGAACGCTGATGGGTATGCACCACAAAATGCTTGGTGCATCGGGAAGCCTGCCAGAAAGCCTACTGTCAATGATACGGAGCATGGAGGAGAAAAGCACCAACTTGGCACAGGGCTTTGCACAGAGCTTGGAGTCCATCCTTTCCAGCATGGAAGTGGTGGCCAACTCCATTAGCACATTTGTGGACCCAACCATGATGCATAGCATAGTGGTTATGTTCCTGGGCTAGTAATCCAGGAGGCCTGGAACTAATGATTTGGTGACGTGATCGTCCTGCAAGGCCATCTGCAGACTCCTCCACTGAAATTTAGCAGCCTCCCACCAGCCATGCTGCAGTCACTGGGGTAGCACTGTGTAGGAGCACTAGGACAGGCAAAAGCACATGGAAGGCAGGCACTAAGGGAATGCACAAGGGTGATTAGTTGACTTTTGTATGCAATATGACATGAATTCATATGCAAATTTGGTTTGGAATGTTTATTTTGTGGTGGCTTTTATTTTTGCATTGTGGCCAAGAGGACGCTGTGATGGTCAGTGACAGGGGGAAGGTAAGCTGTGAGACTGTTGGTAAATGAGGAATTGAGGCTACGGTTACTGGTATCGCACTCAGATGAGTTCTTCACAGACAGCCCAGGCAGAAAGGGTCTGTCTAGGTTGCCTCCTCCCTTCCTCTTCCTCTTCCTCTTCCTCCTCCTCTTCCTCCTCAGCCCCTTTCTCCGCCTCCTCCTACTCCTCCTCATGCTACTGCTCCTCAGATGCTCGCTGGTGGCAAGGGCTGTCCCCTCATGATGGCGAGGTTGTGCAGCATGCAGCAGAACACCATGAATCTTGACACCTGCTCTGCCGAGTACTGCAGGGCTCCTCCAGAGCGGTCCAGGCAGTGGAATCGTTGTTTCAGCATGATAATAGTCTGCTCTATCACAATTAGTGTTGGCAACATAGCGTTAATTGTATGCATGCTGCGCACGTGTGCGTGGGTTGCCTACTGGAGTCAAGAGCCATGTTGTCAGTGGATAGCCCTTGTCGCCCAGGAGCCACCCTTTGGTTTGTTGTGGTGGCTGAAATGCAACTGACACAGTGGACACCACAGAATGAAGGCATCATGACTGCTGCCAGGATACCGGGCATTGACCTGCATAAGTCGCTGCCTATTGTTGCACCCCCGCTGCATGTTGAGGGAGTGGAATCCCTTTCGGTCCTGCTGTAGGGCAGAGTTGACATGCGGCGCCCACAAAGCGATGTGCATGCAGTCAATGGCACCCTGCACCATGGGGAAGTCTGCAATCCTCGCGAAGCCATGTGCTCGCTTCGCCTGCTGCTCTCTGGTAAGAGAGAATGAAATGTAGTCGGCTCTCTTTGAATAGAGAGCCTCAGTGACCTCCCTTACGCAACAGTGGACAACAAACTGCGAGATGTTGCAAATATCTCCAGCTCCAGCCGGGAAGGAGCCAGACGCATAAAAGCTCATCGCCATGGTTACCTTCACAGCCACTGGCAATGCGGCCCTTGCCCTGCTCTGAGGTTGCAGTTGTGGCTGTAGCAGGTGGCAGATTTCAGTGAAGACGTCCTTACTGAAACACAGACATCTCACACATTATTCCTCGCTGAGGTTCAGGTAGGAGAATTGTTCCCTGAACACCCTGGGTGGATATGGCCTCCTGCTAAGAGCCCTTCTCCTCCTCCTCCTCCCTCTTCCAGCAGCTTGTCCTGCTCTGTGTGGCCTCTGCTCATTCTCCCAGTCATGCTGTATTCCAAGGGGAATTCCTACTAACACCATGTCTGGCAGCAAGTGGCTTGTGCAGAAGTCTTCAAGTCAGGAAAACGTTCTTCAGTACCTGCCACACCTCCCTGTAGACTTCTGCAACTTGAAACAACTCTAGAAAGCACCAAACACTTGTAGAATTGTAGCAACAGCCAAAAGACATCAACCAGCAACTAACCTGTAAGTAGTTGATGATCCCTTTAAATAGCACTGGTGGGGGGTGTCCTTCCTGCTGTTGAATGCGTATTCAGCTGTGCGAGGTTAAGAGAGGGCATTGGCTGGAGAGTTGAGCTCCAAAATGTCACCATTGGCATGCTGATTGATGTCATGATCTGCCTGCTCTGCACACTTCCGGCGGACGTTAGCTGCATGTGCGCTAACGCCATCACCAATATGGCATCCAGCGTTATGCACCCCACAAGTGTGTGCGTGCACATTGGATGCAATTTTGGTACCCAAACGACACCCGTAGTGCCCAAACAATGGGCTCTACTGACCCCAATTTTGCGCCGATTCAGACTCTGCAACAAATAAAAGGAGACTGCCTCCACTGCCTGCTTGATATTGATGCTCCTGAATTATAGTTCTTTTGAATACTGGGCCCTTGAGATCTGGGTCTCTCTGCTCCTCGGTCAAGGGCAGTTGTTTCTGTCTTCCCCCTCTGGGAAGTTCCCGGGAGAGGGAGAGGGGCACCAGGGTGATGCATTAGGGAAGAACAACAAGGTGAACAGAGGTAACAACAGAAAACGCTGGAAAAACTCAGCAGGCCAGGCAGCATCCGTGGAGAGAGAAAGAGAGTTAACGTTTGAGGTCGATGACCTTTCATCAGAACAGGTGAACAGAGGATTGAGGGATTCAAACAGCATTAGAATAATGAGTAGTTCAAAAATAGGAAGGATCAGACAGGGGGAAATGCGAGGAAGAGTAGGATGGGTTTGGAGTGCATGTGCGTAAATGCATGGAGTGTGGTAAATAAAGTTGGTGAGCTGCAGGTACAAATTGCCTCATGGGATTATGATATAGTGGCAATAACGGAGACCTGGCCCAAACAAGGGAAGGATTGGGAACTTAATATTCCCAGCTACAAGGTATTCAGGAAAGATATTGAAGGAAAAAAAGGAAGGGGGTGGTGGCAGTATTGATCAAATATATTATTGCAGCACTGGAGAGGAATTCAAAGATGGAATCTATTTGGTTAAAATTAAGGAACAATAGAGGAGCTATTATGTTGCTGGGTGTATACAATAGGCAACCAAACAGTGGGAAGGAGAGAGAGGAACATATTTGCAATGCACTTGCAGAAAGATGCAAGAACTGTAGCGTAGTGATAATAGGGGACTTCAATTATCCTAATATAGACTGGGAAAATAACAGTGCTAAGAGCAAAGAGAGGGAGGAATTCATGAAATGTGTACCTGAGAACTTTCTTGATCAGTATGTTTCCAGCCCAATGTGGAAGGAAGCAGTGCTGGATTTGGTTCTGTGGAATGAAGGGGGGCAAGTGGAGCATGTTTCAGTGGGGGAGCATTTGGGAAACAGCGATCACAATTTCATTAGGTTTGGATTAGCTGTGGAAAAAGATAAGGAACAATCAAATGTGAAAATACTCAACTGCAGGAGGGCTAATTTCAGTGAGTTGGAAGGGAATCTGGCCCAGGTGGAATAGAATCAAAGATTGTCAGGTAAAACAGTAAATGAGCAATGGGAGCCCTTCAAAGGGGACATAGTTTGGGTACAGACTAGACTCATTCCCATGAGGGTGAAAAGAAGGACATCCAAAGCTAGAGCTCCCTGGATGACTAAAGATGTTTAGGTTAAAATGAAACAGAAAAAGGAGGCTTATGATAAATGTCAGGTTCATAATTCAGTAGAGAACCAAACTGAATACAGAAAGTACAGAGGAGAACTGAAAAAGGATATAAGAGGGGCAATGAGAGTATATGAGAATATAAGAACATAAGAACATAAGAACATAAGAAATAGGAGCAGGAGTAGGCCAATCGGCCCCTCGAGCCTGCTCCGCCATTCAATAAGATCATGGCTGATCTGATCCTAACCGCCAATCTACTATCTATCACAGAACCATCTCCTGCATCTAACAGAATTGCACACACGAAATAGGAGCAGAATCAGGCTACACGGTCCCTGGGCCCGCTCCACTACCCACAGGGCCATGACCGATCCGAACCTAGACTCATGTCCAAATTCCTGCCCGCTCCCCGTAACCCTTAATGCCCTTTACTTCTAGGAAACTGTCTATTTCTGTTTTAAATTTAATTAATGTTGTAGCTTCTACAGCTTTTTGTGGCAGCATATTCCATGGACCTACCACCCTCTGAGTGAAGTAGTTCCTCCTCTTCTCAGTTTTGAAAGAGCAGCCCCTTATTCTAAGACTATGTCCCCTAGTTCTAGTCTCACCCGTCATCGGGAACATCCTCCCCGCATCCACCCGATCCAACCCCTTCACAATCTTATATGTTTCAATAAGATCGCCTCTCATTCTTCTGAACTCCAATGAGTAGAGTCCCAATCTACCCAACCTCTCCTCATATGACCACCCCCTCATCCCCGGGATTAACCGAGTGAACCTTCTTTGCACTGCCTCGAGAGCAAGGATGTCTTTCCTTAAGTAAGGACACCAAAACTGTATGCAGTATTCCAGGTGCGGTCTCACCAATACCTTGTACAACTGAAGCAATACCTCCCTATTTTTATATTCTATCCCCCTAGCAATGAAAGCCAACATTCCATTTGCCTTCTTAATCAGAATAGATTATCAGGTAATATAAAAGGGAACCCAAATGCCTTTTATAAACATATAAATTGTAAAAGGGTAGCCAAATGAAGGGTGGAGCCAATTAGGGACCTAAAAGGGAATCTTCTTGTGAAGGCAGAGGGCATGGCTAATGTACTAAATGAATACTTTGCATCTGTCTTCACTAAAGAAGAGAATGCTGCCAATGTCACAGTAAAGGAGGAGGTAGTAGAAAAATTGGATAGGATAAAAATAGATAAAGAAGAGTTACTTAAAACATTGGCAGCACTCAAAGTAGAAAAGTCACCCAGTCCGGATGGGATTCATCCTAGGTTACTGAGGGAGGTAAGGGTGGAAATTATGGTGGCTCTGGCTACAATCTTTCAATCTTCTTTAGATATGGGTGCAGTGCCAGAGGCCTGGAGGATTGCAAATGTTACACCCATGTTCAAAAAAGGGGAGAGTGATAAATCTGGCAACTCCAGGCCAGTCAGGCTAATGTTGGTGGTGGGGAAACTTTTAGAGACAATAATCCGAGACAAAATTAATTGTCACTTGAAAACATATGAGCTAATAAATCACAGCCAGCATGGATGTGTTAAAGGCAAATCATATTTGACTAACTTGATTGTGTTCTTTAATGAAGTAACAGAGAGAGTTGATGAAGGTAGTGCAGTAGTGTTGTGTATATGGACTTTCAAAAAACGTTTGATAAAGTACCACATAATAGACTTCTTAGCAAAATTGAAGCTCATGGGTTTAAAGGGGCAGTGACAGCATGGATATGGAATTGGCTAAGAAATAGAAAGCAGAGAGTAATGCTGAATGGTTGTTTTTCAGATTGGAGGGAGGTATACAGTGGTGTCCCCCAGGGGTCGGTATTGGGACCACTGCTCTTTTTGATATATATTAATGACATGGACTTAGGTATAATTTCAAAGTTTGCAGATGACACAAAACTTGGAAATGTAGTAAACAGTGAGGAGGAAAGTAACAGACTTCAGGAGGACATAGACAGACTGGTGATATGGGCAGGCACATGGCAGATGCAATTTAATACAGAGAAGTGTGAAGTGATGCATTTTGGTAGGAAGAATGAGGAGAGGCAATATAAACTAAATGGTACAATTTTAAAAGGGGTGCAGGAACAGAGAGACCTGGAGGTGCACATGCACAACTCTTTGAAGGTGGTAGGACATGTTGAGAAGGCTGTTCAAAAGGCATATGGGATCCTTGGCTTTATAAACAGAGGTATAGAGTACAAAAGCAAGGAAGTTATGCTAAACCTTTATAAATCACTGGGTAGGCCCCAGCTGGAGTACTGTCCAATTCTGGGCACCGCACTTTAGGAAGGATGTCAAGGCCTTGGAGAGGGTGCAGAGGAGATTTACTAGAATCGTACCAGGGATGCGGGACTTCAGCAAAGAGACTAGAGAAGATGGGGCTGTTACCCTTAGAGCAGAGAAGGTTAAAGAGAAATTTAATAGAGGAGTTCAAAATCTTGAAAGGTTTTGATAGAGTAAATATGGAGAAACTGTTTCCAGTGGCAGAATGGTCGTTAACTAAAGGACACAGATTTAAAGTAATTGGCAAAAGAACCAGGGGCGAGATGAGGAGAAATGTTTTTACGAAGCAAGTTGTTATGATTCAGAATGTGCTGCCTGAAAGGCTGGTGGAAGCAGATTCAATAATAGCTTTCAAAAGGGAACTGGATAAATACTTGAAGGGGAAAAATTTGCACAACAATGGGGAAAGGGCAGGGGAATGAGACTAATTGGATAGGTTTTTCAAAGAGCCAGCAGAGGCATGATGAGCTGAACGACCTCCTTTTGTGAGAAATTATTCTATGGTTCTATGATCTCCTCGCAGCTCCTCCTGCTTACTGCTGCTCTGTGCTTCACCCCCTTTGCCTGAAAACTGGCTTTTAATTTAAAAAAAACTGTTTTGTAAAATAAAAATTATCTATGAAAAATGAACAAAAATGCCTAAATTCTCTGTGAAATAAATTGACTAACTCTTTTGGTTGGTAATTTATTCATAAGCAACAAAGGGAATAGTTGAGAATGCTAATTTCAGAAGGACATTTATTTTGGAAATGTTCATTTACAAATTATTTTTCTTCTCAGAAAATTGATATTGCAGCAGACACTGTCCCTACTGAGAGGTAGACCAATGAATGGCTTAGGTCCATTCATATATAGAATACGAGGAAGAGGTACTTCAGCCAGTGCAGAGTTCAACTGGTGTGAGACTATTTCCTCATGGTGTCATACAGTGTGACATAAATACGATGGACTGTTAGTGTAGCAGCTTCAGTCCCTAATTACGCTGCAATTTTTTTGCATCAATGTGGCATGTAAATTGGGTTACATTAGCACAAAAACTTCAGTATAAGTGGTTCATATAGTAAAGAAAAAGCAAATGAGAGACATTTCTGTGCACATACAGGTGCTGTGGGAAAACAATTAATATAGGGACTTGCAAAATTTAATGAGGATAGTGGGATTCAGGAGCTTTGAAATCACAATAAACAGGTGTCTTATGAGTTCACTTGGTGCTTATTTAAAAGAGCTTGTACTGAATATAAATCTGATTTGGATGAAAGATTACAGGATTAGGTAGAAAGTTTTATAAACTCTAGCAGCTGTTAACCATTTAAGAGCTGAGTTTTTACTGTACCTTGTAACGTATATATTTTTTACCTCACATTTACAAGAATGATTTTTTGTTTAAAAGGGTAAATAGGGAGGTAGCAAAGGCTTTAAACTAGTAAGAAGGGGGGAGGGATCTACAAAAAATGTAAGCAGCCTAAATATAAACAAAACAGGAAAAGTGATCAAAGGAAAGAATAAAGTAAGGGAGGACATTGATGGCAAGGGAGCAAATAGAGTTATAGAACAGGAGTCTAAAAAGATGGTTAAACATAAAGTGAGAGGAAATCCTATTAAAAATGAGTTAAACTGTCTGAACAGCAATGCACACAGTGTCCATAATAAAATAGGGGAGCTGGAGGTAATCATGCGTTGGGAGGAACCAGACATAGTAGGGATTACTGAGACATGGCTACAGAAAAATCAGGACTGGGAATTAAACATTGCAGGGTATAACATATTTAGAAAAGATAGAGAGGGAAAAAGGGGAGGTGGAGTAGCTGTACTTATTAGGGATAACATAATGGCAGTAGAAAAAAGGGACATAGATATCAGCAAGACAAAAATAGAATCCATATAGATAGAGATAAAAGATAATAAAGGATCAATCACACTAATAGGCGTAGTCTACAGACCACCTAATAGTGGAAGGGAGGTGGAGGAAGAAATATACAGACAAATTAGAGAAATGAGTAAAAAACATAGAATAATAATAATGGGGGATTTCAACTACCCCGATATTAACTGGACAGAAGAGGTAGGTAAAGAGGATAAGGGAATGGAGTTCCTACAATGTCTACAGGACTCCTTTCTAACCCAATATGTAAAAAGCCCAACAAGGGAGGATTCACTATTGGATCTAGTTATGGGGAATGAGCCAGAGCAGATAAGAGAAGTAAAAGTAGGGGAACATATAGGCAATTGTGGCCATAATATAATACACTTTAAGATGATAATAGAGACAAAATCCTGGTTAATAGATTGGAGAAAAGCTGATTTTGAAGGGCTGAGAATAGAACTTGGGAAGATAAAATGGGCAACAATATTGGCAAACAACGATGTAGAACGACAATGGGAAACATTTAAAACGGTGTTCAACAGAGTGCAGGAAAAATATATTCCGCTAAAAGGAAAGAACAAACTAAACACTAATGAGACTCCATTGATGAATAAAGACATAAGGGAACAATTGAGGGTAAGGAAAGAGGCACACATTAATTCTGTAAACAGCAGAGGAGTGCATGATAAGAGAGAATACGAAGGGATTAGGAGAGAAATCAAAAAACAATTCGGAAGGCAAAGAGGAACTATGAAATTAAATTATCAAGGACCATAGAACAAAATAGTAAAATATTTTATAGGCACATCAAGAAAAAAAGGACGGTTGGGATGGGAATAGGGTCATTAAGGGATAGACAGGACAATACCACAGTTAACGATAGGGAGATGGCAAAAATATTAAATCATTATTTCGCTTCGGTATTTACCAGGGCGATAGAACAGGTGGACATGACATTAGATGATGAGATGAGTAATGAGATAAGTTCATTTAAAATAAAAAAGGGGATATATTAAATAAACTAATCACACTCAAAGAGGATAAAACCCCATGTCCGGATGGATTGCATCCACGCATTTTAAAAGAATCCAGGGAAGAGACAGCAGAGGCATTTCTACACATATTTAATAATTCGTTAGAAAAAGATTTAGTGCCAGAGGACTGGCGGACAGCTAACGTAATACTTATATTTAAGAAGGGGGATAGAACATGTCCAGGGAATTATAGACCAATCAGCTTAACATCGGTGGTAGGAAAAATAATGGAATCCTTACTAAAGGAGAGAATAGAAGAACATCTAGAAATGAAAAGTATAATAATGAATAGTCAGCATGGATTTCAAAAGGGAAAACCTTGCTTGACCAACCTTATTGAATTTTTTAAGAGGTAACAGAGAGAGTAGACAATGGTAATGCAGTAGATGTAATTTATCGAGATTTTCAAAAGGCCTTCGATAAGGTACCCCATAATAGACTAATGAATAAGGTCAGAGAATGTGGAGTCAGGGGACAAGTAGCAGAATGGATTGCTAGCTGGCTTCAAAACAGAAAGTAGAGAGTGGGAGTAAATGGTAGCTAGTCACAATGGCAGAAGGTGGGTAGTGGTGATCCACAAGGATCAGTGCTGGGACCACTGCTGTTCACAATTTACATTAACGATTTAGACTTTGGAATCAAAAACACAATTTCTAAATTTGCGGATGATACCAAATTGGGGGAATAGTCAATACTGAGGAGGACTGCAACAAATTACAGGAGGACATTCATAAACTTGCAGAATGGGCAAATAATTGGCAAATGAAGTTCAACACATAAATGTGAGGTATTACATTTTGGTAGGAAGAATAGGGAGGTCACATCACTTGGGGGGTGCGAGTCTAGGTGGGGTAGAGGAACAAAGGGATCTCGGAGTACAAATACACAAATCACTAAAAGTTGCGCCACAGGTTAGCAAGGCCATAAAAACAGTTAAATAAACCGGTTTCATATGAAAAACCTCAAATTTCTGTGAAAGTAGTAAAAAGTTTAGTGAGAAATCTTTGCAGTTTTCATTGTCAAAAAATACAAACAAACGGGAAACATGCTGAAGGGAACTGTTAGAATTGTTCTGCATGCATCTCTCTTCTGTCCAAATTTCAGATCATTGGACCTTATTTTAGCTCATGTCCGTTGACCCACCGAAGAATACACTTTGAGGCCGATTTTCCCTGGATGCTATAGGTGCTAAAGAGCCTCCAAGGTGTGGTCTTAAGCTGAAATGCCGGTTTAGCCCACGTTTACCGCAAGACGTCATCTTGGTAAATGTGTTGAAGCCTGCGCTAGGAACGGCCAACTTGAGGATCATTAAGGGGCTGATTACCACTTAAATTGCTTGCTAGCGCTCATTAAGGACACTGCATGGCATTTTGGTGGCTAGCACTTGACCTAATGCCCTCTCCTAACAGCGACCAACTGATTGGGAGTAAACTAGTCATTGCAGAGTATTTTGAGCGCTTCTTAAAGGTATATCACCTTTTACTGTTCACTTTGTGCTGGAGGTTTGAAGAGCACTTTTGAAACACATCGGGAGCCTTTCTGGGACACTTTGTTAAGACTTCACCAACACTCTATCAACATTTATTCCGAAAATTCTCTGAGGACTTCACCTATAAAAGTAAGTGCTGTGCTACTCCACCTTATTCGACACCTCTTGTTGCTGGACCTGCTCAGTAGTGTCCGATTTCACACAGAGGTAGCACTCATCAAACTTCAAACTCACGGAATACATTATTATATATTTATTGCTTGAAACACTTTTGGATCAGTTTTAATTTTATTTTAATATTTTTACTTTTTGCTCAATTTTATGCTCAGCATGCTGAGGGATATCAATCCTGGGGAATGGTTTTTCCCTTCCAGTTTTGGCACCCATTGTAGTCATGAAGTAGTCAGGAAGGACTCTCACCTCAGGTTTAGCATGGATCAGATGTAGAGTAAAGCTCCCTGCGCAATACCAAAATACATCCAAAATCCAAAGGGCATTCCATACTGCATTAGTTTGACATGTCATTTGCCACACTGATATTTTTTGGTGGTATCCATTTGTGTCCACAAAGAACTGGGTTGAGAAATGTTAAACTGATTTTATCCATAATCCTTACACAAAGCAGAAAAAACACTTTCATTCTATCTTTGTGGGCTGGATTCAGAACCTGGTCACTAAGGTGAAATCCATTTAAATAAATTGGAACAGTCTGCTAATTTACTGCACCACTAACTTCCTCCTTCTCCTTAAACCCCCCTCGCTGCAAAGTATTATAAGTTTCTGTTATGATGTGCACAAGGCTGTCTACGTGCAGAAAATGTTAGGATTGAGATATAGGATTATAGAGAGACAAAGAAAGAGGTAGAGAGAGAAAATGCAAACCTACTAAACAAATGAAAACAAATACAGTTGCATTTATTTTTAAGAGTGGAATGCTTCAGAATGGATTCCATGTGTAAAGTGAGATCAGTGAGCCCATGTGTTGTCTCTATTGAATGGGATATAACATTTTCACTTCTCTGTGATAGAAAGGGAAAGAAATACTTTAACTTAACCATGTTGTTAGTTGGAGTATGTTGGTCAGGGAACGATATCATTTCATCCATCCTTCCTGCAACAGAGACACTTCTCCTGCTGGACAATTGAAAATACCAGCGGGGGTGAAGGAGAATGCAGCCTTACAGTTTTTGTTGAAGAGGGATGGTGTGGAGGTCAATGACAACAAAAGCACCAGAGGAAAGGTGCACAAAAAGTAGACTAACCCAAAATATTTTATCTGACAATATTCTGCAGCAAGTGTCTTTACCTTACTGCGGCAGATTTCTTTGCAACATAATCATTTCTATTTGAATAGCTCGACTTACAAATGATTTGCTCTGAAAAAATTAGACTCGAAGATTACGTCAAATTTCTGCAATAAAATGTACGGAAAATACAATTTAAAACAAGCACCAAATTAGTTTTGAAGTCTGGTTTCATAGTGCGTATCAGGAAGGATTTGTTGCCTTCAGTCCAAAAGCCGCTTTTACTTTATTTTGAACTTTACAATTTCCTTGTTTCTAATCTCTTTAGCTTCTGTTTGATTTACCTGAAATCCCCTGCACAGATATCTGTCACTTTATAACATGCTAAAGGATTGTATCTGTCACATGAGCGCTTAGATAGGTACCTTAAATAAGTTCTCGACTAAATCTTATTGGGTAACGGATTATGATTGAGTTGGTGATTTAAAGACTACAACTGAATGACTGTATGAATGTAAGGTAGCATCTGCACTGCAAGGTATTTAATCTAATAGAAGCTGATACATCCTACAGAGAAAATGATTAATAACAGTACACTATTACAAGGCTTGATGGATACAATTTTCTGCAAAAAAAAACAAAAAGATTTGTGCCAAGTCACTTTACAATTTAAATACACAAAATCTGTATTACAAAGGAGATCAATAGCAACATGGCAGCCCGGCAGCTTACTGATTTGTAAAAAAATTCTCAGGGCAGATTGCGGCCTCTGATAGAATTATATATGTGCATGAATAGCCTTGTGGCTCTAGGGGTACCTTTCCACAATGACATCTCTGTTGTAACTATTAAATGCATATGTAAAAAAGCAGCATAGATGTTACCCAATCTAAAGAGCTTGGCCACAGTTCTTAGAGACAATATGGTCGCTTTCCATCTTGAGCATGTGACATACTGTTATCACCATATCGTCAGCAATGCTGCTCCTGAGTGTCTCCTACAACCACCAGCAGACCAAAATTGACCATCTTGCATCTGCTCCACTGTTTTGTCTGCTTTTGACCAAGCTGAGAAGTATGCCTCAGCAGTGCACTTCAGTGCCCTGGACATTGCAGTTATGGTCTTCTTGCCAAAGATTTCCATATTGTGAACAAAAATAACCAGCTGATGACTCCACAGTTCAATCATGCAGAAAATTCTGGCAAAAGAAATACCCATTATACATTTTTTTTTCTTGGTTTGGACAATGTTCTATTTTGATGTTTGACTTTTTTTATTAAAATATGTATGATGGCATATGTGAGGTGGGTTGCTAATATCTCTACAGGGAATTTGGCAATTCTGATGCATTTCTCTGAATAGTATAAATAGTCACAGTTACATCTCAAGAACTAAAGGAGCTGGTACAAGTTCAAGTTTTATAATTGTTCTCAAATGCATTGAAGATTTTCTGGGATTGCTGCCACTAGCCAATGGCATGCCTACACTATACATGGAGCAGGTGTCCTTTCTATGGGAAGGTAATTGGAGACATTCCTACTGTCACGGGGGGAAAGATGTGTTTATTTTATTCATTCGTGGGTTGTGGACTACATTTATTGCCCATCTCTAGTTGCCCTGAGTAGGTGGTGGTGGGCATTCTCCTTGAACTGTTGCTGTCCTTGTGTGATGTGATGCTAGAAAAGACCAGGAGCTAGAAATTCATTTTAGCCAAGAAATGGGAAGTGTTTAGACTAAAAAAGGTTACCTGAAAATCATCTAGGATTCATGCAAAATTCATGCTAACTCCTCATTAAAATGATTGTAGTCATGATTCTAGTCTAAAAACTCAAGCTGATTGGTGTTACACTGAAAAGCTGGACCAATATCGGGGCCAATCTAATGGCAAGTCATGATTGCCACAGGATTTTTCCACTACTTAAAGGAGAGGTTCATTGATGCTGCAGCACCTCATTGTCAGGATTGTTGGGTGTGCAGCTGCCTCAACAGTAAGCCAAACAACAGTCAGTAGACATTCGTAGCAACCATGGCAGACTGGAGAAGGAAGGAGAGAGCCCATAGGTTCTCCGATGAAGCTCTTCAGGCATTGGTTTTCGCGGTGGAGAGAAGGCGGGCAGTCCTGTACCCGCCAAGTGGCAGGAGACCCTCGCCACAAGTCTACCACACTATGTGGTGGGAGATAGCGGACCACATCACGGGCAGCACTGTGGTCCCCAGGACCCACACCCAGTGCAGGAAGAAGTTTAACGACCTCATATGGGTAGTCAGGGTGAGGGAAGGCTTCAGCAAATGCCACATACCACCATCTGTACCACAAGCTTCACACACTGCTCAATGCACCACACACCCAGCACTCACCCACCAATAATGTCTACCTATCAACACTCACACCCACATCTCACACCTTGCACACAATGATAGCTATTCAACTATGGCAGGCGCATCACCCAAACACATTGCACCACACTCACTCACACACTTCCCTTGCTCTTGCAGGCTAAGGTCGTTCACAATCACCGGGAGCAGGAGCGGACAGGTGGGGGCCAGGCCCACATTGAAGAGCTGAACCAGCTGGAGAGTCGAGTGCTGGAGATCATTGGGTACCAGGTCATTGGTACCGTGGCCATTGGCAACGTTGACCCCCTTGGGGACAACAACGGTATGTTCATTCCTAATCCATCTTCTCACATCCCACTTTCCCCTCAACCCACAATCTTTTCTCACTTTCAAGCTACTCATGCAGTATGCATGCATTTCTGGCTTCTCTGCCCCCCTCCCCTCACCATAACCCAACTCTTGTGCCTTTCTGCTTTCAGATAATCAACAAGCATCCTGTCTCCGAGGGCACCAAAGCGAGCGAGGGGGGAGAAGAGGAGGAGGAAGACACCGCGTCACTGCCTCTCTCACTCACAGACAGCAGCTCAGATACTTGCACTACGCATTTTTTAGAGGCTAGTGTAGTAGCGGGATCTGCACAGGGTGAGGCACCGAGCATGAGTGGGCTGCAGCAAGGCCGGGGGAAAGGGTTGCTCGAGGGTCAGCTCCCCGGAGGGCGAGTTCACGCGCGATTTCTGCTCCACAGGACTCATTTGCGGACCTCAGTGGGGTGGCCTTCAGAAGAAGGGTGATGGGCATGCACACGGAAATGATAGGTGCAATGGCAAGGCTGCCAGAGAGCGTCTTGGCAATGTCAAGGAGCGTGGAGGAGTCTGCCTCCAACATTGCACGGGCTCTGCGCAGAGCATGGAGCCCAGGATTTCCCGTCTGGAAATGATGGAAAACTCCCAGAGTGACCATGGCAACCCAGACATGATGGGACGCATGATGCGTGATGTCGCAGCTTCCATTGCAGCACAGGTTTTAGTGCTGCAGCGGAAGCTCTGACTGCTCTAATGCAGCCTCTGCTTGGTGGCATCCAAGCTTTAACTGCTGTCATGCAGTCTCAGCTTGAAGCCACCCAAGCTCAGACTGCTGCCATTGTGGTTGGGGCTACCACCATCGACGGGGCTTTCACGGTGTCGCAGCAGGCCAGCATTGCTAGGAATGCTGAGGCCCTGCCCCGCGGGAGTGACAGTGGGTCAGTGGAGCAGGAACCTGCGGTCCTCTCTCAGGATGACAGCATTCCTGCTCCCACCACTGCCACTCCTCCATTGATCTTGTCGCTGCCTGTCATCCAGCCAGGCCAGACTTCTGCCACACATGCTGAGGTGCTGCAGTCTACAGCCGGGCCTTCTAGGTCCACAGCTGGTTGAGGTCATCCTGCAAGGCCATCTGAAGTGTTCTGCACGGAAACTCAGCAGCCTTCCACCAGCCATGCTGCAGCCACTGGGGGAGCACTGCGTAGGAGCACTAGATCAGGAAAGAGCACACGAAAGACAAATACTAAGGGATTGCACAAGGGTGATTAGTTAATAGTATTCATGTAAATTTGTGTGAGCTGATTATAGATAAATTTATTAATTGTGTTTGGAATCTTTTGTGGTGTCTCTCATTTCAGCTTTGTGCCCAGGAGGACGCTGTGATCTGGCGTGAGACAGGGATGGTATGATGGGGATGTGGTGAGCAACGGGGATCTGGGGTTTCATTCATGCGAATCAGAGTCTGATGAGCCGGTCACGGACAGCCTGTCCGGAAGGCTGATTGTCTGCCTGCCTCCTCCCTCTCTCCTGTTCCTCTTACTCCTCATCCTCCTCCTCCTCATCCTCCTCCTGAGGTGGTCCCGCAATCCCTGGTGGCAAGGGCTGCACCCTCATGATGGCCAAGTTGTGAAGCATGCAGCAGACCACCACAAAATAGGACACCTGCTCAGCTGAGTACTGGAGGGCTCCACCCGAGCGGTCAAGGCAGCGGTACCGTTGCATCAGCAGGCCGATGGTCTGCTCGATGATGTTCCTGGTGGCACGTGCTGGGCACGAGTGTTGGGGTTGCAGAGAGGAGTGATGAGCCAGGTGGAGAGTGGATAGCCCTTGTCTCCGAGCAGCCACCCTCAAGTTTGACCTGGTGGCTGGAAGAGTGCTGGCACACCGGTCTGGCGTAGGATGAAGGCATCATGGCTGCTGCCAGGATAGCGGGCATTGACATTGAGGATTCGCTGTCTGTGGTCGCACACCAACTGCACATTAAGTGAGTGGTAGCCTTTGCAGTTACGGAAGATCTCAGGATTGTTATGCAGTGCCCGTAAACCCACTTGGGTGCAGTCAATGGCGCCCTGCTCCATGGGGAATGCTGCTATCCTGGCAAAGCCATGTGCACGCTCGTCCTGCTTCTCTCTGGTGATCAGGAAGCCAATGTAGTCCCTTCTTGTGTAGAGAGCCTAAGTGACCTCCTGGATGCAGCAATGGACGACAAACTGTGAGATGTTAGATATGTCTCCTGCTGCAGACTGGAAGGATCCGCTCGCAAAGAAATTGAGGGCCACGGTGACCTTGACTGCCACTGGGAGAGCTGTGTTCACCCTGCCCTCAGGCTGGAGGTCTGGTTGCAGGAGGTGGCAGAGTTCTGTGACCACCTCCTTGGTGAAGCGGAGCCTCTTTATACACTGCTTCTCGCCTAATTGAAGGTAGGAGAAGTGCTGTTGGAAGACCCTAGGTGGGTAAGGTCTTCTGTTGAGAGCCCTGATGGCCCTCCTCCTCCCTCTGTGCACAGGTTCCCGTCTTTCTCGTTGCTTCTGCTCCCTCTGCCGTAGATCCTGGAGGGTGAGGTCGACTGCCAGTACACACCCCTTGACTTTAAGCAAGTGTTGTAGTTTGAAGCGTGTCAAAAATAATGATGGAGATTTGTACTTGCCAGATCACTCCCTGATACCAACTAACCTTGAAATGACTAAAGAAAACTCTTGCAGTTGCAGGAAGTAGCACACAGCCACACAAACTGCAAAACCCTGTCAGGTGCGGGTGATTGGTGATGATCCCTTTAAATATCGTCGCTGGAGCCGGCTTCCTGCTGCTGCACATCACCTCAACCTGTCGTTGCTTTCTCCAGCCGATAACTGCAATGGCCAAAATGAAGTTGGGAGATTGGGCGTCAAGTGAGTGTTGCACACTCACTGACATCATGATCTCTGTGACTGTGATGTCCCTGGTGATCGGGTTTAGTGACAGTGTTACCAGCAACACGGAAATGGCGTGGGCCGCTGGAACTGCCATCAGCTGGCGGTAGAGCGCCGACTAGCGTTTTAGCGCTTTCTCCCCCCAGGACTTTAGAAAAGATGATGAACTGAAGAATACAAAGAACACTGGGTTTTCTCACTGCGAATCATAGGTAACATAGAGCTGTTGAATAGATAAAAAGATGTTGAGCAATACTAGGCTGAGTAGTTCATAGCCCATTACTAGAGGGAGAGCGCTCATTGGTGAGTTGCAGGTGAGTGTTTTTGTTAAGTTTTTAAGTTTATTTCGCGGGCTTTTTTCCAGAGGCCAGTGTCGGGAGTGGAGAGAGCAGCAGCACTGTGAGTAGTTAAACTCACTTTCGCGGGCTTTTTTGCAGAGGCCGGTGTCGGGAGCGGAGAGAGCAGCAGCACTGTGAGTAGTTAAACTCACTTTCGCGGGCTGTTTTGCAGAGGCCAGTGTCGGGAGCGGAGAGAGCAGCAGCACAGTGAGTAGTTAAACTCACTTTCGTGGGCTTTTTACAGAGGCCAGTGTCAGGAAAGGGCCCTTGAGTATATCATTTAATTGAAGTGAAATTGGTGGGATTCATTTAATTTAATTTTAATTCATTAATTAAAGGGTAAGTCATGGCAGGAGAGCTCCGCCCCGTGATATGCTCCTCCTGCTATATGTGGGAAATCAGGGACGCTTCCTGTGTCCCTGACAACCATGTGTGTGGGAAGTGTATCCAGCTGCAGCTACTGATAGACCGCATTGCGGCGCTGGAGCTGCGGATGGATGCATATTGGAGCATTCGCGACGCTGAGAACATCATGGGTAGCACGTTTAGCGAGTTGGTCACACCGCAGGCAAAGGGTGTACAGGCAGGAAGTGAATGGGTGACCACCAGGCAGAGTAAGAGGTGCAGGCAGGTAGTGCAAGGGTCCCCTGTGGCCATCCCCCTCTCAAACAGATATACCACTTTGGATACAGTTGGGGGGGATGACTTATCAGGGGAAGGCAGCAGCAGCCAACTTCCTGGCACCATGGGTGGCTCTGCTGCACAGGCTGGGAGGAAAAAGTGTGGAAGAGCTATAGTGATAGGGGACTCAATTGTAAGGGGAATAGATAGGCGTTTCTGTGGCTGCAAACGAGACTCCAGGATGATGTGTTGCCTCCCTGGTGCAAGGGTCAAAGACGTCTCGGAGCGGCTACAGAACATTTTGGAGGGGGAGGGCGAACAGCCAGTTGTCATGGTGCACATAGGCATCAACGATATAGGTAAAAAACGGGATGAGGTCCTAAAAGCAGAATATAGGGAGTTAGGAGGTAAATTAAAAAATAGGACCTCAAAGGTAGTAATCTCAGGATTGCTACCAGTGCCACGTGCTAGTCAGAGTAGAAATAGGAGGATATTTCAAATGAATACGTGGCTAGAGGAATGGTGCAAGGGGGAGGGATTCAAATTCCTTGGACATTGGAACCGGTTCTGGGGGAGGTGGGACCAGTACAAACGGGACGGTCTGCACCTGGGCAGGGCCAGGACCGATGTCCTAGGGGGAGTGTTTGCTCGTGCTGTTGGGGAGGGTTTAAACTAAAGTGGCAGGGGGTTGGGAACCTGAGCAGAGAGACAGAGGAAAGGGAAACAAGGATAAAAGCAAAAGACAGGAAGGAGAAAAACAAAAGTAGAAGGCAAAGAACTCAACGGTTTAAATCAAACATGGTCACAGTAAATAATAATTCATATAGGTCTGAGAGCGTTAAAAAAACAAGCCTGAAGGCTTTGTGTCTTAATGCAAGGAGCATTCGGAACAAGGTGGATGAATTAGCTGCGCAAATAGAGGTAAATGAATACGATTTGATTGGGATTACAGAAACATGGCTCCAGGGTGGGCAAGGCTGGGAACTCAACATCTAAGGGTATTCAATATTTAGGAAAGATAGGCACAAAAAAAAGGGAGGTGGGGTAGCATTGCTGGTTAAAGAGGGGATTAACACAATTGAAAGGAAGGATATTAGCTCTGATGATGCGGAATCTGTATGGGTAGAACTGAGAAATAACAAGGGGCAGAAAACGTTAGTGGGAGTGGTATATAGACCTCCAAACAGTAATACGGAGGTTGGGGATGGCATTAAAAAGGAAATTAGAGAAGCATGCAGTAAGGGCACAGCAGTCATCATGGGTGACTTTAATTTACATATAGATTGGGCTAACCAAATTAGTAAAAATACTGTGGAGGAGGAATTCCTAGAATGTTTACGGGATGGTTTTCTGGAACAATATGTCGAGGAACCAACCAGAGATCAGGTCATCTTAGACTGGGTATTATGTAATGAGAAAGGATTAATTAGCAATCTTGTTGTACGAGGCCCCTTGGGTTAGAGTGATCATAATATGATAGAATTCTTCATTAGGATGGAGAGTGAAGTAGTTGAATCAGAGACAAGGGTCCTGAATTTAAATAAAGGAAACTACGATGGTATGAGGCGCGAATTGGGTAGGATTGATTGGGGAATGTCACTCAAAGGGTTGACGGTGGATAGGCAATGGCAAACATTCAAAGACTGCATGGATGAACTACAGAATTTGTTCATCCCAGTGTGGCATAAGAATAAAACAAAAAGGGTGACTCAAGCATGGCTAACAAGGGAAATTAGGGATAGTATAAGATCCAAGGAGAGGGCATATAAATTGGCCAGAAAAAGCGGTAACCCTGAGGATTGGGAACAGTTTAGGATTCAACAAAGGAGGACAAAGGGATTAATTAAGAAGGGGAAAATAGAATATGAAAGTAAGCTTGCTGGGAACATAAAAACTGACTCTAAGAGCTTTTATAGATATGTGAAGAGAAAAAGATTAGTGAAATCAAGTGTAGGTCCCTTGCAGTCAGAAGCGGGGGAAGTTATAATGGGGAACAAAGAAATGGCAGACCAATTAAATGCATATTTTGGTTCTGTCTTCACAAAGGAGGACACAAATAACCTCCCAGAGATGTTGGAGAACATAGGGTCTGATGAAAGGGAGGAACTGAAAGAAATCAGTATTTGCAGGGAAATGGTGTTAGGGAAATTGATGGGATTGAAGGCCGATAAATCCCCAGGGCCTGATAATCTACATCCTAGGGTACTTAAGGAAGTGGCCCTAGAAATAGTAGCTGCATTGCTGATCATCTTCCAACATTCGATGGAATCTGGAACTGTACCCATGGATTGGAGGGTAGCTAATGTTACCCCACTATTCAAAAAGGGTGGTAGAGAGAAAGCGGGGAATTACAGACACAGGTAAGCCTGACATCGGTAGTGGGGAAAATGCTAGAGTCCATTATAAAGGATGTAATAGCTGAGCACTTGAAAAACAGTGACAGGATCGGACAAAGTCAACATGGATTTACAAAAGGTAAATCGTGCTTGACTAATCTACTGGAATTTTTTGAGGATGTAACTGGGAAAATAGATAAGGGAGAACCAGTAGATGTGGTGTATTTGGACTTTCAAAAGGCTTTCGATAAGGTCCCGCATAAGAGATTAGCGTGTAAAGTTAAGGCACATGGGATTGGGGGCAAGGTATTGACTTGGATAGAGAACTGGTTGGCGGACAGAAAGCAGAGAGTAGGAATTAATGGGTCTTTTTCCGAGTGGCAGGCAGTGACCAGTGGGGTACCGCAGGGTTCGGTCCTTGGACCCCAGCTATTCACAATATACATTAATGATCTGGATAAATGTAATATCTCCAAGTTTGCAGATGACACAAAGCTGGGTGGGCGTGTGTGCTCCGAGGAGGATACTGAGAAACTCCAGGATGATTTGGACAGGTTGGGTGAGTGGGCAGAAGTGTGGCAGATGCAATATAACATGAATAAATGCGAGGTTATCCACTTTGGTGTCAAAAACAGAAAGGCAGACTATTATCTGAATGGCAATCGATTGGGAGGATGGGAAGTGCAACGAGACCTGGGTTTCCTTGTGCACCAGTCGCTGAAGGTAAGCATACAGGTGCAGCAGGCGGTGAAGAAGGCAAATGGTATGTTGGCCTTCATAGCGAAAGGGTTTGAGTATAGGAACAGGGATGTCTTGCTGCAGTTGTACAGGGCCTTGGTGAGACCACACCTTGAGTACTGTGTGCAGTTTTGGTCGCCTTATCTGAGGAAGGATGTTCTTGCCATGGAAGGAGTTCAGCGAAGATTCACAAGGCTGATACCTGGGATGGCAGGAATGACATATGAGGAGAGATTGGGTCGATTGGGCTTATACTCGCTGGAGTATAGAAGAATGAGAGGGGATCTCATCGAAACATATAAAATTCTGACAGGTCTTGACAAACTAGATGCAGGAAGAATGTTCCCGACGGTCGGAGAGTCAAGAACCAGGGGTCATAATATAAGGATAAGGGGTAAGCCATTTAGGACAGAAATGAGGAAGAATTTCTTCACCCAGAGAGTGGCGAACCTGTGGAATTCTCTACCACAGAAGGTAGTTGAGGCCAAGTCATTAAATATATTCAAGAATGAGTTAGATATATTTCTTAAAGCTAAAGGTATCAAGGGATATGGGTAGAAGGCAGGTATAGGGTACTGAGTTTGGATGATCAGCCATGATCTCATCGAATGGCGGAGCAGGCTCGAGGGGCCGAATGGCCTACTCCTGCTCCTATCTTCTATGTTTCTATGTTTCTATGATGCAAATCTAATTAATAATCGTGAACTATCACAGGGCTTTATATATACAAGTTTCTTTAAAAAAATTTTTTTTACCATCATTTACAATAAAGGAAATTGGAAATTATATTGGAGAACTGAGGTTTATAGGCTAACTTGATAACTTATCATCAATGAGCAAGCTATGGTCAGCACCCAAATTGGGATATAGATTATATTCTACTGCAATTTGTCAGTTTTCTGCTTACCTATTATACGAAAACCAAAATCAAAAGGAGCGATTTCCCCAGTGCACACTGGTGCATATCAGGAAATTACCCATAATTTTCCAACCATTAATTTTAGTAAACGAAAAATCACGGGCAATGCTGCACAATTTTTTGATATGAAGTATTTCGATTCTAAAGGAGAGGAGGACAAAGGGAATATGAAGAACTTAGGAGAAAAGTTTAATAAAAATCAGGCAGGCAAAGATAAATTACAAAATCAAATTATCAAGGAATATATAAAGAAATAATAAAGTGTTCTATAAACACATAAATAACAAATGGAAAATTAAAGTAGGGATAGAGCCACTAAAGAATGAGCAAGATAAACTCATAGGTAATGACAGAGAAATGGCAGAAGTATCGAATAACTACTTTGCCTCAGTACTTACTAAAGAAGATAACAAAATAGACACTTCACTAGAGGATGAGCTTAAAAAGAATATTAATACAGTTGGGAAAGAAAGGGAGAAAATAATTGACAAACTAGCAAAACTAAAAGAGTTATAAAACCCCAGGTCTGTATGGCATGCATACTTATGGAAACTAGGGAGGAGATAGCAGAGGCGCTAGTTTATATATAAAAGTTCGATAGAAGAAAGCTTAATGCCTGTATAGAAAAAGGGAGATAGAACAAAACCTGGGAACTAAAGACCAGTCACCTTAATGTCAGTGATTGGAAAGATACTGGAATCTAGACTAAAAGAAGTGATAGAAGAGCATCTAGAGACAGAAAATATAATTAAAAAGACAGCATGGATTCCGCAGGCTATGTCATACTTAACTAACCTGATAGAATTCTTTGAAGAGGTAGCGGAAAGAGTAGACAAGGGGAATGTAGTAGATGTCATATACTTGGACTTTCAAAAGGCCTTTGATAGGTACCACACGATGACAAATGTTAGGGCATGTGGAGTCAGGGCTGAATGGATAGCAAATTGGCTAAAAAATAGAAAGCAGAGAGTAGGGGTAAAAGGTAGTTATTCAGATTGGAGGAAGGTAGAAATCGGTGTTCTACAAGAATTAGTGCTGGGGCTAATGTTCCCCCTAAGATGTGCGGCCGCACATTAATTGGGAGGTCCCATGCAGGCCGTTTACAAGCTGTTGCCGCTTGAAGATACCATGCAGAAAATTTAAAGGGACTGCGCCGGAAAAAAAAATAGAGGGAACATTGGGTGGGACTATTGTTATTCATAATTGACATTAATGATAATAAGTAAAACAATATCAAAATTTGCAGATGATACCAAACTGGGTATAGGTAACACTGAGAAAGAATGCAACATAATACATGAAGACATTAGAAAACTTGTAGACTGGGCATTTAAGTGGCCAATGAACTTTAACATAGATACAAACAAGGTGATGCACTTTGGTAGGAAAAACAGAAGCATCACCTTAGAAAATAAGAAACTGAAAAGGGATCTAGGAATGCAGGTAAACAAATCATTAAAAGCAGCGTTGCAGGTCAGCAAAGCAATTAAAAATGCTAACTTAGCACTGGGATTTATTTCTAGGGGTAGAAAATTCAAAAGTACTGAAGTTACGTTAAACCTGTATAGGACCCTGATCAGGCCGCACTTAGAGTACTTTTCTTTTATTCATTCATGGGATGTGGGCGTCGCTGGGAAGGCCAGCATTTATTGCTCATTCCTAATTGCCCTTGAGAAGGTGGTGGTGAGCCACCTTCTTGAACCGCTGCAGTCCGTGAGGTGAAGGTACTCCCACAGTGCTGTTAGGTAGGGAGTTTTAGGATTTTGACCTACCATCTCCTGGAACCAGATCTGCAGCCTCAGAGCTGGGCAATGGCAGTGCTGCCAGTGACCCTCAAGGTCACTGTGGCCCTCAACTTTTTCACCATCGGATCCTTCCAGTCTGGAACAGGCGACATAGCTAACATCTCCCAGTTTGCCGTCCATCGCTGTATCCGAGAGGTCACAGAGGCTCTGTACTCCAGGAGAAGGGACTTCATTGTCTTCTCTCTGAGCAGAGAGAAGCAGGAGAAGCACGCATGTAGCTTTGCCATGATATCAGGCTTTCCCATGGTGCAGGGTGCCATTGACTGCACACACATGGCTTTGCACTCGTGAGATGTTCCGTAACCGCAAAGGCTACCACTCACTTAATGTGCAGTTAGTGTGCGACCATGCCCAGCACATCATGCCCCCTATCCTGGCAGCAGTCATCATGCCTTCATCCTGCGCCAGTCTGGTGTGCCAGCAATCATTCAGCCACCACGTCAAACCCGAGGGTGGATGCTCAGAGTCAAGGGCTATCCGCTCTGCATCTGGCTGATGATTCCCCTCTGCAACCCCACCACTCGTGGCCAGCACTCATAGAATGAGAGCCATGCAGCCGCGAGGAACGTCATCGAGCAGACCATCGGGCGGCTGAAGCAACGGTCCCGCTGCCTTGACTGCTCAGGGGGAGCCCTCCAGTGCTCACTGGAGTGGGTGTCCCATTTTGTGGTGGTCTGCTGCATCCTCCACAACTTGGCCATCATGAGGGCCCAACCCTTGCCACCACGGGTTCCGGGACCACCTCATGAGGAAGAGGAAAAGGAGGAGGAGGAGGAAGGGAAGAGACAGGCAACAGATCCCCATTCCGGACGGGCTGTCCGTGAACGCCTCATTAGACTCCGGTTCCAATGAATGAAACCTCAGATCCCCATTGCTCATCACTTCCCTAACTTACCATCCCTCTGTCACGGAACATCACAGCGTCCTCCTGGGCACAAAGCTGAAATGAGAGACACCACAACACAAACATTCCAAAGATAATTTATAAATTTAACAATTCCAATTCAACACAACGACAACTAATCACCCTTGTGCAATCCCTTAGCGTCTCTCTTTCGTGTTCCTTTTCCTACTCTAGTGCTCCTATACAATGCTACCCCAGTGGCTGCAGCACGGCTGGTGGAAGGCTGCTGACTTTCAGTGGGGGAGACTGCAGACAACCTCGAGCAGCTCTGAGCCTAGAAGGCTTGGCTGTAGATGGCACCACCTCGGCATGGGCAGCAGAAGTCTGGGTTAGCTAGATGACAGGCAGCAGCAAGGGCACTGGTGGAGTGGCTGTGGTGGAAGTATGAATACAGTCATCCTGAGAAAGGACAGCAGGTTCTTGCTCCATGGAGCCACTGCCACTCCCCCGGGGTGGTGACTCAGCATTCCTAGCCATCTGTTGGGGACAGATTGCTGGACTACTGTGAGACCCTGCAAGCCCCTTTCCACACTCTTAAACCCAGCCATGAAGGCAGCAGTCTGATCTTGCGTGGCAGAAAGCTGAGACTGCAGGAGAGCAGTCAGAACTTCCATTGCAGCACTGAGACATTGGGACACTTCCATCTACGCTGCAATGGAAGCTGCAAGATCGCCCATCACACCCAGCATCATGGTTGGGTCCATAGGTTCTCCAATGGAGTTGCCCATCATTTCCATGCTGGAAATCATGGGCTCCTAGCTCCAAGCAAAGCCCCGGACTCCTGTATGCTCCTTGACACTAACAAGAGGCTCTCTGGCAGCCTTGCCATTGCACCAAGCATTTCTGTGTACATGCCCATCACCCTTCTTCTGAAGGCTGCCCTATCAAGGTCATCAACTGAGTCCTGTGCAGCAGAACTCATGCGCGAACTAGCCCTCCGGGGAGCTGGCACCTGAACTACCATTTCCCCCTGGCCTGGCTGCAGCCCACTTATTCCTGGTGACTCACCACGTGCAGATCCCACCTCTATACTACCCTCTAAAGTCCGCGCATTGCCATGTCTTGAGCTGGTGCCTGGGAGTGTCAGATCAAGTGACAGTGCCTCTTCTTCTCCTTCACTTTCCTCCTCCATAACTTCGGGGACAGGCTGAGTTTGTGGGACTTCTTGGGTATCTGAAAGGGGAAAGGCACAATGGTTGAGTTGTGGTGAGGGGAGAGGGGGAAAGCAAGACGTCCATGCATACACCATCAGCGGCTTGTAAGTGAGAAGAGGTTGTGGGATGAGGGGGAAGTGGGATGTGAGAAGAAGGATTAGATATGAGCATACCCTCATCCTCAGCACTGCTTTCAACTTCACCGCTCGCCACGGACTCAGTGACGGCCCCTCCAATTATCTCCAGCACTCTGTCCTCCAGCTCCGTGATGTTCTGCAGTCGGCCTGGCCCCTCTGCCCGTCTGCTGCTGCTCCCGGTGGTTATGAGCCATGTTTCTCTGCAAGAGCAAGAGCAAGGGAAGTGTCTCAGTGAGTGTGGTGCAATGTGTTTGGGTGATGTGCATGCCACGGTTGAATAGCTGGCAGTGTGTGCAAGGTGTGAGATTTGGGTGTGAGTCTTGCAGCAGTGGTAAGTGAGTGAGGGTGAGGTGAAGTTATAATTGTGAGGTATGAATGGTGATTACTAGAGACTGTTGGTAGGTGAGTGATGGGGGTGTGGTGCATTGAGCAGTGTGAGAGGCTAGTGGTGCAGATGGTGGGATTTGACATTTGATGATACATTCACTCACCTTGACCATGTGTGAGGTCATTAAACTGCTTGAGGCACTGGATCCAGGTCCTGGGGACAACACCCATGGCACTGACAGCTTGAGCTATTTCCTCCAACATCCTTCTGGTGTTCTACCTGGAAGGCCTCCTCCACACCCCCCCCCCCCGACCCCCCCGCCGCCCCACCATGGGTAGAGAACCTCACATCATCTGTGAATCCCCAGAACCAAAGCCTCCAGTGCCATATCCAAAAACCTCCTCGCCCTCTCCCTTGCCTGTTGTGCCATGAATTCATCCACACTGACAATGAGGTGCTTCTGCAACAAAGCACCTCCCTTTTAAGTAGTGCAGAGAGCCTACGCCGAATTTTATTGGTCAGTAGTCTGCACCCGATATTGACTGCCCTGTTCAGCGCTAAACCAATCAGCAACGCGTTTAGCACTGAGATCAGCACTACAATCATCATAATGAGCTGGCAGCACGAATTTTGAATGCTGCCTGTACCACTTTGAACGGGCGCGGGCGCAACCCCAAAGAACGTAAAAGGGGGTGGGAGAAGATGGCAGTGCAGAGAATTCTGTGAAATATAAAATAATAACATTTAAAGACAGACGTTGAAACCAAATACGTCATTTTTATGAACAAAAAGCAAAAAAACTGCAGGTACTGGAAATCTGAAACCAAACAGAAAATGTTGGAAACACTCAGCATCTGTGAAGAGAAGAGATGGGCTAATGTTTCAGCTTAGCTGGAGAGAGAGCTAATCAACAGGAGCACAGAAGCTGAAAATCTTCCTTTAAATTACTGTATTCAGTTGCTTCATCAAAGGAATATTTCATAGAAATAATATCGCTGGGGACATCTGGTGATATCGTGCCCATGGAACCGTATGGGCATGGAGCTCGGTCCAGCTGCCAACTTAAATTAAAAATACCTGTCTGCACCAGCAATCATCCAACAGGTACATTACGGTATAAATTTGACGTGGGCGGTAGCGCAAAACAGGTAATAGTGAATCGGCCGTCTGTTTCGCACGCTGCCCGATTTTATTTTCCATTGACTTCTACATCATGGTCTTAAAACACAGCATCAGTTTCCACATGTACGCTGACGACACCCAGCTCGACCTCACCACCACCTCTCTCGACCCCTCCATTGTTTCTAAATTGTCAGACTGCTGGTCCGACATCCAGTACTGGATGAGCAGAAATTTCTTCCAACTAAATATTGGGAAGACCCCGAAGCCATTGGGCTGGATTTTGATACTGGGGCGGGTTGGGGTCGTGTCATCCGCATTTCGTGTTATCCACCCGACTGCAATTGGATGTGGGAGATTGATGCAATTTTCACCTAATTGGGCAATTGAGTTCCAGCATGTGGGAACCCATGAACTAATTAGTGCTTTCAGTCTGAATGTCGCCTTTGATGATGTCATCATTGCTGCTGCATTGCAGGTCAGAGACTGCCTGGCCTTTGCTGTGAGAGGACCTGGATGCAAAATGAGCAGCAGCTCTAAGGAGAGAGAGAGAGAGAGAGAGTGAGAGAGAGAGAAGAGAGAGAGAGAGAGAGAGAGAGAGGTTTTTTTTTGCATCCAGGTCCTCTCACAGCAAAGGCCAGGCAGTCTTTGAAGACCTTCAATGCAGCAGCATCAGAGGCGACTTTCAGACCTAATACTACTACTACCTTCATCACATCTCCGTTGTAATAGTGGACCTGCAGCTGATAGTCAGCTATCCAAATGTGCTCCCGCCAGGTTTCACAATCGTGGTTCAGAACAGGCGTGCTTCACGTAGATCAAGGGTTAAAATCACAAAGGCCTTTCAAAATGGCATTATAGAGCCAAGTTAGTGCTTGTTAAGGGCCTTAACAGCCTATCCCGCCTCTTAAAGGCGGGACGGAGTCGGGACCAGCAGACACGATTTAATGAAAATTGCGTGGAGGCGGGATGGAGGCGGGCTTGTGCCCGCCCGCCAGTTTTCGCAATTTTAACCCCCCACACGCCTCCAAACCTGCCTCCACGGGTCAATGAAAATCCAGCCCATTGTCTTCGGTCCCCGCCACAAACTCTGTCCCCTAGCCACTGACTCCATCACATCCCCTGGCAACTGTCTGAGGCTGAACCAGACTGTTCGCAACCTTGGTGTCATATTTGACCCCGAGATGAGCTTCTGACCACATATCTGCACCATCACTAAGACCGCCTATTTCCACTGCCAGAACATCGCCGACTCCACCCCTGCCTCAGCTCATCTGCTGCTGAAACCCTTATCCATGCCTTTATTAACTCTAGACTTGACTATTCCAACGTACTCCTGGCTGGCCTCCCACATTCTACCCTCTGTAAACTTGAGATCATCCTAAACTCGGCTGCCCGTGTCCTAAATTGCACCAAGTCCCGTTCATCCATTACCCCTGTGCTCGCTGACCTACATTGGCTCCCAGTTAAGCAGCGCCTCGATTTGAAAATTCTCATCCTTGTTTTCAAATCCCTCCATGGCCTCGCCCCTCACTATCTCTGTAATCTCCTCAGCCCCACAACCCTCCGAGATATCTGCGCTCCTCTAATTCTGGCCTCTTGAGCATCCCTGATTTTAATCACTCAATCATTGGTGGCCGTACCTTCAGCTGCCAAGGCCCTAAGCTCTGGAATTCCCTCCCTAACCCTCTCCACCTCGCTACCTCTCTTTCCTCCTTTAAGACGCTCCTTAAAACCTACCTCTTTGATCAAGCTTTTGGTCACCTGCCCTAATTTCTCCTTATGTGACTCAGCATCAAATGTTGTTTGATAACACTCCTGTGAAGCGCCTTGGGCAGTTTCACTACATTAAAGGCGCTATATAAATGAAAGTTTTTGTTGTTGTTGTAGAGGGAAAAAATCTAAGAAAGTGGGGATCTTTGTCCCTAAGTGACAAATCAGACAAGAAATTCAGCATCTTCTGAAGCTACAAACTAAAGACATCTGAACAGATGGAACAGTTTGCCGATCTCACAGGTAGAGACAGAAAACATTATAAATGTGAACATGCACCCATGCCTTTCTCTACCCCTGTTCTGGATGCTGTCTGAATTCTGCCACTGCAGTCCCTCCACCCAACAGGCACATTTTCTGTAAAAGCAAAATACTGCGGATGCTGGAAATCTGAAATAAAAACAGAAAATGCTGGAAATACTCATCAGGTCAGGCAGCATCTGTGGAGAGAGAAACAGAGTTAACGTTTCAGGTCAATAACCTTTTGTCAGAACTGGAAAAGTTAGAGATATACCAGATTTTAAGTGCAGGAACAGGGAAATGGGGGGAGGGGAGGAAAGAACAAAAGGGAAGGCATGTGATAGGGTGGAAGGCAGGAGAGATTAAATGACAAAAGATATGATTGTACAAAGCAAAAGGAGATGGTAATAGAACAAGAAGCAAAAGATGAGTCTAGAAGTGGTGTAAATGGGAATGGCAGAATCATCAGCAGCTGCCATGTGAAAAAATAGGGGCAGAGGTTATGGTCTGAAATTGTTGAACTCGATGTTGAGTCCAGAAGGCTGTAAAGTGCCTAATCGAAAGATGAAGTGCAGTTCCTCGAGCTTATGTTGAGCTTTGTTCGAACAGTTAGGAGGCTGAGAACTGAGAGGTCAGAGTCGGAGTGGAGCGGAGAATTAAAGTGACAGGCGACCGGAAGCTCGGGGTCATGCTTACGGACTGAACGGAGGGCGGGCTGCCAACCCACTGCCAGGAGATGGTACCTCAATTTAAATATTGTAATGAGGCTGGAAGCCTCTTTTTCCCCCGTCCATTTTGTGTTTAACTGCCTGCGGACAGGTTTCATACAATTTGTGAAACCCGGCAGTTAAACAGAGGCGGGGACTGCTGCATCCAGGAGGTAAGTGGCTTGAACCTACCTTCTGGATCCAGGGTCTCTACCATAACCACCCCCACGAACAGAGACCCCCCACGAGGCCTCCGATCGCCTTCCAAGGCCTCCCCCCGCCCCCCCAATGATGATGATGAGGTTGGCCACAATCCTCCAGTGGCCAGCCCTGATCCTCCGGCTCCCCCCACCACCCAATCCCTGACCACCCCCCATCACCTGCCGATCCCCTGCCGATTCTGCAACACCCCGATCCTCTCTCCCCCCTCCCGATTGCTCTCCCCATCCTGATCCCGACCCCACCAATCACCAACCCCCCATGATCGCCGACCCCCCTCCCGGTCCCGACCCCACCCCTCTCGATTGCCGACCCCCCTCCCGCCAATCCCGACCCCCCTCCCAATCACCGACCCCCCTCCCGCCAATCCCGACCCCCCTCCTGTTGATCCTGACCCTGCTCTTCGATCCCTCCTCGGACCGACCCCTCGCAACTGAGGCCTACCCGCCCTTAGCGAGCCAGTATCTCAAGCTGGTTTACTGCGGGCGGGAATCCGAGGCTGCGCATTCAAATTAGGTAAAATCGGCAGGGCCTGCGGGTAACCTGGCCTCCCAGGTTTCCTGCCTGCCTCGGCCCCGTCTCGGCCCACCCCCCCCACTCGCCCCCAACCTGCCTCCCCAAACAAAATTCCGGCCGTTGCCTCTATTTATAAAGCCCAGGATCCCATATGCTTTTTTATCCACTTTCTCAACCTGCTCTGCCACCTTCAATTATTTGTGCACATATACCCCCAGGACTCTCTGTTCAAGCACCCCCTTTAGGATTGTACCCTTTAGTTTATATTGCCTCTCCTCGTTCTTCCTACCAAAATTTATCACTTTGCACTTTTCTGCGTTAAATTTCATCTGCCATGTGTCCGCCCATTCCACCAGCCTGTCTATGTCCTCTTGAAGTCTTCACTATCCTCCTCACTGTTCACTATACTTCCAAGTTTTGTGTCATCCGCAAATTTTGAAATTGTGCCCTGTACACCCAAGTCCAAGTCATTAATATATATCAAGAAAAGCAGTGGTCCTAGAACCGACCCCTGGGGAACACCACTGTATACCTTCCTCCAGTCCGAAAAACAACCGTTCACCACTACTCTCTGTTTCCTGTCACTTAGCCAATTTTGTATCCATGCTGCTAACGTCCCTTTTATTCCATGGGCTTCAACTTTGCTGGCAAGCCTATTATGTGGCACTTTATCAAACGCCATTATGCCTTATTTCCTTTGGTGTACCAGCTCCAGTCTTACACCGAATCCCTTCTGGGGCTGGGAAACTGGAACTTCCAGTGTAGGGAGACCACATCTCAGGCCCTGGCATTGCCTACGTGACATCATTGGCCTTGTAAGTGGTGGGCAAGACCAACTGGGAACATCCAGAGTCAGCGGGGACCTGGTGTATCGGGCCGTTGCCTGTTTCCTGGACATTCTACCAGACTCCAATAGAATGTGAGGGGGATGGGGCGAGAGTAATCACTGCCCGCGACACCAAAATTCTGCCAGTGGAGCTGGGCCGAGGATTTTCAGCCCCATTTTGTCTAAGTTGCCATTAGCACAATCCTTGGTGCAAATCCAATGTAAACTATGTTCTGTTTGACTGTAATATACCCATTTCATCTCTTTTGTTTTGATTTAGTACGTATTAGAATTCCACATTCATCCACCAATTCTCCTCTGAGGCTGGTAACTTAATGATCTTCACTTTCAATGGTTTTCGTGTTAGCAGATGGTCCTAGCGGCGCTCTCTTAACTTTGAAATTTAATCAATATTCGGATGGTCGTGACTGACGTTTGCATATGGGTATTAAAGCAGATGCACAGAGCTTCATTGCTAAAGAGCAAAGTAGGAATGGCAAATAGTGTAACTTGGATCTGCTGATCACACATCACTCCGTACAGATCAAATATACAGATGCCCTTAATATACTTAGAGATTTCTATTTAGCTTATGATGTGTTAATTAAGTTGTGGATGCCATTGGTAATCACTTGTTTAAATAATTCCATTGTAAATATTATTTATATTGTAACAATTAAAATACATAAATCTGTTAACAAAACATAATGGGTTTAGGTATTTAAAGATGGTTCTAAGTCAAGAAAGAATGTTCTGGTTGAAATGTAGGAAGATATTTTGCCAATTTAGCTCCGCACTAAATTAAAAGGCCAGCAGTTATATGTCAAACATGTTGATTTTCCTGCAGTACTTGGCAAAGAAAACAAAGGAGACCAGGTGGACTAATATGTGGATAAAAGACTGGGAGCCCAATCTGAATGTCATCTTATACAGAGAAACAAAATTTCTCATTTAACTTGCTTATTCCAGATTGGTTTAGTGTGCCCATAAGGCCAATGAATTTCTACACACATAAAAAGATAAAACCATACTTTAAATGTTTGCTTGCCATCGCCAAGAGGTACTTCAATTGGCATTTATCATACTTGTCAATGGTCAAACAAGAAAACAGTAAATGGTTACTGCTTCTCTGAGTAATATCACATGTATTTCCACAAGTGTGGAAATGCAAGAGTGGAAATTAACAGGCCCTAAATTTCCTCAAGGATTCCACCAGATTCCTGCTATAATTCTGGTCGAGGTCCAGGAGAACCCATGGGACAAAGGCAGGTTAGGTCGGGACCCTGCCAATTCCAGGATTTCCAGGTTTGTCTTGTAAAGGACAGAACCTCTGCTCGCCCTTTACAAAGCCAATAATACTAAGGGGGAGGAGCCAAGGCGGGGACTCCCTACACTGGGAGTTTCCATTTCCATCAGGAACTGTCCTGGACCTTGGAACAAAAGATAAGGTTTATTTTTAAAATATATATCAACTCCCTTTCACAGGAGTGGGTATATTTTCTGGCTGTATGAGGCAGGCGGGTGCTAGGCACCCGCCCATAATGGTGCAGGTGCCCCCTGGCCCAATATAAATTAGTGCCCTCCCGCTGACCCTGCAATCTCTGGCGGGGTCAGGGCTGGAGGTTGCAGTGGGCATGACCCCAGTGGTTAATGCTGGTCATGCCCACGGAGTTTCAGGACCGTAATGTATTATATAGAGATATGCTATTAATAATAAGTCGTGGAAAGATGACTCAAAACGTTAATTTAATATATCAGTTAATATTAAATTCAATATTATTTTCATTTTATTTTGGGTTAGGTAAATCATTTTATGGTGTCTTTCTGTAGCAATGTGCTATTTATTTATTTAAGGGGCATATGTTCGTATCATAACAAAGCCTGTTCTCTTTGACTTGCTCGTTGTCCTGGTCTGCTCAAGTGCAGAATTTCACATTGTACAGATATTACCAAAGCACATCAGTGCATTAGAAGATCTTGTTATAAAATGACAGTTCAAGAGTATGATAGACAGCCCAAACCTGATGTAATCAGGTAGTGTTGCAAACTGTTTTGTATCACATATTTAAAAAGATGCATTTTATTCCGGACTACCTTCTTTCAGGGAACACAACTGATAAAATCAAATACTGCTTTAAGCTACAAATTTATACTGCTCTGATGTTGTGGTGAGACTAGGTATTTATTGTCATTTGATCTCTCGTTATACAATGTTTATTTGTATGCAGTACTTTATTTTCCTTCAATGTATTATTTAAGTCTATGAAATTCCTCTTTTCTGGGCGGGCAACGGAGGAGTTTGAGGCGGGAACTTGTTATGCCGTGGCTCTTCTCCCTCTTTTTTCATGTAACAACATTTCTCTGGCGGTGGAGGGGGGCACTTCATGCATCTGCCTCCTTAAGTGTGGAACTGGCAGGCTAATGTCATTGGCTGGAGTTCCTGTCTGTTTCCTCTCAATTGCCCTCTGTGCTAAAAAACCTGCATGAAACAGACATACAGGTTTGTGAGGCACTGATCCCGGCAGAAGTGGACACAATTGCTTTTCAAATGAGGCACTGATCCCGGCAGAAGTGGACACAATTGCTTTTCAAAGGCTGGTTTTAACCAGCTCTCTTATGCTACAGCAAGGTGTTACATGATATCACTTCCCCCTCCCCCCTTCCTCACCCACCCCTACCACCCCCTGCCTCCCCCACCACCACCAAGGTAGGTACCTCAGTAGTGTTAAAAATGGCACCGGCACTCACTCATCTGTATTATACTAATGACCTTGACCCCGTAATCTGAGGCCAGGTCACGGTTGCGTCATACCACGGACAGAAGTTCTGCCCCACCCCAGATCTGATCCCAGGAAGCCATTAAAGTTGGGTTTATGAACAAGCATTTGCTGACAGTTGTGGCGTAAATCCTGTCTCTGATGGCTCAGTTGTGAAATGCGCAGCGTGATATAACACCTAACCACAAATACTAGGTGCCTGATTCAACCCTTTATCATGTTAGCCAGGGAAACGGTGGGGGTGCTGGATTTGGCTTCCCAGGACAGACAGGGAATGCAGCCAGGTTTCCTGCTCCAGATTGCTATCCAGCATTTCCAGGAACTTCTGCTTAAAGTGCAGGGATGGCTCCCATGGGCAATTGTTTGCTAACACTTACTGCCCAATGCGTATGGCCACTTGGGTAAACTGCAGGAACATATGATGTGGAGATGCTGGTGTTGGACTGGGGTGGACAAATGTGAGAAGTCGCACAACACCAGGTTATTGTCCAACAGTTTTATTTGAAATCACAAGCTTTCGGAGCGCTGCTGTCACCTGACGAAGGAGCAGCACTCCGAAAGCTTGTGATTTCAAATAAAACTGTTGGACTATAACCTGGTGTTGTGCGACTTCTCACATTTGCAGGAACATAGAAACAGGAATAGGCCATTCAGTCCCTTGAGCATACTCTGCCATTCAATTAGATCAGAGCTGATCTGCATCTCAGCTCCATTTTCCCATCTTTGTTCCATATCCCTTGACACTCTTATCCATCAAAAATCTATCAATCTCAACCTTGAAAATTTAAAATGTCCTAGCCTTTTGGGGAAAGAGTTACAGATTTCCACTGCACATTGTGTGAAAAAATGCTCCTGATTTAACTTCTAAATGGCCTAGCTCTAATTTTAAGATCATGCCCTCTTGTTCTGGATTCCCCCACCAGAGGAAATAGTTTCTCCATTTCTACCCTAGTAAATATCTTTATCATTTTGAACACCTCGAGTAGATCATCCCTTATCCTTCTAAATTCAAGGGAATATACTCCTGCTCCTCTTGGCCACACAAGGAAAGTTAAAAGAAAATGACCATAAATGGCCTCTTCTGGTCCTCTTCTCGTTGTCTTCACCTGGTGGGAATGCCGCAGTGGCTTCCCTGCTGAGGCCAGAGTTAAAATTGTAGTTGGGGTCCGATGATATCATTGGACCCTGATCTACATATTTAACGAAGGGCTCCACTAGTTTCCAACGGGTGCCTTTGCTTCTCAGAAGAGCAGGTTAAAATCAGGGTCACCACATAGCAGGCGGGACATGATAGCATTGGTAGCAGTGACCACCGCACAGTCATTGCGGAGACGAAGGCCGCGATTTTGTCATAGGAGGCGGGTTGGTGTCAGGTTGGCTGGTCAGCAGGTTCTGGTCCCGCTGTCGGTTTCATCCGTTTCAAAATAACTATTTTGCCTTAACTGGGCTTATTAACCCTATCGTGCGCGCTACCCGGCCCAATCAGTGGGTTCGGGTCTGTTGCTTGCCTCTGCTGACGTCTTCCATTCAGGTGCTTTTAAGGGGCCATGTAGCCTTTGGATTTCATTTCCTTTCTGCTGCTCCTGAAATTGGGCCTTTGGAACATGACTGCTGCAAGATCGAAGGCTGCTCCTCGATTTGATGATGACTCCCTCCATTCTCTTGTGGAGGGAGTAAGAGGGCGCAAGGAGGTTCTGTTCCCTCCCGATGGCCGGAGGAAGCCTCCTCAGCAAACCAAGGCAGCCTGGCTGCAAATTGCTGAGGAGGTAAGTGCTAGGTCGTTGTGTTCACACACCCGGGTGCAGTGCCGAAAAAAGTTCAATGATCTGCTACGCTCAGCAACAGTGAGTATAACATTTCACTCACCTTCAATCTGCTTCCCATATCTTCTCATCACCAGCACTTTGCATTGTCAACCTACTCCTCCACATCCCAACTTACCCTTACATCCCTTGCACCCTTAACTATCCCTCTCTCTCTATGTACAGAATCACTTCACCATCCTACTATGCACCCCTCACACTCGCTCTCACTGTTATGCAATGACAACAACTAACAAGGCACAGGGAGGCACCTTGGTATTGGCACCTCACTCCATCTTTGTCTCCCTCTAAGCATCTATATTATGGATTCTTTACACTCACTCCATCAATCTCACTGAAACTCCACCGTGTCCCTCACTGCAGGAAAAGAGAGCCCACAATAAGAGGGAGAGGGAGAGGACAGGAGGAGGCCCACCATCACTCGCAACTTTAACAAACGTTGAGGAGGCTGCTGTCGAGATCGTCGGAGGTGCAGAGGAGCTGGAAGTGGGGGACGGAGAGACGGGTGCAGTAGAACAAGCTGGTGACAGAATAGATTTGCAACCCTCTCATTTAGATTTCATGAGTGACTGATATGGCATCTGATGTTCATACAGATTGACTTCTGATAACCTGCACAATAGGATGTGTCTGCTACCTAAATATCACATGTCTAACTCATGCCTTTACTCCCCCACAGGACCATCGAGAGCCCCCCTCCCCACTGTCCAGGAGGAAGAGCTGGACGACTCCTCAGAGGAAGCTGCAACCTCTGAGGGAGCAGCATCACAGAAATCAGCGCACCCAGCTCCAGCGCAGAGACGCACACCTCGGTGGGTCCTACGCGACATAGAGTAATGTTGTCACCTGGTGTTTCACAGCTCACAAGTGAGCATCAGCAGATGGTGGAGACAGGGACAGCACTGGAGAGTCCTCGTCGGAGGGCGTGGGATACTCCTAGCTCTGCTCCACTGCATGTAGACGCTGTGCCTCTGGGGCCATCCAGAAAGAGAGCAGTGCTGGAACTTCAGGAACAAGTGCAGGAGGCTCTGACAGGGTTTGCAACCATGGTAACTGCGAGTGTGCAGGGAATGGAGGAGTCCATCTCAAACATGAGCAATGCGGTGGTGCACGCAATGGTGAATGTAGGTGCTGCCATGGAAATGATGGCAACCTTCATGGAGGACATAAATCGTCAGACTCAAATGAACATGGTGACTCTTCTAAATAGATAGTTTGCTATGGAGGATAGATGGGCATCTACTGAGGAAAGGAACCAGAGGTTCATGGACGTCCCCATTATGAGGACTGTCAGTACAGAGCCGGGTCCTCATGGCCCCACTGATGTGCAGCAAGGTGCTCTCCAGCCACTTGCTAGCAGTGAAGTGCGGGTGATCCATGAGAGGGATGTTGGTGGTTGACAACAAGGAAGTGTGGGCTCCTCTCCAAGCGCTTACACTACAATGCCACTGCGGAGCTCTCGGTCAAAGCCGCAGGTTCCTCACCCAACTGAGATGGCCATCTCAGCCCCTGCACAGCCGCAGAAGGAGCAGACTGTTGCGGAGCCCTCCCAGGCTCCCAAACCCAGAGGACGCCCACCAAAGGCGTCTAAGCAGGGGCAGCATAGAAGTGAGCAAGGTGTCTCTACATCTGCTGAAGCCACAGGGGAAGCACCACATAGAAGCACATGGAAGAGAAAGTTAACACACAAATAGTCACAAGGGTAGTCACTTGGGTGTTTTGATATCATACAAAGTAAAGTTTGTCATCATGATTTTAAATGTATTGAAGAAATGTGATGGCAAAGATTCAAAGAGTTGGCCTATGTGTGCTCAGAAATGGAAGTTGCACAGCGAGGGGTCAGGGCGCATTTCATCTGTAATGATGGTGGTGAGAGTGATAGGAACCCACAGTTTATTGTACAGATGCTGTATGGTGTGTTAAGAAGGTCAGCCAGACATTTATTTCCATGTGGCAGCCACATGTGGTTAATGCGTAAACTTACGCGAATCTGGCATGGATTAGTGTATCACTTGCCTCACGGCCAGCAATGTGGTCAGGTGCTGGTGGAATTGGCACATCCGCCCCCGCAAGGTGTCCCTCATCTGCCGCCTCCTCCTCCTCCTCCTCCTCCTCCTCCTCCTCCTCCTCCTCCTCCTCCTCCTCCTCCTCCTCCTCCTCCTCCTCCTCCTCCCCCTCCTCTGAGGAGGCTGTGCACTGAGCTACTTGTTCCTCAGGCAGCAGTAAGCCACGCTGCTGTGCGATGTTGTGCAGGGCACAGCAGACCACGATGATTCTGGAGACCCTGGCTGGTGCATACTGTAGGGATCCACCAGATCTCTCGAGGCATCTGAATCGCATTTTGAGCAAGCCGATGGTTTGCTCAATGATGCTTCTGGTGGAAATGTGGCTCTCATTGTACTGCTCCTCAGCTTCGTTTGATGGCCTCCTCATCGGTGTCATTAGCCACTTTTTCAGGGGATAGTCCTTGTCTCCAAGTAGCCATCCGAAAAGTTGGGTTGGCGGATTAAAGAGCTGAGGCACAGTAGACTGCCGCAGGATGAATGAGTCATGGCAACTGCCAGGGAACTTGGCGCAAACATGCATAATGTTCTTCCTGTGGTTACACACCAGCTAGACGTAAAGGGAGTGGAAGCCCTTGCGGTTGACAAATACAGCTGGGTTGTGATGGGGTGCCCTGATGGCCACATATGTGCAGCCTACGATGCCCTGCACCCTTGGGAAGCCTGCCATATTTGCAAAGCCAACCGCATGCGCAGTTACACTTGCTTCATCCGTGGAGAAGTGGATGTAATTGTGCGACTTTGCAAAGAGGGTATTGGTAACCTGCGTGATGCAAGTGTGTGTGGCTAACTGGGAGATGCCGCTGATGTCTGCTGCTGATCCCTGGAAGGACCCTGAAGCAAAGAAGTTGAGTGCGGTGGTGACTTTAACAGCCACTGGTAAGGAGTGTCCACCCGCTCCTCTGGGCTCCAGGTGTTGGTGCAGCATTCTACAGATGTCAGTGACTACCTCTCGCGAAAGTCTCAGCCTCCTTTGGCACTGCTGCTCACTCATGTTGAGGAAGCTCATCCTCGGCCTGTAAACCCTGTGTTGGGGGTATCTCCTGCGGTGAGGTGCAGCCCTGCACTGATGCCCTCTGCCCTGTGCATCACCAGGTGGGTGAGGAGAAGGTTGGTGCTCCTGTTGTTGGTGTTGCTGTTGTGCCTGGTTCTGCTGCTGCCGTGGCTGCTCTTCCTCCGATTCTGAGGACCAGGATGAGAGGGTATAAATGGTTCCCATCCCGCTGGTATATATCTCAGTTGAGGAAGAGTTGTTATAAGCGCTCAGTCAATGTGGCCAGAGGGACTTCCATGGAGGTCACAGTGCATATGGATCTTAGCTTAAACACTCACAAGCTAAATAGACCTGCAAAATGTGTTCCAAAACCTCAAAGCACAAAGTTCTGTCATCTGAAAGTCAACCATGTTGCAGCTCCGCTTTTATGCTGCAGGTGCAGCTGTCAACAATTCAGATCCTTGTTGAACCCGGCACAATCAGCTGGCGTGTTTGTCGCACGACGGACAACACGCTGAAAATGTAGTAAAATGGGAAGAGCCAGTTAAAAAGGGATTATCTATGCAGTTAACAAGCTGTTAACTGCCTTAAGTGCCTCTCCCGCCATTTGGTGTCGGGTCCGATCGGGTCTCACAGACCCGAAACTTTGCAAGGTTGTGTGGAGGCGGGATGGCGGCGGTTTCGCAACCCACCGTCAATCGTTTGGATTTTAACACCTGACCCGCCAACAAACCCGCCTTTGAGCACTGGCAAAATCGCGGCCGAAGTCCCATTTTCACACTGAGGACACCCTCCATCGTGTTGTGTGGCACTACCACCGTGCTAAATGGGATAGATTCAGAACAAATCTAGCAGCTCAAAGCTGGGCATCCATGAGGCGCTATGGGCCATCAACAGCAGCAGAATTGTATTCCACCACAAACTGTAACCTCATTGCACAGCATATCCCTCACTCTACCATTACCATCAAGCCAGGGGACCATCCCCGGTTCAATAAGGAGTCTAGAAGAACATGCCAGGAGCAGCACCAGGCGTACCTAAAAATGAGGTGCCAACCTGGGGAAGCTGCAACACAGGACTACATGCATGCTAAAAAGCGGAAGCAGCATGCTATGGGCAGAGCTAAGCGATCCCACAATCAACGGATCAGATCAAAGCTCTGCAGTTCTGCCACATCCAGTCGTGAATGGTGGTGGACGATTAAACAACTAACGGGAGAAGGAGGCTCCATGAATATCCCCATCCTCAATGATGGTGGACCCCAGCACGTGAGTGCAAAAGACAAAGCTGAAGCGTTTATAACCATCTTCAGCCAGAAGTGCCGAGTGGATGATCCATATCGGCCTCCTCCTGAGGTCCCCACCATCACAGAAGCCAGTCTTCAGCCAATTTAATTCACTCCACGTGATATCAAGAAATGGCTGAGTGCACTGGATACAGCAAAGGCTGTGGGCAATGACAACATCCACACTGTCGTGCTGAAGACTTGTGCTCCAGAACTAGCCGTACCTCTAGTCAAGCTGTTCCAGTACAGCTACAACACTGGCATCTATCCGACAAAGGGGAAAACTTCCCAGGTATGTCCTGTTCACAAAAAGCAGGACAAATCCAATCCGGCCAATTACCCCCCCCATCAGTCGACTCTCAATCATCAGCAAAATGATGGAAGGTGTCGTCGACAGTGCTATCAAGCAGCACTTACTCACAAATAACCTGCTCACTGATGCCCAGTTTGGGTTCCGCCAGGTCCACTCGGCTCCAGACCTCATTACAGCCTTGGTCCAAACATGGACAAAAGAGCTGAATTCCAGAGGTGAGGTGAGAGTGACTGCCCTTGACATCAAGGCAGCATTTGACCGAGTGTGGCATCAACTCTTCTCTTCTTAGGCAGTCCCTCGGAACCGAGGATGACTTGCTTCCACACTTAAAATGAGTTCTCAGGTGACTGATGAGTCCAATGCGGGACCTACAGTCTCTGTCACAGGTGGGGCAGATGGTGGTTGAAGGGGCAGGTGGGTGGGGTGCTTGGGTTGACGTGCGCTTCTTCCGCTGTTTGTGCTTGGCCTCCGCTTGCTCCCGGCGAAGAGACTCGAGGTGTTCGACGCCTTCCCGGATGCTTCTCCTCCACTTTGTGCAGTCTTGGGCCACGGATTCCCAGGTGTCGGTGGGGATGTTGCACTTTTTCAAGGAGGCTTTGAGGGTGTCCTTGAAGCATTTCCTGTGCCCACCTGGGGCTCTCTTGCCGTGTCGGAGCTCCAAGTAGAGCGCTTGTTTTGGGAGTCTCGTATCGGGCATGCGGACGATGTGGCCGTCCATCAGAGCTGATCAAGCGTGGTCAAAGCTTCGATGCTGGGGATGTTGGCCTGAGCGAGAACACTGACATTGGTGCGCCTATCCTGCCAATGTATTTGCAGGATCTTGCGGAGGCAGCATTGGTGATACCTCTCCAGTGCTTTGAGGTGCTTGCTGTACATGGTCCATGTCTGAGGCATACAGGAGGGCGGGTATCACTACTGCTCTGTAGACCATGAGCTTGGTGCTGGGTTTGAGGTCAAGGTCTTCAAACACTCTCTTCCTCAGGTGACCGAAAGCTGCACTGGCACACTGAAGGCATTGTTGGACTTCATCATCGATGTCTGCTCTCGTTGACAGTAGGCTCCCGAGGTATGGAAAGTGGTCCACGTTGTTCAAGGCCTCGTCATGGATTTTGATAATCGGGGAGCAGTACTGTGTGGTGGGGGCAGGTTGGTAGAGGACCTTTGTCTTACGGATGTTTAGTGTAAGGCCCATGCTCTCGTATGCTTCGGTGAAGGTGTTGACGATGGTTTGGAGTTCGGCCTCAGAGTGTGCGCAGGTGCAAGCATCGTCTGCATGCTGTAATTTGATCACAGAGGATGGGACGACCTTGGATCTGGACTGGAGGCGACGGAGGTTGAACAGTTTCCCGTTTGTTCTGTAGATTAGCTCCACTCCAGCAGGGAGCTTACTGAGGGTGAGATGGAGCATTGCAGCCAGGAAGATCGAGAAGAGCGTTGGTGCGATGACACAGCCTTGTTTGACCCCGGTCCGTACGTGAATTGGGTCTGTGGTGGATCCGTTAGTCAGGATCACAGCTTGCATGTCGTCGTGAAGCAAGCGGAGGATGGTGACAAACTTTTGAGGGCAGCCGAAGTTGAGGAGGACACTCCATAATCCCTCATGGTTGACGGTGCCGAAGGCCTTTGTGAGGTCAAAGAAGGCCATGTACAGCGGTTGGTGCTGTTCCCTGCATTTCTCTTGTAGTTGACGCGCGGTGAAGATCATGTCCATTGCGGGCCAAGAACGGCGATGTACTCATCAAGGACAGAGAGGCATTCAGTGCCCACTGTAGAATTCGCAAATTATCGCGATTTCAAAATAATGAGAAAGAGACATACAGTTTCGTAAAAACAGTTTTATTTCAGCAAAATGCTGTCATGTTTCAAAACGGACACAAGCAGCCTGTAAAATGGCTGCCGCGCCTCGTGGCAGAAGGTTCCAGATTTTTCAGTAGGCAGACAAGATGGCATTTCAATAAACATTTCAGCAAGATCGGACAGTACTCAGCATATTGATATAAGACAAGACGCGATCGTTTTGCATTTTTAACACCTAAGCAAGAAATATAAGTGCTGGAATCGGTTTTCCATACACAAACGGGGGCTATTGTACTGGGCAATCAAGGGCCCATCCAAAGACATTGATACGCAAATTCCCCGCGGCTCTACGATGAGAGAGCCGTTCGCGGGTACTCACAGCAAGAATTTGGAGGCCCCCAAAAACCCCTCCAGGGAGACTCCTAGCCGGTTCCACAATGGGAGAAATATTAACGGGTACTTAGACAGTTACAAGTATCACCAAAACCCATTAACGACAAGAACCACCCCATACAAGAAGTTTGAGCGCCAAAACATGACAAAAGATGAACATTAAGATTGGGCGGGAGATAATGAATTACAGTACTATAACTGTAGTGAACAAACGTCCATCTTTCTCTTGACTCTCTTATCCTCTGGACTCCTGGCTCTTGACTCTATTCCTCTTATTCCCTGATACTTTTGACTTGTGCTCTTGCTGCCCACTGAGCTCTCGGTCCGCTGATCTTCCAGGAGTCAACCTCGTGGCTTGCCGCGAAGATCTGTGAAGAGCTGGGCTGCGAAGGCCGGTAAGCGGGTGCACCATCCCGAGGGTCGGTAAACGGTGTAGGGACCCGAAGGCCCGACGAAACGAAACAAGACAAGAAGAAGAAGAAGACGACTACACGTGCCGCCGCGGTCAGTAAACCCCGACCGCGCCCGAACTATAAAGACCATTTACAGGTTACCACACGAATTCTACCGCCAACCGGTGTCGGGCACAGGAAGACTCTTCTTTGAGTTTTATCAGAAATCCGAGGTCAACACAGATCTTCATGACAGCAGACGGTCCAGCCTGCTAGCCGGAGCAGAGCGAGTAAACAAGTGGGGTACAGAGACCCCTGATCAACATGTGAATAGTCAGGTGCTGTGGCGAAAACATCCGAGCATCGTTTTAGAATTCTCCGAGTTATCACGAGTGGTGAGCATGGTTCTAAATCCTACAGATCTAGATTAGGACAGGTATTAATAGGGGAGGGTTTTGTTTTAAGGATAATTATAATGTGTGCCCCCTTTTACGATGTGTCGTGCGCACCTCGTTTCCCTAAACCTAGTTTCCTAAATGTATGTAAGCTTGTACTGTCATTAATCTGTGCTTATGACATGTATTTCGTAATCTTGAACAATATGCAATAAATATTTTCCTTTTCGTACTATTCAACCGGGTCTACCTGAGTTTTCTCGGCATTATTGCTCTCGCACCTAAGTCCAGTGTCAGAACCGTAAGGGCGAGTGGGTCGAACCACTCACAGGTGTCTAGTGCTACCAGGCTGGCTGGAGACCAGAACAGGCAACAAGGCCTAACCCCGCACTAGCACCCAGGCTAAGCACAGAGCCACCCGAACCCCTTACACCACTGGAAGGAGCACTTCGAAGATCTCCTTAACCGAGACTCTGTCTTCGACACGAGTGTCCTCAACTCCATCCTGCAGCATGCTACCCACCACCACCTCAGCACAACCCCAGCCCGGCATGAGGTTGAAAAGGCCATCTGACAACTGAAGAACAACAAGGCCTCAGGAGCAGAGGGAATCCCCACCGAGGCGCTAAAACATGGCAGAGAAGCACTATTGGCGCGAATACATGAACTCATTTCTATTATTTGGAAGGAGGAGAGCATGCCAGGGGATCTCAGAGATGCCGTAATCGTGACCATCTTCAAGAAAGGTGACAAGTCCAATTGCGGTAATTACAGAGGAGTCTCCCTGCTGTCTGCCACAGGGAAAGTAATCGCAAGAATCCTCCTCAATCCCCTTCTCCCAATGGCTGAAGAGCTCCTCCCAGAGTCGCAATGCGGATTCCGCCCACTAAGGGGCACAATGGACATGATCTTCACCGCGCGTCAACTACAAGAGGCATCAAGTAACCCTAGTAAAACTGAAGTAAATGAGAATCAGGGGGAAAACTCTCCACTGACTGGAGTCATACCTAGCACAAAGGAAGATGGTTGTGGTGATTGGAAGTCAATCATCACAGCCACAGGACATCACTGCAGGAGTTCCTCAGGGCAGTGTCCTAGGTCCAACCATCTTCAGCTGCTTCATCAATGACCTTCCCTCCATCATAAGGTCAGAAGTGGGGATGTTCACTGATGGCTGCAGTGTTCAGTGCCATTCGCAACCCCTCAGATAATGAAGCAGTCCATGCCCGCATGCAGCAAGACCTGGACGACATTCAGTCTTGGGCTGATAAGTGGCAGGTAATATTCGCGCCACACAAGTGCCAGGCAATGACTAGCCCAACAAACGAGCATCTAACCCCCGCCCCTGGACCAGCCACATTAATACAGTGGCAACAAGAGCAGGACAGAGGCTGGGTATTCTGTGGCGAGTGTCTCACCTGCTGACTCCCCAAAGCCTTTCCACCATCAACAAGGCACAAGTAAGGAGTGTGATGGAATACTCTCCACTTGCCTGGATGAGTGCAGCTCCAACAACACTCGAGAAGCTTGACACCATCCAAGACAAAGCAGCCCACTTGTTTGGCACCCCATCCAACACCTTAAACATTCACTCCCTCCACCACCGGCGTACGGTGGCTGCAGTGTGTACCATCTGCAAGATGCACTGCAGCAACTCGCCAAGGCTTCTTCGGCAGCACCTCCCAAACCCGCGACCTCTACCACCTAGAAGGACAAGGGCAGCAGGCGCATGGGAACACCACCACCTCCAAGTTCCGCTCCAAGTCACACACCATCCTGACTTAGAAGTATATCGCCGTTCCTTCATCGTCGCTGGGTCAAAATCCTGGAACTCCCTCCCTAACAGCACTGTGGGAGTAACTTCACCACACGGACTGCAGCGATTCAAGAAGGCGGCTCACCACCACCTTCTCAAGGGCAACTAGGGATGGGCAATAAATGCTAGCCTTACCAGCGATGCCCACATCCCATGAATGAATTAAAAAAATTGGTGGGTAAGTTACCTGGGGCATTTTAACTGCCCACCTGATGGTTTCAGCCAGGTGCATAGGGTTAAAATCTCCCGCATTGTATTGCAGCATAAAGATAAGTAGAATAACCTACGTCACAAACGAGCAGTTTTTGCAGGGTGCTAGTCCGAGTGCTAGCAATAATTGTAACATTCAACTTGATATGTGAAGTAGTTAGCCTTGCAGTAAATCATATTTCATTTTTAAAAATGTTATAAAAATGAAGCAAGATATAAGAATACTCTACTCAGCTATCATACCCAATCCCTGATTAAATGTTTTTATGTAAAGCAAAAGGTTAAGATTCTTTTGTTGATTACATCTGGATTCATTGAAAGAATTTTTTTATTCTTGATAAGATATTTATAAGCAAGGATTCAAGCCTAAGCAATCATTAAATATAAATCTTGTTGGCATTTCAATTTTCCCACTAGAATTCTTTTCCGATGCAGAGGTAGGATTATGTGTGCTTTCATTACTACTTTTCTTATGGAAACAGCTGTTTTATACACAGAGCTTACACTGATGCAGCAGCAATTGTGAATTGTTTAAAATCATGCAATTTAGTAAATACACAGCACATTTCTCTAATTCATCTGAGTCTTAAGTCTGTTAAACATCTCTGTTACCTAAATAACAGGACACTGCAATTTGATTGATATCATTTCGAAATAGCCTAATAACTACCTAATTTCAATGTGTGGTTCGTGTGTGGGAGGATATGCAGTTGAATTATTAAATATTATCATATCATCACTGATAAATATACCAGTGTGTATTATCTACTGGATGCACTGCCACAACTCGCCAAGGCATCTTCTGCAGCACCTTTCAAACCCATGGGGGGAAAAATTCAGTTGGTTTGCACCTCCCGTTAGCGCCTTAAGAGGGCGCTAATGGGGCGCAAAGCAACTAGCGCCCGGGCACGGCGATGTCTGCGCCACTTGTGAAATTGACCAGACATTTTGCGGCGGCGCTAAACACTACCGCCCCGATCTCCTTATCCCGCAGATCTTGACATCAGTCGAGCGTGCAACGCCCTTGTGGCGCCCCGGACCAGATATTGAGTGCTGCCCCCCTCCTTTCCGCCTGGCGCAAGCAAAGACAGGGAGACTGGAACGTTTCCCAGTCGGTGTGGGGCTGGGGGGGGTGTGCTATTTAAAGGTGGCCTCTTCCTTGCTTTTTCTGTGGTAGACATTTTTGCACCACTCATTGTGACAGAGAGAGAGATTCTGAGAGAGAGAAGGAGAGACTTCTGCATAGAGTCAACGCTGTGTGAAGTAGTTTTGGCGACTGAGCATTACTTTGCAGGTAATTTTGGATTTGACATTCATTACTTCGATTACCAAGAGTCTATGGGGGTTGCACTGATTCGGGGCATCGTCCTGCACCTGCAGAATCGGAGGCAACAGAGATGCAGAGAGAGAGTGGCAGTCATGGCCAGACGGAGGAGGGCCAACAGGCCTCTGTACAGGAGACTTTACCCTCCCAGGGTGTTTCGGCAACAATTCTCCTACATTAATTTGTCTGAGGAGCAGTGTTTGCGCAGGCTGCGCTTCAGCAAGGAGGTGGTCACTGAGCTCTACCATCCGCTGCAGCCAGATCTGCAGCCTCTACTGAGGACCAGGACGTCTCTGTTGGTGGCAGTGAAGGTCACAGTGGCTCTGAATTTTTATGCCACCGGCTCCTTTCAAGCAGCTACTGGGGACATCGCCAATATCTCCCAGTTTGCGGTCCATTGCTGTATCCGTCAGGTCACAAATGCCCTCTATAAAAGGAGACGCCAGTACATCTCTTTCCCCATGACCCGGGCCAAACAGCATGAACGTGCATTGGGCTTTGCGAGGATAGCGGGCTTCCCCATGGTGCAGGGCGCTATTGACTGCATGCATGTGGCATTGCGTGCACCGCATGAGAATGCAGAGGATTTCCGTAACAGCAAGGGGTTCCCTTAAACGTCCAGTTGGTCTGTGACCACAGACAGCTGATACTCGCTGTCAATGCCCGCTATCCTGGCAGCAGCCACGATTCTTTCATCCTGCGCCAGACTGCTGTGCCAGAACTTTTCCAGGCACTGCATCAGCCAAGTGGTTGGCTCCTTGGGGACAAGGGTTATCCACTCTGCACCTGGCTGATGACACCACTCCGTAACCCCAACACCCCTGCTGAACTGCGGTACAATGAGAGCCATCTCGCCACCAGGAACATCGTTGAGCAGACGATCGGCGTGCTCAAGCAACGGTTCCGCTGTCTGGACCACTCAGAAGGAGCCCTGCAGTACTCGCCTGAGCGAGTCTCCCTTTTCATAGTTGTGTGCTGCATGCTGCATGCTGCATAACCTGGCAATCCTCAGGACCCAGCCAATGCCACCAGGCCTTGGAGCACCACCGGAGGAGGAGGAGGAAGAGGAGCAGGAAGAGGAGGAGGATGATCATCAGCAGCACCAAGGCGGGAGGGAGGCCCACAATGTTGAAACTGCAAGGGCCGTCCGTCAATGGCTTATAGCAAGCCGCTTCTAGGCCCCTACTGCGGAAATGGCTTCTGCCATTGAGAACAACATGAATGAAACCAACCCGCAACCCCTAAGCCGGCCAAGGCAGTAATGATTCTAAAGGCCAAACCTGTACATTTTGAATACAGAAACTTTTTTATTTTACAAACTCTGTGTGTGTCATTTCTTCATGACAAACTAATAGAAACAAACACAAAAAATCATTCATTAACATAACTGGTTCTCACAACCTGGAGATAATGTCAAAAACACTAAACAAAAGTTTGAACACAAACCTCGGCCTTTAATAAAAAATTGACCAACATTTCGTCACACCTCCTACTTTTTGCCCTTTGCTGAAGCCACAGGGGTTGCACCTCGTAGAAGCACTCGGAAAAGAAAAAAGACACAATTGTAGATGCACAAGGGTATTCACATGGATGTTTGTCAAAATATTAGTGTTAAGTTTCAGTTCTATTTATGACGCACATACATTTATTTCTTTGCACTACTTTCCAGTCTTGTCCATTTTTGCCTGCTACCTGGGAAGTGGCCTTGTCACTTGGAGTGAATGGTGAGACATTGGGCCAGAAATTTGGCTCTTGTCGGGTGAGTACGCGCTGTGTATTCACCCGTAAGGCCACCTGAAGTGCCGTTTTCCTGCATGCACTGCGCATGCGCGGGAAACCGGAACTTCCGTTCCCCTGAAGGGAGGGGTTCAGAAGTCGAACGTGTGCGCGGGAGAGGCTGCGCGCACGCAGCGAACTTAGTTTTTTTTCCAGGTTTCTCCGGGAGGGTAAGTATGGAAAAGCTGCACTTTTAAAAAGGAGGCGCAAGGCCTGTTTTTAACAAGGTAAGTGGTTAATTAATTACAATTTAAACATTTTTTCAACAGGTTTATCTTTTTTAGATACTTTAAAGAAAGGTAAGTTTATTTTTAGCACTGTTAAAAAGTATAATTAATTTTTTGAAAAATTAAAATTTTTGTTTAAAGTAGTTCATTTATGTAACTTATAGTTCTTTTAAAAATGTGATGTTTTAAAAAAAAATTTATTTGAAGTTTAAGTGTGGTTTTGGGGCCGATCTCTATTCATAGATTTGACAGGTCTTCCTGTCAAATCTATGAATGAAAATGCCCTGTTAGGATTGGCTCTCCATGGCCCACGTGATCCCAGGGGACGCTTCGAACTAACTGCGCCCCTGAGATACGCAAGCACTGCGTGCCGGCAGCTGCAGGAGGCCCGGGACCCGAAGTCCTCGTGGGCCCAAAGCACAACTGCAGGCGCGGTAGGCAAGTACGCGCGCGATGCTTGCACCCGCAGGAAGCCGGAAAGCTGAATTTCTGGCCCATTACTTAACCTCGAGCAATGGGTGTGTGTGACAGGAATGGTTTGGTCATTTTAGGACTGCTTTGTGGGGTTGGTGGTGGGTGATGCAGAGCGGTGGGGGGGTGGGGGGAAGGGGAAGTTGGTACAGCATCTGGGAGCCAGATGGGTGCACTGGTGCAACTTAACTAAATTGGGCCATTATGAGTCCATCCTGGGCCTCCCGGGCAGCAATGTGCGCCATTGCTGGTGCCATGGCCAGCTGAGGTTCCTTCTCCTCCTTCTCCTCCTCTGAAGAGGCTGTGCACTCTGCGCCTTGCTCCTCCTGCAGCTCCAGTCCTCGCTGCTGCGCTATGTTGTGCAGCACGCAGCATAGGACGATGATTCTGGAGACCCTGGCTGGTGCATACTGAAGGGCTCCTCCAGATCTGTCAAGGCATCTGAAGCGTATCTTCAGCATGCCAATTGCTTGCTCTGTGACACATCTGGTCAACCTGTGGCTTTCATTATAGTGCTCCTCGGCCTCATTGCTTGGCTTCCTCAAGAGTGTCACCAGCCACATCTTCAGTGGATAGCCCTTGTCTCCAAGCAGCCAGCCAATAAAGTCTGTTCAGAGGAGCAAAGAGCTGAGGGAGGGTGGATTGGCGTAGGACGAAAGAGTCACGACAGCTCCCTGGGAATCTGGCACACACATGCATGATGAACTATTTATGGTTGCAGATGAACTGCACACTGAGGGAGTGGAAGCCCTTCCGTTTCACAACCATACCTGGGTGATCTGGGGGGTGCCTTGATGGCCACATGTGTGCAGTTGATGATGTCCTGCACCTATGGAAAGCCATCCAGAGCCACAAAGCCAAGCGCCCACTCAGTAACACTGGCTTCATTAGTGGCAATGTTTACATAAGTGGCTGAGTTGTGAAACATGGCATCGGTCACCTTGGTGATGGATTTTTGTGCGGCCGACTACAAGATCCTGCAAATGTCTGCTGCAGATCCCTGGAAGGAGCCTGAGGCGAAGAAGTTGAGGGTGGTGATGACTTTGACAGCCACTGCTAAGGCGTGTCCACCAGGTCCTCTGGGCAGCAGGTCTTCTTTCAGCAAGCTACAAATGTTTGCAACGACCTGGCGCGATAGCCTGAGCCTCCTGAAGCACTGCTGCTCAGTCATGTTGAGGAAGCTCGTCCTCTGCCTGTATACCCTGTGTTGGGGGTATCACCTCTGGCATGGTGCATCCCTGTGCTGATCCCCTCTCTCCAGTGGAGCATCAGGTCGGTGAGGAGAAGGCTGCTGGTGTTGTTGTTGCTGCTGCTGGTGTGGCTGGTGTTGTTGGTGCTGGGGATCATCTTGGTTCGAATCTAAGGTCCAAGGTGAGACAGCATAAGCCGCACACATGCGTATCTGATAGATGCCAGGTAAAGTGGAGATCAGAGGCCCAATCCTCCAATGTAGTGAGAGTGATTTGCAATGTGGTGAGAGTGGCTTCCGAGGTTGCAGAAATCACCTGCAAAATCCTAAAAGCTAAATCTCTGCACAAAATGGTGTCAACAAGAGCCTTTCCCTTAGGTAAGGAAGCAGGTGTAAGGTGTGAGTATTGAAGTGCTTTTTCCAGCTGTCACTTAATGAAGTAGCACAATGGCCACTGAGCTCCCGCCTTGCCTTCACAGGCGAGCTTCCCGAGGTCTGTGAATTCCGTGCGCTACCAGTTAAAAATTAAGCCTCAGGTTAAAAAGACTCTTAAGGGTCTCTCAATGAGCAGTTAAGTACCTCAATAAGGTCGCCCGCCTCTCCTGAGCGGGTCCATGGCGCGCTTCGAAACGTGCCCCATTTAAATGCGGAAGTTGGCAGGATGACGGTGGGTTCCCGATGCGCTGTCAACTTTAGCACTTTTAACTTCCGACCCGTTCCCAAACTCGCACGCTCTGCAATGTGAAAATTCCAGCCTTAAAACATTTGTCACAATAGGGGACGAAAATTCTGAAAGCTTTTAGAGAGCCTCAGGAGGCATTGCAACTTATTATCAGCCTTTGCCAAGGCTGATGGGGAGAAGGACCAATAAGCGATAAGCAAGAATGAAGGGAAAGGAAACCCAAGGTAAAGACATGAGTCTGAAGACAAGTGACAGGGCAGCTCAGGACCCGACCACCAGTTTTATGGCTGCTGAAGTGAAGGTGGTGCTGCATGAGATGGATATGACGAGGGTTTATAAAATTAATTTTTATTTATTCATTCTCAGGATGTGGACGTCCCTGGCAAGGCCAGCATTTATTGCCCATCCCTAGTTGCCCTTGAGAAGGTGGTGGTGAGCCGCCTTCTTGAACCGCTGCAGTTCTTGTGGTGAAGGTGCTCCCACAGTGCTGTTAGGGATGGAGTTCCAGGATTTTGCCATTGGTAATGCCATTGAATGTCAAGGGAAGATGATTAGAGTCTCTCTTGTTGGCGATGGTTATCGCCTGGAAATTGTGTGGTGCGAATGTTACTTGCCACTTATCAGCCCAAGCCTGGGTGTTGTTCAGGTCTTGCTGCATGTGGGCATGGACTACTTTGTTATCTGAGGAGTTGCGAATGGAACTGAACACTGTGCAATCATCAGCAAACATCCCCACTTCTGACCTTATGTTGGAGGGAAGGTCATTGATGAAGCAGCTGAAGATGGTTGGGCCTAGGACACTGCCCTGAGGAACTCCTGCAGTGATGTCCTGGGGAAGAGATGATTGACCTCCAGCAACCACAACCATCTTCCTTTGTGTTAGGTATGACTCCAGTTAGTGGAGAGTTTTGCCCCTGATCCCCATTGACTTCAGTTTTACTAGGGCTCCTTGATGCCAGACTCGGTCAAATGCTGCCTTGATGTCAAGGTTGTCCTCTGTTTTCCATGGTGATTGCCAGATAAGTATCCTAAGGCCTACAGAAATGATTGGTGACATCTTTGGAGATGGAGCCAATCAGGCAACACTGGCTCCTGATCACCCTTTCATGTAGGACTTGAGCACATAATCTAGGCTGATACTCCAGTGCAGTACTGAGGGAGTGCAGTAATGTCGGAGGTGCCATCTTTCAGGTGAGATGTTAAACCGAGGCCCTTTCTGCCCTCTCAGGTGGGCATAAAAGATCCTAAGACACTATTCAAAAAAAAGCAGGGGAGTTCTCCTGGCCATTACTTATCTTTCAACCAACATCACTAAAACAGATTATCTGGTCATTTATCTCATTGCTATTTGTGGGACCTTGCTGTGCACAAATTGTCTGCTCTGTTCCCTTCCATGACAACAGTGACTACACTTCAAAAATACTTAATTAGCTGTGAAGTGCTTGGGGACATCCTGATATCATGAAAGGTGTTATACAAGTGCAAAATTCTTGCTTCTTTCTTTCCAAAGAAGCAGGCAACATTACGGTGAGTCAGATATTTACATACCTTAGTAACATCACAGGATCTGCTGTCCTAGTTATCTTCTTTGCGAAGAGGAGCCTCCACCAGCACTAAAGGTCTGTTTATCTGAGCTATTTTCTGCCCCCTGTCTACAGGTGTAGGTGTGCAGATACTGATGTATGGGCAGAGAGCATTGCTCATACAGCCTGTTTTGACTGCATCCCTCTGTAGGTTTCCTCTTCTTTAGGTTCACCAAATAACAGAAAACCCATTAGTGCCAGTAGTACTGCTGGTGAAAAAAAAAACAACGCCTTAGATATTCCTGTGGAGGGCTTTTGGAGGTGGATCTGGAGGATGTTGGAACCTTTGCCCACCCCATGGGAGAACACCAGTGGGATTGCAGGTGGAAGTTCGCTGTGGGGTTTCTTTGCAGTGTAAGTGGGCCCAGGGAAAAGTGGAAGCTGAATTTCAAAATTTATAAATGCTGCCATTTTTGGTGCAAGCAAAAGAATCGATCCATTGCTTTTGGGAAACTGGTCTTTCAAATTTTAAATCCCACCTCAACACATTTAGCAATTCTAGATTGAATTACATATTTCCCTCTTTTGCATGCAGTCATAATACACCTGCTTCTAGAGAAATGGAGCAAAGGCAGGTAAATGGAGTTGAGGTACAGATCAGCCAGAATGGTGCAACAGGCTTGAGTGGCTGATTGGCTACTCCTGTTCCTATCTTCCTGTGCTCCCATTCCTGCCAGAATTACTGATGGTTGGAAGTATGCTGTATTTTTTGTGTGAATTAACCATGTTCAGAAATGAAATTCAGACCATAATGCATGGCCGTTAGAACCTCATTGATCTAGAGTGGAATGTTCTCACAGAGCTCTCTAGCCATATTGTCCAGTAGCAGGGGAGTATCAAGAGCTGTCATGGGTAATGGAGATATTTCTCAGGCGCTGTCACATCCATACCTATAAATCACCCCACTGAAATGATTACTGATGTGTCCCTGACTATACAGGCCCAGGCAGCCGCCACATCAATCCTCATGGCACTGGTAGTTGCAGTGCCATCTACTGACCAAGCACATGGGAGTTGTGGTAACACAATACAGCTTCCTGTGACTCGAACTTTATTGCATCACTTCCTGTGATTAGTCCAGGATAAATACTGGACTGATCAGTTGGATCCTGGAGAGGCATAGAGTAAGACCTATTTTGTATGTAGCACCTTTTTAGTTGATTAAAGCTTACTTTAAGTTCACCACGCGTAAGGCTCATTCTTACGACAATTTAATCAACTTTGAAAAACTTCGCACTCAAACTTTTTGGACGAACTCGGAACTAAGGATCCAGGGAATCACCCATCATGGAAAACATCCTTAAACCATCGCGTCTTGACTTGGACCCAAACACCCCAGCAGCCGGTAAGGTGTGGAAACACTGGTATCGCACGTTTGACAATTTTCTTGAATATTGCAAGGCTGATGATGACTCAAAGTTGCGGATACTCATCAACTGTGTCACCCCGAATGTATTTCAGTATGTGGAGGAATGGGGCAGTTACGAGGAGGCAATTCGGATGCTTAAGAGACTATATACTAAGACACCGAATGAGGTCTATGCCAGACATCTACTAGCTACAGCCCAACAAGGGCCGGAGGAATCCATTGATAAATTCCTCCAAGAGCTTCGCAGACTTAGTATGGACTGTAACTTTCAGGCGGCCTCAGCTGAGCTGTACCGTGAAGAAATGATCCGTGATGCTTTCATCTGCGGGCTTGCCTCCCCATTTATACGCCAGCGTCTACTGGAAAGTAAGACACTTGAGCTTCAGAGAGCTTATGACATGGCTTGCTCTCTAGATCTGGCAAAAAGAAATGCAGACCTTTATACAGTGCCCAGACCTCGGTCTACTGCCTTAACTACAGTCAGGCAATTTAAGAGGCCACAGGTGAACTCTATTAGGGAGGTCTTTATCCCTGACGATCAATCTGATGACTTCACTGATGAAGAGGATGATGACCCCACTGTGGCAGCCTCTTGGCAATCTAAGAAATGCTTCTTTTGTGGTGATGAGTTTCACCCTCGGAAATTCTGCCCTGCTCGCAATGCGTTTTGCAGTCATTGCAACAAAAAGGGTCATTTTGCAAAGGTTTGCCTATCAAGAGCCTCTACGAGGGCTTATCAAGCTAAGTCCTACCGAACTGCCCCGGTAAGGGCCTATCAAGATGTTCCGGCTAAAATCTATCGTGCTTCCTCTTGGGTTTCCTCTCGAAGAAACACACCTAGAGTTTCAGCCACTCTTTGTGCAACGACACCAATTACAGCTGCTTGTCCTCAGAACCTATTCCATGCAGCTACAAAAGCATCAATTAATGGACATACTTTAGATGCCTTAATTGACTCAGGTAGCACTGATAGTTTCATTAGGGAACAGATTGTTGCAGAGTTAAAGCTACATGTTTTCCCATCGGACCAGGCAATTGCGATGGCTCAGTCATCACTTAATACCAGAATTTCTGGCTTTTGTATGGTTGAAATAACACTTAATGGTCACAGGTATCCCTCCACCCGGCTTTCGGTGCTCAAGGACGTATGTAGTGATCTTATCTTAGGGCTGGATTTTCAAAAGCAGCATAAGAAGCTCACCATTGAGTTTGGCGGATCCAAACCTGAACTCACTATTTCTAATATACGACCTCGATTACCGTTCTGTGCATTGTCAGCAGCTTCACTGGATGAACCCTCACTGCTTACCAATATACCTCCTCGATGCAAACCGATTATAACAAAGTCACGACGTTTCAGTCAGGAAGACCAGTCTTTTATTGCGGCTGAGATTTCTCGGCTTTTAGCAGAGGATATCATCGAGCCTTGTTCGTCGCCATGGCGCGCCCAGGTCGTTATTGTTAAGAACCCTCTACAACCTCACAAGAAACGGCTGTGCATTGACTATTCACAGACCATCAATCAATATACGGACTTGGACGCATACCCATTGCCGCGCATCGATGATAGGTTAATAAACTGGCTGAGTACACGGTGTTCTCAACATATGATCTGAAAAGTGCCTATCATCAGGTACCCTTGAAGGTCTCAGACAAGCAGTATACGGCCTTTGAAGCCAATGGATGGCTGTATCAATTTCGTCGCCTCCCCTTTGGGGTCACTAATGGAGTGGCTGTCTTCCAGCGAGCAATGGATGACCTGGTCAAACAGGAAGACTTGAAGGATACGTTTCCTTATCTGGACAATATTACTGTCGCAGGTCGCAAACAGCGGGAACATGACGCCAATCTCCAACGATTTTGGGATGCACTCCAGCACCGTAATTTGACATTAAATGCGGCTAAATCCATTGAGTCACAACCAACCATCAACATCCTTGGCTATTGTGTGGGCAATGGCATCATTAAACCTGACCCTGAAAGGCTTCGCCCACTCCAAGAACTCCCGCCACCTAAGAATCCGGCCTCCTTGCGCCGGGCCCTCGGCCTGTTTGCATACTATGCTAAATGGATTCCTAACTTCTCGGACCGAATCCAACCTCTACTGAAGGCCAGCACATTCCCACTAGACACAGCGGCTGTTGCAGCCTTTAACCTCCTGAAAAAACAGTTGGAGAAAGCGGCTCTTCACTCCATCGATGAGAGTCTTCCTTTTGTTGTTGAGTGTGATGCCTCGGAGGTGGCGATCTCGGCCACTCTGAATCAGGAAGGTCGTCCGGTGGCATTTTTGTCCAGGACTTTTCAAGGGGCTGAGCTACATTATCCTCCAGTCGAGAAAGAAGCTACAGCCATCATAGAGGCAGTACGGAAGTGGACTCATCTCCTAGCTCGCCAGCACTTTACCTTAATCACGGACCAGCGATCGGTCGCCTTCATGCTCGATAATCGAAAACGGACCAAAATTAAAAATAATAAAATCCAGCTTTGGCGGCTGGAATTGGCCTCTTTTGGTTACACCATCCACTATCGACCTGGCAAGGAGAATGTGGCTCCGGATACCCTCACACGAGCATTCTGCTCCGCCATGGCACCCTCTACGCTCGTAGACATCCATGATGGGTTGTGTCATCCGGGCGTTACTCGCATGCTACACTTCGTGCGGTCCCGAAATCTCCCATTCTCTACTGGGGATGTAAAGAAGATGTGCTCGGACTGCAGAGTCTGTGCGGAATTGAAACCTCAGTTTTTCCGCCCCTCGGGTGGTATACTCATACATGCGACCCAGCCAATGCAACGGCTTAGCATCGATTTTAAGGGGCCGTTGCCCTCTTCAACTTGCAACACTTATCTATTGACCATGGTCGATGAGTATTCCCGTTTTCCGTTTGCCTTTCCCTGCCCCAATATGCTGACGACCACGGTTATCAGCTGCCTTGAGCAGGTATTTGCTTTCTGTGGCATGGCATCCTATGTTCATTCGGATCGGGGCCCTTCTTTTATGTCAGGAGAACTCAAGGCCTATCTCTCGGAACGGGGTATTGCTGCCAGCAAAACGACGCCTTATCATCCGGTCGGGAATGGGCAAGTCGAGCGTTATAACGCTATCATCTGGAATGCGGTACGTCTGGCTTTGAGATCTCGGGGCCTGCCCAACCAGCAATGGGAAGCAGTACTTCCAGACGCATTACACTCCACACGGTCCCTCCTTTCGACCGCCACAAATATGACGCCTCATGAACGGTTCTTCCGATTTCAGCGTCGCTCATCCTATGGGATATCTCTCCCGTCGTGGCTGACTGCACCGGGACCAGTGCTACTCCGAAGATATGTCCGGGCGTCTAAGAATGACCCCCTGGTAGATGAGGTTGAGCTCACTGACGTCAACCCTACCTACGCCTATATTCGGTATCCTGACGGTCGGGAATCTACCGTGTCATTGTGGGATCTGGCTCCCTGCCCGCCGAAACATAGAGGGACACCAGGGGATGATATTGTACCAGGCACATCTCTGGGCTCGCCAGGTGCCTCTCATCACGATCTGGATCTGACGCCGGCTGGTACCTCACTCCAGCGTGCCGACCTGGGGCAGACTGACTATGAGCCCGTCGGGGCTCGCACGCGCAGCCACGATCCACCCCGTACCGTACGCTCGGAAACAGATCTGCCACAGCCCTGCCCGACACCCGTTCGGGCACCAGTACACAGTCAGGATCGTCCTGACCCCTCACAGAGCGGGCTGGATCACTCGGACTCTGGTCCACGGCCCGCGGCGGGTAAACGGGCTAGGGGCCCTCTACCGCTACGAGAACCCAAACGGGTGCGGCTCTCCCTCGTCCAGCGGCTACGAAATGGAGGGAGCATCCCGGCCTCCTAATCTTTTGGGGGGGGAGAATGTGGTAACACAATACAGCTTCCTGTGACTCGAACTTTATTGCATCACTTCCTGTGATTAGTCCAGGATAAATACTGGACTGATCAGTTGGATCCTGGAGAGGCATAGAGTAAGACCTCTTTTGTATGTAGCACCTTTTTAGTTGATTAAAGCTTACTTTAAGTTCACCACGCGTAAGGTTCATTCTTACGACAGGGGTTTTGAGCCACCTCCTTCCAGAAGTTGGCCAGGCTCAGTGGGTTAGCACCACGGGGTGCCCAGGACATGCTAATGGCCCATGGCAGGAAATTTGGGAACTTTGTACCACTATATTTGGGTCACTTACGCTCCGTTTATGCCGGGTGTGGCGAGTTAAAAGTGACCCGATACATTTGAAGTATTGTTCAAAGTAATCCAAATTCACATTTTTCAAATCCCAACTTCTCGAATTCTCTCGAGTGCGGCTTTTTCATGGTTCTCCATACTGTGTGCTGGGATCGGTAGACTTGACCATTTTGCCTCCCTGACAAGAAGCTTCATGAGCGGAAATTGATAATTGGGATGTGGAAGTCAGTGGTTCCCGCAGGATTTTCCATCCAATTAAAACTTATGGAAAATTTAGTGACTCCCATTAAACTCTTCACCTGAACTTTCAATGTGCAATTCTGGAGCCTGAAGCTCTGTGCCAGAGCACGTATTGGTTAAATCTACCGTGTAGGAGAACGTACTCTACGGGGGAGAAATTGGGCGCTGTAGTGTCTGGTTTTTAGGCACTAATCCATCTTCTAATGTTCGAAAATGGAGTCTGAGACGTACGTGCACACTTCCGATGGGAAGCTATCTTGGTAAAGGAGTGTGCGCACCTAACGACAGCCAGCAGCATGCAGAGCAGCCAAATTATGACGTCAATTAGTGTGCAACACCAACGCTGCCATTTCCGAATGCCACGCTCCAGCCTGCACCCTCCCTTAACCTCGCATGGCTGAACATGACGATAAATAACCCCCCACCATCATTACTTAAAGGGATCATGAACTACTTATTTCTTCTGGCTGCTGGTGCAATTCTATGCATTTTTGCCGCTTTCCTATACTTGTCTAAAGTTTGAATAGTCTACAGAGAGTGGTCTGGCTGGTGCTGAAGTACTTTTTTGGTGGTTTAAAGGCTTATGCTGAAACAAGTTGCTTCCAGACATAGGTGGCCTAGTAGACCTTCCTCTGGGAATTGAACATGACTGGGAGAATGAAGAGAGGCCACACTGAGCAGGACAAGCTGCTAGAAGAGGGAGGAGGAGGAGGGGGAGAAGGGCTCTCAGCAGGAGGCCATATCCGCTGAAGGTCTTTCGGGAGCAATTCTCTTACCTCAACTTCAGCGTCGACCAAGCCATGAGACGTCTTCGCTTCACTAAAGAGGTCATGACTGAAATCTGCCAACTGCTGCAGTCACAAAAGCAGGGCAAGAACCACATTGCCTGTGGCTGTCAAGGTGACCGTGGCTTTTAACTTTCATGTGCCTGGCTCTTTCCAGGCTGCTGCTGGAGATATAAGCAACATCTCCTAGTTTGCAGTACACTGCTGAATAAGGGAGGTCACTGAGCTTCCTTATACAAAGAGAGAAGCAAGCAGAGCAAGCACAAGGGTTTGCACGGATTGCAGGCTTCGCAAAGGTGCAGGGTGCTATTGACTGCACGCACATTGCTTTGCGTGTGCCTCATGTGAACTCTGCCCTTTTCCTGAACCGAAATGGATTCCACTCCCTCAATGTGCAGCTTGTGTGCGACCACAAGCAGTGCATCATGCAGGTGAATGCCTGTTATCCTGGCAGTGGTCATGATTCCTTCATTCCGCGGCAGTCCTCTGTGCCAGCTGTATTTGACTCACCATGGCAAGTCAAAGGCTGGCTACTGGGTGACAAGGTTATCCACTCATGACATGGCTCATGACTCCGGTTCGGAACCCACACACACGTGCACTGCAGGCCTATAATGAGAGCCATGCTGCCACTAGGAAAATTATAGAGCACACCATTGGCGTCCTCAAACTATGCTTACATAAGATTACATTGGATTACATAGGATTACATAAGATTACATAGGATATACAGAACAGAAACAGGCCATTCGGCCCAACCAGTCCATGCCGGTGTTTATGCTCCACTCGAGCCTCCTCCCGTCTTTCCTCATCTAACCCTATCAGCATAACCCTCTATTCCCTTCTCCCTCATATGCTTATCTAACCGCCCCTTAAATGCATCTATACTATTCGCTTCAACCACTCCCTGTGGCAGCGAGTTCCACATTCTCACCACTCTCTGGGTAAAGAAGTTTCTTCTGAATTCCCTGTTTGATTTCTTGGTGACTATCTTATATTGATGGCCACTAGTTTTGCTCTACCCCACAAGTGGAAACACTCTCTCTGTATCTACTCTATCAAAACCTTTCATGATTTTAAAGATCTCTATTAGGTCACCCCTCAGCCTTATCTTTTCAAGAGGAAAGAGACCCAGCCTGTTCATCCTTTCCTGATAGGTGTACCCTTGCATTTCTGGTATCATCCTTGTAAATCTTCTCTGCACCATCTCCAGTGCCTCTATATCGTTTTTATAATATGGCGACCAGAACTGTACACAGTACTTTAAGTGTGGTCTAACCAAGGTTCGATACATGTTTAGCATAACTTCCCGACTTTTCAATTCTATCGCTCTAGAAATAAACCCTAGTGTTTTTTTTTTATGGCCTTGTTAACCCGTGGCGATACTTTTAGTGATTTGTGTATTTGTACTCCTAGATCCCTTTGCTCCTCTACCCCATTTAGATTCTTATTTTCCAAGTAATATGTGACCTCCCTATTTTTCTTACCAAAATGTAATAACTCACATTTATCTGTGTTGAATTTCATTTGCCAATTATATGCCCATTCTGCAAGTTTATTAATGTCTTCTTGTAATTTGTTGCAGTCCTCCTCAGTATTGGCTATGCCCCAATTTGGTGTCGTCCACAAATTTAGAAATTGTGTTTTTGATTGCAAAGTCTAAATCGTTAATATAAATTGTGAACAACAGTGGTCCCAGCACTGATCCTTGTGGAACACCACTTCCCACCTGCTGCCACTCATCTCCACCTGTTCTATCTCCCTGGTAAATACTGAAGCAAAGTAATTATTTAATATCGCTGCCATCTCTCTATTGCTGCCTGTGGTATTATCGTGTCCATCCCTTAGTGGCCCTATTCCCATCCAGACCTTCCTTTTTTTATTGATGTGCCGGTAAAATATTTTACTACTTTATTTTATGTTCCTTGATAATTTAATTTCGTAGTTCATCTTTGCCTCTCTAATTGTTTTTTTGACTTCCCTCCTAATCTTTTCATATTCTCTCTTATCATGCTCTCCTCTGCTGTCCACGTACTTAATGTATGGCTCTTTCCTTACCCTCAATTTTTTCCTTTTGGCTTTATTCATCCACGGTGTCTCATTAGTGTTTAGCTTGTTTTTGTTTATTAGCGGAATATATTTTTCCTGGACTTTGTTGAACACCATTTTAAATGTTTCCCATTGCTGTTCTACATAATTGTTTGCCAATACTGTTGTCTATTTTATTTTCCCAAGTGCTATTCTCAGCCCTGCAAAAATCAGCTTTTCTCCAATCTGTTACACTGATCTTTGTAATACCTCTGTCCTTCTCAATTATGATCTTAAAGCATATTATATTATGGTCACTATTGCCTAGATGTTCCCCTACTTTTACTTCTCTTATCTGCTCTGGTTCATTCCCCATTACTAGATCCAATAGTGAATCCTCCCTTGTTGGGCTTTTTACATACTGGGTTAGAAAGGAGTCCTGTACAGATTGTAGGAACTCTATTCCCTTATCCCTTTACCTACCTCTTCTGTCCAATTAATATCAGGGTAGTTGAAATCACCCATGATTATTATTCTATGTTTTTTACTCATTTCCCTAATTTGTTTGCATATTTATTCCTCCACCTCCCTTCCACTATTAGGTGTTATGTAGACTACCTCTATTAGTATGATTAACCTTTTATTATCTTTTATCACTATCCACATGGATTCTATTTCTGTCTTGCTGATAGCTGCATCACTTTTTTCTACTGCCATTATGTTATCCCTAATAAGTACAGCTACTTCACCTCCCCTTTTCCCCTCTCTGTCTTTTCTAAATATGTTCTACCTTGTTTAATTCCCAGTCCTGATTTTTCTGTAGCCATGTCTCAGTAATCCCTACAATGTCTGGTTCCTTGCAATGCATGATTGCCTCCAGCTCTACTGTTTTATTACGGAGACTGTGTGCATTGCTGTACAGACAGATTAACTCATTTTTAATAGCAATTCCTCTCACTTTATTTTTAACCATCTTTTTAAACTCCTGTGCTATAACTCTATTTATTCCCTGGCCATCAATGTCCTCCCTTACTTAACTCTTTCCTATGCTCTCCTTTCTTGTTTTGTTTATATTTAGGCTGGTTTCATTTCTTGTAGATCCCTCCCCCCGTCTTACTAGTTTAAAGCCTTTGCCACCTCCCTATTTACCCTTTCCGCTAGGACACGGGTCCCATCCCGATTCAGGTGGAGCCCTTCCCATCGATACAGCTCCTTTCTGTCCCAGTACTGGTGCCAGTGTCCTATGAAAAGGAACCTCTCCTTCCCACACGAGCCCTTTAACCACGTGTTAATTCTCCTGATCTGACTGTTTCTATGCCAATTTGCATGTGGCTCGGGCAATAATCCAGAGATTATTACCCTTGAGGTCCTGCTTTTTAATTTAGCTCCTAACTCCTGATACTCCCTCAGCAGGACCTCCTCCCTGTTCTTAACTAAGTCACTTGTTCTGACATGGACCACGAAAGCTGGATTTACCCCCTCCCTTTCCAATTCCTCTCTAGCCTCCTCGATATATCCTTTACCCTAGCACCGGGTAGTCAACACACCCTTTGGGATTCTCGTCTTGGCTGCAGAGGATGCTATCTATCCCCCTAATTATAGAATCCCCTATCACTACCACATTTCTATTCTGCTCTTCCCCCACTTGGACAGCCTTCTGAGCCATGGTACCTTGGTCTGTGTTGTGGCTGTCCTCCCTGCAGTCTTTCTGCTTGTCCTCACACGTAGCGAGTACATTGTACCTGTTGGACAGGACTAGTGTCTGCGGGACCTCCTTCTCAACCTCTCCTAAGTCCTCACTACCCGGCTCCCTAACAGTCACACCTTCCCTTTCCTGAACCTGTGCTTTCTTCTGGGGTGTGACTGCATTCTGGTTAAAACTATCCAGAAATTCCTCCCGTCCCTTATGTTTCGGAGTGTCTCTAACTCGCACTCCAGCTCAATGACTCTGAGCTGGAGTGACTGAAGGCAGAGACATTTCCTGCAGATGTGGGAATCCGGGATAGTCTCGCTGTCCACAAACTCCCACATACTGCAGTCCCTGCCATCTCTAGACTTTATTTATTTGCTTAGTTAATTAGTTAAAGTTTTTAATCAAACGATTATTTATAGTTATATTAATTATATAACTATAAATAATCGTTTGATTAAAAACTTGGCCTGGAGGAGCCCTGCAGTAGTCAGATGAACAGGTATCAAGTGTTGTGGTAGTAAGCTGCATGCTACACAAGCTGACCATTATGAGGGAACAGCCCTTGCCACCACCTATCAGGCGAGAAGCTGAGAAGCAGGAGCACGAGGAAGAGGAGGATGAGGAGAAGGAGGAGGAGAAAGTGGATGAAGAGGAAATGCAACAGGAAGTGGAGGAACACTGGTATCAGAGCCATGATGGCAACAGTCTGAGCTTGCAAGGCAGCAGTCTGGATTTCCACTGCAGCACACAGCTTTGTTGAAAGCTGCTGTGCTACAATGGAGGTGGTGACATCGTCCATCAGATGCTGCATCATGCTGGGTTCCACAGGTGTGCTGATGGGGGTGACCACCCGTTCCATGCTGGAAAGGATGGGCTCCAAGCTCTGCGCAAAGCCCTGTGCCAAGTTGGTGCTGGTCTCCTCCATGCTCCTTAACATTGAGTGCAGGCTTTCTGGCAGGCTTTCCAGTGCACCAAGCATTTGGGTGTGTACACCGATCAGCCTTCTTCTGTAGCCTAGCCCATCAAAGTCCTCAACTGAGTCCTCTGCAGCAGAACTCCAGCGAGCTGGCACCTGGGCTATCCTTATCCTGCCCTGGCTGCAGCACACTTGTGCCTGATATCTCACCACATGCAGATCCCTCCTCATAGAATCATAGAATCATAGAAATTTACAGCACGGAAGGAGGCCATTCGGCCTATCGTGTCCGCGCCGGTCGACAAAGAGCTATCCAGCCTAATCCCACCTGCCAGATCTTGGTCCATAGCCTTGTAGGTTATGGCACTTCAAGTGAACATCCAAGTTCTTTTTGAATGTGGTGAGAGTTTCTGCCTCAACCACCCTTTCAGGCAGTGAGTTCCAGACCCGCACCACCCTCTGGGTGAAAACATTTCCCCTCAAATCCCCTCTAAACCTCCGACCATTTACTTTAAATCTATGCCCCCTGGTTGTTGACCCCTCTGCCAAGGGAAACAGTTCCTTCCTGTCCACTCTATCTAGGCCCCTCATAATTTTATACACCTCAATTAGGTCTCCCCTCAACCTCCTCTGTTTCCTCATAGCTAAAATTCTCCAGTCCAGGCAACATCCTCGTAAATCTCCTCTGTACCCTTTCTAGCGCAATCACATCGTTCCTGTAATGTGGTGACCAGAACTGCATGCAGTACTCTAGCTGTAGGCTAACTAGTGTTTTATACAGTTCAAGCATAACCTCCCTGCTCTTATATTCTATGTCTCGGCTAATAAAGGCAAGTATCTTGTATGCTTTCTTAACCTCCTTATCTACCTGGCCTGCTACCTTCAGGGATCTGTGGACATGCACTCCAAGGTCCCTCTGATCCTCTGCACTTCTCAGTGTCCTACCATTTATTGTGTATTCCCTTGCCTTGTTAGCCCTCCCCAAATGCATTAACTCGCACTTGTCCGGATTGAATTCCATTTGCCTCTGTTCTGCCCACCTGACCAGTCCATTGATATCTTCCTGCAGTCTACAGCTTTCTTCTTCATTATCCACCACACGGCCAATTTTTGTATCGTCTGCAAACTTCTTAATCATACCCCCTACATTCAAGTCTAAGTCATTGATATATACCACAAAAAGCAAGGGACCTAGTACTGAGCCCTGCGGAACCCCACTGGAAACGGCCTTCCAGTCACAAAAACACCCATCAACCATAACGCTTTGCTTCCTACTTCTGAGCCAATTTTGGATCCAACTTGCCACTTTGCCTTGGATCCCATGGGCTTTTACTTTCGTGACCAGTCTGCCATGTGGGACCTTGTCAAAAGCCTTGCTAAAATCCATATACACTACATCAAAGGCACAACCCTCATTGACCCTCCTTGTTACCTCCCCAAAACATTCAATCAAGTTAGTCAGACACGACCTCCCCTTAACAAATCCATGCTGACTGTCCTTGATTAATCTGTGTCTTTCTAAATGAAGATTTATCCTGTCCCTCAGAATTTTTTATCAATAATTTTTCCACTACCAAGGTTAGGCTGACTGGCCTGTAATTACTCGGTCTATCCCTTTCTCCTTTTTAAACAATGGTGTGACGTTAGCAGTCTCCAGTCCTCCGGCACCACACCTGTAGCCAGAGAGGATTGGAAAATGATGGTCAGAGCCTCTGCTATTTCCTCTCTTGCTTCTCTTAACAGCCTGGGATACATTTCATCCGGGCCTGGGAATTTATCCACTTTCAAAGATGCTAAACCCTTTAATACTTCCTCTCTCACTCTGTTTATTTCATCTAATATTTCACACTCCTCCTCCCTGATTGCAATATCTGCATCATCTCTCTCTTTTGTGAAAAAGATGAAAGTATTCATTAAGGACCATACCCACGTCTTCCTCCTCCACACATAGATTATGTTCATGGTCTCTAATAGGCACTATCCTAGTCTCTAAAGTAGGTGCAGTGTCAGTATCTGAGCTGGTGGCTGCTAGTGTAAAATTGTGTGATGGTGTCTCTTCATCTTTACTGTCTTCTTCCTCTTCCTCCACTGACTGGGCAGGTTCCAGTTCTTGGGTATCTGAAATGAAAAAGGGACAAGAGGTGGATTGTGGTGAGGTGGGAGGAGTCATAGAGTCAGTCATAACGGCACAGAAGGAGGCCATTCGGCCCATCGAGTCCGTGCCAGCTCTCTGTAGAGCAATCCAGTCAGTCCCTTTCCCCTGCTCTATCCCCGTAGCCCTGCAAGTTTATTTCCCTCAAGTGCTTAACCAGTCTCCCTTTGAAAACATTGAGTGTCTCCGCTTCCACCACTTCCGTCGGCGGCGAATTGCAGGTCATCACCACTCGCTGTGTAAAAAAGTTTTTCCTCTCATCCCCCCTGTATCTCTTGCCCAAATCCTTAAATCTGTGTCCTTGTACCATCAACTAGTGGGAACAGCCTTTCCCCGTCTAGCCTATCCAAACCCGTCATAATCTTGTACACCTCTATCAAATCACCCCTCAACCTCCTTTGCTCTAATGAAAACAAATCCAGCTTCTCCAACCTGTCCTTGTAGCTAAGATCCCCCATCCCCAGAACCACTCTATAGTTCTTGCATATCTCTGTGATTTCCCTGCAGATTTGCTCCTCTACCTCCCTCTCACTATTTGGAGGCCTATAGAATACCCCCAATAGCGTGATCATACCCTTTTTGCTTAATCAGCACAGCCACGCCACCTCCCTTTTTTCCTTCCCTATCTTTTCTGAACACCTTGTACCCTTGAATATTAAGTGCCCAGTCCTCACCATTTTTAAGCCAAGTTTCCGTTATTGCCGCAACATCATATTGCCACACGGCTAATTGTGCTTGTAGCTCACCAACCTGATTCACCACACTTTGTGCGTTTACGTACATGCATTCTAAACTCATTTTTGAATTTTTCGTAGTCTTTCTTAGTCTGTTCCTATCTAATATGGAACTACTACCGCCTCTAGTACTATCTTCTCTAGCACTATCCAACACACTCACTCTTTTATGCACCTTATTCCTCTTTTCTACTCCTATATGCTGGTGCCCATCCCCCTGCCGAGCTAGTTTAAACCCTCCCCAACAGCACTAACAAACCTCCCTGCGAGAATATTGGTCCCGGCTCTGTTGAGGTGTAACCCGTCTGGCTTGTACAGGTCCCACCTTCCCCAGAAATGATCCCAATGCCTCAGGAATCTAAAACCCTCCCTCCTGCACCATCTCTCCAGCCACGCATTCATCTATTCTATCCTCCTATTCCTGTACTCACTAGCACGTGGCACCGGGAGTAATCCGGAGATTACTACCTTTGAGGTCCTGCTTTCTAATCTCTCTCCTAGCTCCCTAAACTCTGCTTGCAGGACCTCATCCCTCTTTCTGCCTAGGAGAAAGTAAGAAATGCGTGCTTACACCCTCTGCAGCATCTCAGTCAGAAGAGATTGAGGGCTGAGAGAGAAGTGGCATTAGAGAAGGAGGTTTAGGTATGCGGATACCTTCATCTTCAGTCACTTCAGCACCGCCAGTGGCCACGGGCTCAGCAATGTCACTTCCCATACTGGCCAACAGTGTCTCCTCCATGGGTGTAAAAACATGTAGGCGCACTTGCCCTCCTCCAGCTCTTTCCTGCTGCCTCCTGTTGTACGCCACATTTTCCTGCAAGAAAGAGGGAAGTGTGTCAGTGAGTGACGTGCAATATGTTTGGGTGATGTGGCTGTCATGGTTGAATAGCTGCCAGTGTGTGCGAGCTGTGAGTTGTGAGTGTAAGGCTTGCATCAGTGCTAAGTGTGTGAAGGTGAGGTGAAGCATATGAATGTTATGGTTGAGTCCTGATTGATATAAATTATTGGTAGGTGGCTGATGGGGGTGTAGTGAATTGAGCAGTGGATGAGGCTAGTGGTGCAGTTGGTAGGATATGGCATTTCAAGATGAAATCACTCACCTTGTGAGATCATTAAACTTCTTCCTGCACTGCATCCATATTCGAGGAGCAACACTCCTGGTATTGACCTCCACAGCTATTTCTTCCCACTGCCTCCTGAGCATGTGTCTGGAGGGCCTCCTGCTCCCTTGCAGATACAGGACATCTCTCCTCCATTCCACCTCTTCCACCAAGGCCTGCAGCACTTTATCAGAAAAACCTTGGTTCACGCTCTCTACCATGTTCAGCCATTCTTTAATCTTTGACAGCACAGATTCAGCTCACAAAGGACTCCTACCATTTCAGCCACAATGCACCTCCCATTTAAGAGGTGCAAACTGCCTTTAAGTAACTTTAGGCACTTGTGATATCGGGCCCCCTGCTGATGCGTGCAGCCAATGAACAGCGCGGTTAGCGCTGGCTGCTGCAGCAATCATTTAAAACAGCAGACAGTGTGAATTTAACGTGCTGCCTGCATCGCAATGAACGGGCGCGAGTTAATCATGTAACGTGATCCCCACGCTCCTTTTCGGGGGTTAGCCAATTTCTCCCCATACGTTCCTAATTACTCACTAATGCATCTTCCATGGTATGGCTCATAGGCCAGGCTGTGGATAAAGTATATATGGGCATGGGAAGGCAGGTCAATTCTTCTTTGGTGAGTTGTTTAATGATCACATGATTCCCACATCCAACTTGAATCAAAGTTACATTGCACCACAGACCAAACAGCTCACTAGAAAGGGACATTTACACATTCAATTCTATTACTAATATAGGTCAGGAGTGTCCACCCTGAGTCCCTTGGACCTCTGAGTCTTGGCAATATGGTCTCCGAAGCCCAAGCATCATAGTCCTATTTGCGCTTTTAATTCCTATTCACTGTTTGAACTTTCTGGGCCTGGAGGTTTGGAAATAACTGTTTATAGCACTGTTGCCTCATTGATGGATGAATACAAATCTGTGGAGAAGTGGCTCCTCGACTTCTCCATCCTCACCCTCGCATTTCATTTTTCAGTTCAGATTAGAATTCAGCTGCCATTCACTGTAGAGCTTTACACGCTGTTTCAACAAATCCGAGACAATAAGGCCTAGAAATTTGAGGGTTTAGCGCCAGCTGTTTCTGCCCGATTCAGAATAAAATGGCAGCCACGGCACTTCCGCCCGCTGCCGGCAAGTCCCGTGGTGGCTGCCATTTTTGGCTGGGCGGCTGCGCTGCCGATGTCCGTGTTTGCTATGATTATGGAGATTATGCAGATCGTGACGTCAGTGAATGTGCAATGCTCACTTGACACCCGATCTGTGATTTTCAAGTTTGCCGCTCTACTTACTGGCATATTTTAATGGCGACCAGCTAAGTAAGTGTTGATGAGCAGGAAGGAGGCTCCAGCAGCCTTATTTAAAGGGATCATCAGCAACAACTTGCAGCTGACATGTTTGTTCAGTTTGACTGGCTCTGTGGAATTTTCTGCAACTCCAGCAGCTTTATAAACTTATTGCAAGGTTTTAAGGTGACAGGGATTGTTGGTGCAAGTGGAGGACATCTTCATCCTCATTTAAAGGATTCTGCTCACAACACTTGTTCACAGTCATCAGGGCTCTATTGACAGTCCCCCTCACGCTCGAGTATCTTAGGGAGAGGGAGCGGAAGCAGCGAAGAAGAGAAGATGTGCGCAGAGGGAGGAGGAGGAGGGTCAGGGGGGCTCTCAACAGGCCTTACCCACCTAGAGTTTTCCGAGAGCACTTCTCTTATCTCCACTTAAGTGAGGAGCTGTGTATTAGGAGGCTCCACTTCACCAAAGAGGTGGTCACAGAACTCTACCGCCTCCTGCAACCAGACCTGCAGCCTCAGAGCACAGCGAACATGGTTCTCCCAGGAGCCCTCAAGGTCACCGTGGCCCTCAATTTCTTCACCAGCAGAACCTTCCAATCTGCAGCAGAAGACATAGCTAACATCTCCCAGTTCGCTGTCCATCGCTGCATCAATGAAGGTCACTGAGGCTCTCTACACCAGAAGAAGGAACTATGTTGCCTTCTCTCTGAGCAGAGAGAAGTAGGAGGATCGCGCATGTGGCTTTGCCAGGATAGCGGGCTTCCCCATGGTGCAGGGCGCCATCGACTGTAGATCTTCCATAACCGCAAAGGCTACCACTCACTTAATAGGCAGATGTTGTGCGACCACGCCTAGTACTTCCTGATGGCCAATGCCCGCTATCCTGACAGCAGTCATGATTCCTTCATCCTGTGGCAGTCTGACGTGCCAGCAATCTTCCAGCCAACACGTCAAACCCGAGGGTGGCTGCTCGGAGACAAGGTCTATCCGCTCTGCACCTGGCTGATGACTCCCCTCCTCAACCCCACCACTCGTGCCCAGCACTCATATAATGAGAGCCATGCTGCCACCAGGAACATTATCGAGCAGACCATCGGGGGGCTGAAGCAATGGTTCCGCTGCCTTGACCACTCGGGAGGAGCCCTCCAGTACTCAGTGGAGCGGGTGTCCCATCTCATGGTGGTCTGCTGCATGCTTCACAATCTGGCCATCATGAGGGCGCAGCCCTTGCCAGCAGGGATTACAGGACCATATCAGGAAGAGAGGAGGAGGAAGAAGAGGAAGAGGAGGAAGACGAGGAGGAGGAAAGGAGGAGGTAGGCAGCAAATCCCCCTTCGGATGAGCTGTCTGTGAACGCCTCATCAGATTCCGATTCCAGTGAATGAAACCCCAGATCCACGTTGCTCACCACATCCTCATCAACCTACATTACAACAGTGATTACACTCCAAAAGTACTTCATTGGCTGTAAAGCGCTTTGAGACGTCCGGTGGTCGTGAAAGACGTTATATAAATGCAAGTCTTTCTTTCTTTCTTTCTTTCAACCACATCCCCGTCATACCATCCCTCTGTCACAGAATATCACAGCGTCCTCCTGGGCACAAAGCTGAAATGAGAGCCACCACAAAACAAAGATTCCAAACAAAATTATTAAATTTATCAACAATTAATTCACACACACATGCTATATCAACTAATCACTCTTGTGCAATCCCTTAGTGCCTGTCGTTCGGGTGCCCTTTCCTGATCTAGTGCTCCTACGCAGTGCTCCCCCAGTGGCTGCTGCATGGCTGGTGGAAGGCTGCTGAGTTTCCGTGGGTGAGACTTCAGATGGCCTGGCAGGACGACCTCGAGCATCTCTGGACCTAGAAGGCCTGGCTGTAGACTGCACCACCTCGGCTTGGGTGGCAGCAGTCTGGGCTGGCTGGCTGACAGGCAGCGACAAGGGCAATGGTGGAGTGGCAGTGGTGGGAACAGGAATGCTGTCATCCTGAGAGAGGATGGCAGGGTCCTGCTCCTCTGACCCACTGCCACTCCCCCGGGACTGTGCCTCAGCATCCCTAGCAATATGTTAGAGGATCGTATAAGCCCCGTTCGACAGTGGTAAACCCAGCCACAATGGCAGCAGTCTGAGCCTGGGTGGCAGCAAACTGAGATGCTTGAGAGCAGTCTGATCCTGCATGGCAGCAAACTGAGACTGCAGGACAGTGGTCTGCACTTCCGCTGCAGCACTAAGATGTTGGGTTGCTTCCGCCTGTGCTGAAATGGCAGCATCATGTCTGGGTCGACACAGTCTCTCCAGGAGTTTTCCATCATTTCCAGCCAATGTTGGAGGTGGACTCCTCCATGCTCCTTGACATTGCCAAGAGGTTCTCTGGCAGGCTTGCCATTGCACCCATCAATTCGGTGTGTGTGCCCATCACCCTTCTTCTGAAGGCCGCGCCATTGAGGTCCTCATCTGAGTCGTGTGCAGCAGAACTCGCGCGCGAACTCGCCCTCCGGGGAGCTGGCCTCTGAGCTACCCTAGACCCCTGGCATTGTTGCAACCCACTCGTGCCTCACCTTGTGTAGATCCCGCATCTACACTACCATTTAAATTATGCGCAGTGCCAGTTTCTGAGCTGGTGTCTGCAAGTGACAAATGCAGTGACGTTGTGTCTTCTTCTTCTCCTCATTCGCTCTCCTCCCTACTCGCCTCGGGGAGACAGGCTCTGCTGCTGCTTGATCTTGGTTATCTGAAAGGCACAAGGTTCGTGTTGTGGTGATGGGAGGGGGTGCGTGGAGTAAGATATGCATGCATACAGCAACAGCAGCTTGTAGGTGAGAAGCTATTATGGGATGAGGGGGAAGTGGGATGTGAGAAAAAGGATTAGGAATGAGCATACCGTTATTGTCCCCAAGGGCTTCAACTTCGCCCATTGCCACGGCCTCGGTAACTTCCCCTCCAATGTCAAACACTCTCTCTTCCAGTTGGCTCAAGGCCTGTATCGCAGTTCGCCACCCCCCCACCCCCACCCACACCTCCCCCCGCCTGCCTGCTCTTGCTCCCGGCCTGACCTTGGCCTGCAAGAGAAAGGGAAGTGTGTCAGTGAGTGTGGTGCAATGTGTTTGGGTGATGTGCCTGCCATGGTTGAATAGCTGTCAGTGTTTGCAAAGTGTGAGATGTAGGTGTGAATGTTGCAGCAGTGGTAAGATTGTGAGGGTGAAGTGAAGCTATGATTGTGAGCTATGAGTGGTTATAGGTAGAGATTGTTGGTAGGTGAGTGATGGGGGTGTGGTGCATTGAGCAGTGTGTGAGGCTTGTGGTACAGATGGTGAGATATGGCATTTGCTGAAGCCTTCACTCACCTTGACCTGCAGTGTGAGGTCATTAAACTTCTTGCGGCATTGGATGGAGGACCTAGGGACCACACTTTTGGCCGTCACATAATCAGATATCTCCTGCCACAGCCTTCTGCAAGTATGGGCCGATGGCTTCCTACTAGCTTGTGGGAAGAGGACAGCCCGCCTCCTTTTCATGGCCACCACCAGTGACTCCAGAGCTGCATCTGAGAAGCTTCTTGCTCTCTCCCTCTGCTGCCACTCAGCCACCTCTTCCCAGTTGGTTTTGCTTCCAAGTGGTGCTCCAAATGGAATGACAATGAGGTGCTGTTGTATCAATGCACCTCCCCTTTAAGTAGTGGATAAAGCCTAAGCCAAACATGAATGGGACTTAGACTGCACCCGATATTGGCCCATCTGTTGAGTGGTAAGCCAATGAGCAGTGGTTTTAGCATTGAGATCAGCGCTATAATCATGTAAGTAAGTACTGAGCACGAATTTTTGTGTGCTACCTAGACCACTTTGACCTGGCACATCTAAATAGTGTTGGGACATAACACCACCTGTTTTTGGGCCATATCCAATTTCTAGGTCTAGATTTTGGAAAACTGATGTGCTGTGCCAGATTGCGCTGGCTCATTTTTGGTAGCTTATCGAATTTGTTCAGGAGGACGATTTTGGTTCTGAGAAGAATTGCTTTCCTCTTTCCAGTCATGTTTGCTACTGCAGTCGGTGCTTAGTACAAACTGTATCCCCACACCACTTACTGGGGATTAGAAGTGCTTAAGTACACAAAAGATAATTGGACCTTAAAGAGGTGCTATTTATTTATGATTGTTGATGCATTCAACAACAACTTGTATTTAAAATGTAATAAATCGTATCAAGGCACTTCACAGGAGCGTTATCAAACTAAATTTGACATCGAGCCACATAAGGATATATTAGGGCAGATTGGTCAAAGAGGTAGGTTTTAAGGAGCGTCCTAAAGGAGGAAAGAGAGGTAGAGAGGTGGAGAGGGTTAGGGAGGGAATTCCAGAGATTAGGGCCCTGGCAGTTGAAGGCACGGCCACCAATGGTGGAGCGATTAAAATCGGGGATGCTCAAGAGGCCAGAATTGGAGGAACGCAGATATCTTGGAGGGTTGTAGGGCTGGAGGAGGTTACAGAGATAGGGTGGGGTGAGGCCATGGAAAGATTTGAAAACAAGGATGAGAATTTTAAAATTGAGGCGTTGCTTAACCGGGAGCCAATGTAGGTCAGCGAGCACAGGGGTGATGGGCGAACGGGACTTGGTGCAAGTTGAGACACGGGCAGCCGAGTTTTAGATTACCTCAAGTTTATGGAGGATGGAAGATGGGAGGCCAGCCAGGAGTGCGTTGGAATAGTCAAGTCTAGATGTAACAAAGGCATGGATGAGGGTTTCAGCAGCAGTTGAGCTGCGGCAGGGCGGGGTCGGGCAATGTTCCGGAGGTGGAAATAGGCGGGCATAGTGATGGCGCGGATATGTGGTCAGAAGTTCATCTCAGGTCAAATACGACACCAAGATGGCGAACAGTCTGGTTCAGTCTCAGACAGTTGCCAGGGAAAGGAATGGAGTCGATGGCTAGGGAACAAGCTTGTGGCAGGGACCGAAGACAATGGCTTTGGTCTTCCCAATATTTAGTTGGACGAAATTTCTGCTCATCCGATACTTGATGTTGGACAAGCAGTGTGGCAATTTAGAGACAGTGGCGGGGTCGAGAGATGTGGTGGTGAGGTAGAGCTGGGTGTCATCAGCATACATGTGAAAACTGACGCTGTGGTTTTGGATGATGTCGCCAAGGGGCAACATATAGATGAGAAATAGGAGGAGGTCAAGGATAAATCTTTGGGAGACACCAGAGGTAACAGTGTGGGAGCGGGAAGGGAAGCCGTTACAGGTGATTCTCTGGCTACGATTAGATAGATAAGAATGGAACCAGGCGAGTGCAGTCCCACCCAGCTGGACGACGGAGGAGAGGCGTTGGAGGAGGATGGTGTGGTCAACCTTGTCACAGGCTGCAGACAGGTCAAGAAGGATGAAAAGGGATAGTTTAACTTTGTCACAGTCACATAGGATGTCATTTGTGGCTTTGATAAGAGCCGTTTTGGTACTATGGCAGGGGCGGAAATCTGATTGGAGGGATTCAGACATGGAGGTCTGGGAAAAATGGGCACGGATTTGGGAGGCGACAACACGTTCAAGGACTTTGGAGAGGAAAGGGAGGTTGGAGATGGGGCGGTAGTTTGCAAGGACGGAGGGGGTCAAGGGTTGTTTTTTTGAGGAGAGGGGTGATGACGGCAGATTTGAGGGAGAGGGGGACAGTACCTGAGGAGAGAGAACTGTTAACAATGTCAGCTAACATGGGAGCCAGAAAGGGAATTTGGGTGGTCAGCAGTTTAGTGGGAATAGGGGTGAGGGAGCAGGAGGTGGGTCTCATTGACAAGATAAAGCTCAGAGAGGGCATGAGGGGAGATCGGTGAGAAATTGGAGAAAGATGCGAGTTCAGGGCTAGGGCAGGGGGGAACCTTAGAGGAAGTTTGGCCTGGTGGGCTAGGGGAAAGGAAGGATGCGGCAGAGGCAGCTGAATGGATGGTCTCAATCTTAGTGACAAAGAAGTCCATGAGCTCCTCGCACTTGTTGGAGGTGAGGGTGGAGGAGACAGGGGAGAGGGGTTTAAGAAGACGGTTAGCAGTAGAGAATAGTAGCCAGGGGTTATCTTTGTATTCCAGAATGATTCTGGAATAATGAGCAATTTTGGCAGACAAGAACAGGACCCAATAATGCTTTATGTGGTCCAGCAAGATCTGGCGGTGAATGGTTAAACCAATCGTCCGCCATATCCATTCAAGTCTGCATCCCTTGGAGTTAAGGGAGCGGCGATGAGGGCCATACTAGGGGGAGTGGCCAGGTTGAGAGACAGAGTATTGGTTTTAATGGGGACTAGGGCATCAAAAGTGGAGGTGAGAGTGTGGTTGCGCAAATCGGTAGCTACAGAAATGTTGCGGTGAATGGAGGGCCAAAGGCTTGATATTTGGGAATTTGAATTTGCAGTTGTAAGTGAATTGTTTTTTTCCAGAGGCGGACACAGAAGGAAGTAAAGTTGGGAGGGGGAAGGGGGATGTGGGGGGAAAGCGATACTAGGAAGTGATCAGAGATGGCCTTATTTGTGATTGACACGATGGGAGTAGCGAGGTCACGTGAGATGGCAAATTCAAGGGGGTGACCGTGAATATGGGTAGGAGAGTTCATATGGAGGGAGAGATTAAGGGAGGATAGGAGGGGAGTGAACTCAGAGGAGAGAGAGTATGATGAATTGAGATGGAGTTTCAAATCACCGAGGATGGACCTTAACATGTTGTGAACTGGTGAGTAAACACAACTGTTCCTACACAAAATAAATGGAGCACTTAAGACGCTATAACTGTCAACTTTGAAAATGACATTAATGCAAATTATTACTGTTTTTTACTTTTTGGCCAATATAAGTGACTGCCCATTCAATTGTGGATGTTTTAAGTGGTGGGGACTGTAATGTAAACATGGAGTTTAACTTTATATGTGGCCTCCGAAGGCTCCATGGACTCTGCTAATGTAGGTTATCATATTGGATAATTACAGTGCTACTTGGTTCATAGATAATTGTTGGACTCCAGCTTCTTTGTAATATATGGTTTTAACAAAGTTGTTACCCCATCAAATGAATTTCACACTAATTTAATGATTTTGCGATAAATTAAGACTCAGAGTTCTGCAGCTCCGATACTCTGTGCTACTAATGATCACATCACACCCAACTTGCTACAAAGGAACCTTGCACCAGGGACCACTGCGATTTCAGCCACCCGGTGTAGTTTTGTATTGTTTGAATAAATGCACTGCTTCATAACAAATATTACTGGCATTCCCAAATGACACAGGGTTTTGATAGACATAAAAATCCATTCTCAACTTCCCAGAACGGTGTCAACTCCGGTGAGAAAGATGTGACTCTTACACATGATATCCTAGTAGAGTGTTTTGTCATGACAGTTAAGCTCATTGCCCTGAAAGGAAATATCACTGCACTTCCATCAAAATTAAGGGATAACTGTATCATCTCAAAATATAAGGTGTTATCTTTATTATCTTCTGACCTGCATTATATTCCTTTGCTTTCTTTTAATTTACATTGGTTTAACTTTATTTCATTTGTAATCACTGTCATTTTACTCAGATGAGATTATTTACAGATGCTTACTAAAACTGTGCGGCTTTTACTGGAAATACCTGTTCCACAAGGAATTAAGTGAGGTTGTGGCAAAAGCAAACCCATGTGGGATTGCTGAGCTCCTCTCCCCATCTGCTAAGCTGATAGAGAGACATATTGACTACAGCTTCAGAAAATGCTAAATTTTATCTGTCAGATTACACTCCAATGATAGAGCGTGTTGACAGATGCTGAAAGCTGTAATATTTGAAAAGAATAAACACATGGTCGCTGTAATGGAAGGATTTTCCTGTGAGGAATGAAACCATTACCTAAAAGCAGATTATACTTGAGTAGGTCAGCAAAGTCGAGAGGACATTAATGTGAAGCATCTAGAAATCATCATAAATATGTAATTACACCAGCCTCATTAGATGATTAGTATATCTACGGGAGGGCGGGGAGAAACGTTTTATGCATGAAGCACCAGGATAGTTATTCCGATTTGTGAAGTTTGCGTTCAAATGCTTAAAGCACTTGTACTGCATTCCTCTGTGTGTTATTTTCACACAGGTGCTAATCCATTTTAAATAGGTTAATGCCTGTATATGGATAACACTCACAAAAATGTGGTATAAATCTTTAAAGTGTTTGTAACTTCACTGAACAGAATTTTTACCCAGTGAGTTTTATTATTTTTATACTTTCAAAATTCAGCTGTAATGATCATGGGTGAGATATATGGTCACTAAACATTTATGTAGTTATTTTGTGATTGTTGCACACAATCTTTTAAACCACCCAGAAATGGAAACGTCTAGCGAACAATCATTGTACAATTTTTTTCTAGTTGTCTTATTCAGTATCAACACCCGACTGTCTAATGACAAGAGCAAAATTGTCTTATTATGACTGACAACTGAAAGAACAGTTTTCAGAATAAGGTTGTGGCCTTTTTGGCTTTATGAAAATGCAATTTTGGGCTCTTTAATAATGCATTTCACATTGTAGAGTCAAGTTTTATTTTTCCTTATGATTCTAAGAACTAAATTCAAACTTTCAGAGATGCTGAAATAAAGGGGTTGATTATGTGATCGAGTGCATTGGTAAGACCAACACCATGTGGGGAACAAGGGGGTATAAAATCAGGTGAGGTAAAGATCTTAGGCCAATTTCTTGTCTGATGCATGCAGAATATGTTCTTACATTCAGGCCTGGTTTTAAGAAGCAAAGAGCAATTGAACTTTTTATGCATTCTCCTGATAAGGCTTCAAAAGATGTAACAAAATATGTAAATAGATTTAATCTGTTTGTTGGCACCATTTACTCTGTTCAACACCAGGAATGTGCAAAAGCCATTGAGCCCCCATTTCAAACAGTTGCTACTTTGAAAACCCCTTTTTTGTTGCCTTTTGACTTATAAGAGTCTTAGGGGGAAAAATTGGGTTGATTTGTGCCTTTCGTTAGCGTCCCCGGGGACGCCTGGGCGCGGCGCCACTAACACCTTCCGTGAAATTCAGCGGGAGGTTAGTGGCGGCGGTAGCCAATAGTGCCCCGTGGCGCTGAGCTGCCGGCGATGACGTCATCGCCGTGCGCAGCACCCCGGTCGCAAGCTTGGGTTGCGCCCCCTGACCTATCGCCGGACGAGATGTCCGACAGGGTCTGGGTGGTGTTTTTGCAGCTACGGCGGCGGTAGTAAAAGGGGCAGGTGTCGGGCGGCCATTTTCTTTTGGCTGACTGCCAGCACATGCCCCCCTTCCCCTTTTTTCTTCGGGGTGCCAGCCGTGATTGCTCCCCGGTGGTCTAACAGGGCCCCGGTACGCGCAGCGCAAGGTCCCTCCCCTTTAATCAGGGGAGGAGGCCTGCAATGACGTGGTTCTATGTGCCGACGCACGTGGCGCTGTTGCACGTAGCGCTGCGATATTCAGTTGTAGCGCCCCAAGAAGGAGGTGGAGTGCTTCCAGTAGTGCTCCACCTTCTGCTTGGGGCGCTACTACTGAATTTCAGGCGGAGGGGTGCTAATTTTTTCGGGGTGCTAAAATTAGTGCCCTGGTGACGTTAGCGCCCCAAAAGGGGCAACACCAAATTTTCCCCCCCTGGAATTTTTGTGTACTTTTTTTTATGTGGAGTGGAGCAGCCATTTGTCGACATTTGTTGGGGATTTGACTTCACCTCCCCACCTCAAAACATCCGGTCATCTTTCTTGGCCACGGAAACATGATGTACACCATGGATGTTCCTTTAGGGATCACATCCATCCTTCTTAAGTTGGACAATGAGGAGCAAATGGACGAGCAGAGGAAATGGCCACAGATGAGTTGGAACAAGAGGCAAAGCATGTGGACTTCTAGGCAACCTTGAACAGCAACATGCTTGTGAATTGTCACAGAGCTCGCACAAGATCACAAAATCTCAAGATCATAAGATACTTGCAGATGAGGAAGGCCATTCAGTCTATCTTAATTCATCCGTCCAGAGAATCTACAGCCCCTCCCCCATTGCTACTTCTAATTGTTTCTTAAATGATTCCAGGGTTTTCGCCTCCACCACTCTGTCCATTCCAAGTGTTGATCACTTTCTGAGTGAAGAAGAGCCTCCTACCAAGTTACCTTTTACTAATTAAAACCTGTGTCCCCTTGTCCTACTCACACTGTTTATTTGAAAGTAATATTCCGGATTAACTTTTTCTGTACCATTTCCTATCTTACATATCTCTATAACATCATCTGTGAGACACCTCTTTTCTAGGCTGAGAAGCACAAGTGTCTCCAGTCTTTCTTCATAGCTCAGATCCTTAACACTAGGGATCAGCCTTATAATTCTTCTCTGCCTCCAGCACTTGAATGTCTCCCTTGTTTCTCGGCAACCAGAACTAGACGTCGTACTCAAGCTGTAGTCTGACCAGAACAATGTATAGTTTGATTGCGACTTCCTCTGATTTATATTCCACAGTTTGGCTATGTAGTTCAACATTCTACTGGCTTTGTTGATTGCTGCTCTGCATTGGTTGGACATGGTGAGCATTGAGTCGACTAAGACTCCTAGCTAATTCAATACCATTCATGAAGCATGCATTTGGCCCATTTTTCCTTCATATGTGCAGTACTTTACACTTGTCAGCTTTAAACTTCTGCCATTGCTCGGCCTGCTCACATATTGGCTTATCAATGCGGCCATGCAGAGCCAGGTACTTGCTACCTGCATGGATGAGGAAAAGGACTGCAGGGAGGATGGGCAAACTGACCATGGCACCGTGGTATAGGGGGCCATCCAAGTGGGGGGGGACGGAAGGAATGTGGTAGTAGTAGGGGACAGTATAGTCAGGGGGATAGATACTGTTCTCTGCAGCCGCGAAAGAGAGTCCCGAAGACTGTGCTGCCTACCTGTTGCCAGGGTTAAGGATATCTCCTCGCGCTGGAAAAGAACTTGGAGTGGGAGGGGGAGGATCCAGTTGTCGTGGTCCATGTAGGAACCAACGACATAGGTAGAACTAAGAATGAGGTTCTGCTGAGGGAGTTTGAGGAGCTAGGGTCTAAATTAATAAGCAGAACCTCAAGGGTAATAATCTCTGGATTACTACCTGAGCCATGCGCAAATTGGCATACAGTCAAGCAGATCAGAGAGTTAAATGCGTGGCTCAAAGAGTGGTGTGGGAAGAAGGGGTTTCAATTCATGGGGCACTGGCACCAGTACTGGGGAAAGAGGGAGCTATTCCATCAGGACGGACTCCACTTAAACCGGGCTGGGACCAGCGTCCTGGCGAATCGAATAACTAGGGCTGTAGATAGGGCTTTAAACTAAAAAAGGGGGGGTCAGGTGAGGGGAAATTTAGAAATCTAAAGAGAAAGGTCAAGGCAATAGAGCAGTGTAGAGATTTGGGTAAAAATAAGCAGAGTGTGATAGGAAGGGACAGAGAGTTTAATGGTAGCAGTGCAGCAGAGAATAAGGTCAAAGCAGGGAATAATGGTAAAAAATTTAATTAAAGGCTCTTTATCTGAATGCACAAAGCATTTGTAACAAGATAGATGAACTAGTGGCATAAATAGAGATAAACGGGTTTGATCTAATAGCCATTACAGAGACCTGGTTGCAAGGTGACCAGGGTTTGGAACTAAATATTCCAGGGTACTTGATGTTTTGAAAAGACAGGCAGAATGGAAAAGGAGGGGGAGTAGCTCTGATAATAAAGGATGACATAAGGACAGTAGAGAGAAAGGATCTCGGCTCGGAAGATCAGGAAGTAGAGTCAGTATGGGTGGAGATAAGGAATAACAAGGGGCAGAAAACACTGGTGGGAGTGGTATATAGGGCGCCTAACAGTAGCTATACCATTGGACAGAATATTAATCAAGAAATAGTAGGAGCTTGTAACAAAGATAATGCAATAATTGTGGGGGACTTTAATCTTCATATAGACTGGACAAATCAAATTGACAAAGGTAGTCTGGAGGACGAGTTCATGGAATGCATTCGGGACAGTTTCCTAGAATAATATGTTATGGAACCAACTAGGGAACAGGCTATTTTATATCTTGTATTGTGTAATGAGACAGGGTTAATTAGCAATCTCATAGTAAAGGATCCTCTGGGGCAGAGTGATCATAATATGATAGAATTTCACATTAAGTTTGAGAGTGACTTGTCTAAGTCTGAAACTAGAGTCTTAAACTTAAATATAGCCAATTACATAGGTATGAGGGGCAAGTTGGCTAAGGTAGATTGGAAAAATAGATTAAAAGGTATGGCGGTAGATAAGCAGTGACTAGCATTTAAAGACATATTTCATAATTCTCAACAAAAATACATTCCATTGAGAAACAAAAACTCCACGGGAAAAGTGATCCAACCGTGGCTAACTAAAGAAGTTAAGGATAGCATTGGATTGAAAGAAGAAACTTGTTGTGAAGACAGTAGTAAGCCTGAGGATTGGGAGAGTTTCAGAAACCAGCAAAGGATGACCAAAAAATTGATAAAAAGGGAACAAATAGAATATGAGAGAAAACAAGAAAGAAATATAAAAGCAGATTGTAAGAGCATCTACAAGTATGTAAAAAGAAAGAGAGCAACAAAAGTAAACGTTCGTCCCTCAGAGGCTGAGACAGGAGAAATTATTATGGGGAATAAGGAAATGGCAGAAACGTTAAACGATTATTTTGTATCTGCCTTCACAGTAGAAGACACAAAAAGCATATCAAAAATGGTGGGGGAACCAAGGGGGAAAAATTAGGTCGCGCCCCATTTGGGGCGCAAATATCGTCTGGACGCAAATATTAGCGCCTGGCGCTAATTATCGCCACTGACTGGAAACTTCACTTTTACCGCCCCGGGAGGTGAGTGGAGCGCTAAATTAGGCGCTGCACACCTGTCTTAAGGCGCAAAGGCCAAGGAGTGAGGCGCTAACTCAGAGCGCTGGCGAAGCTCATGTAATGTCAGTCAGCAATGGAACACACACACAATGGCACGGGCCAGTTCTTAAAGGGGATGGTTAATCTTGCTTTCCATCCACATCCTGTTCATTGCAGCCTTGAATCTCGGCCTGGAGAGACTTGCACATCAAATGTGCTGGAAAGAACAATGGAGAGTACCAGGCAAAGAGCTCAGAGTGCAGCTCCCACAGTCTCTGCTAAATCGATACAAGGAATGGCAAATCAAAATGAACCTGCAAAGTGCTGCTCAGTACCCAAAACTCCTTCACACAACGTTGAATCTCTCCAGAAGTCTCTCCCTCTCTCTCTCAGAATGCGTAGTTCAAAAATGGCACCAACAATAAAAGGCAGGAAGCGGTCACCTTTAAATAGCGCTCCCCCTTTCCCTTCATGACTGCAGAACGCTCCCCTCAACCTGTCGTTGCTAGCGTCAGGCGGTAAGGCAGGGGGCGCCACTCAATTTCCGCTCCGGGGCGCCACAAGGGCGTTGCACCATGGAATGATGTCACAATCTGCGCGCGCAGGTGGTCGCAGCGGTAAAGTTTAGCGCCGCCGCACAATGTCAAGTTAAGTTCCCGAGCGGCGCAAACATCGCTGCGCCCGGGCGTTAGCGGCTTTGCGCCCCATTAGCGCCCTCTTAAGGCGCTAACGGGAGGCGCAACCAACTGAATTTTTACCCCCAAGGGTCTAATGAGGGTGAGGAACTTAACGTAATTAATAAAAGTAGAGAAAATTACTAGAGAAACTAATGGGACTAAATGCCGACAAATCCCCTGGACCTGACAGCTTACATCCTAGGGTTCTAAAAGAGGTGGCTGAAGAGTTAGTGGATGCATTGGTTTTGATCTTCCAAAATTCCCTAGATTCTAGAACGATTGGATTGGAAGATCACAAATGTAACACTGTTATTCAAGAAAGGAGGGAGAGAGAAAATAGGGAACTACAGGCCAGTTAGCCTGACATCAGTCGTCGGGAAAATGCTGGAATCCATTGTTAAGGAAGTGGTATCGGCACTTAGAAAATCATAACATGATTAGGCAGAGTCAAGATGGTTTTATGAATGGGAAATCGTGTTTGACAAATTTATTAGAGTTTTTTGAGGATGTAACTAGCAGGACAGATAAAGGGGAACCAGTGGATTTAGTATATTTGGATTTCCAAAAGGCATTCGATAAGGTGCCACATAAAAAGTTATTACACAAGATTAGAGCTCATGGGGTTGGGGGTAATATAGTAGCATGGATAGAGGATTGGTTAACAGACAGAAAACAGAGAGTAGGGATAAACGGGTCTTTTTCAGGTTGGCAGGCTGTAACTAGTGGGGTGCTGCAGGGATCAGTGTTGGGGTCTCGGCTATTTACAATCTATATTAATGACCTAGATGAAGGGACTGAGTGTAATGTATCCAAGTTTGCTGATGATACAAAGCTAGATGGGACAGTAAGCTGTGAGGAGAACACAAAGGGGGAAAAATTTAGTTAGTTGCGCCTCCCGCTAGCACCTTAAGAGGGGACTAATGGGGCGCAAAGCAACTAGCGCCCAGGCGCAGCGATGTTTGCGCCACTCACGAAATTAACTAGACATTTAGCGGCAGCACTAAACACTTCCGCCACGATCTCCTGTGCCGGCAGTTCGTGACGTCAGTCGAGTGCGCAATGCCCTGGTAGCGCCCCGGAGCGGATATTGAGTGGCGCCCCCTGCCTTACCGCCTGCCGCTAGCAACGACAGGTTGAGGGGAGCGTTTTGCAGTCAGGAAGGGACTGGGGGAGCGCTATTTAAAGGCGAACGCTTCCTGCCTTTTTTTTGTTGGTGACATTTTTGCACCACGCATTCTGAGAGAGAGAGAGAGAGAGACTTCTGGAGAGATTCAACGCTGTGTGAAGGAGTTTTGGGTACTGAGCAGCACTTTGCAGGTTCATTTTGATTTGCCCTTCCTTGCATCTATTTAGAAGAGACTGTGGGGGCTGTAGTCTGAGCTCTTTCCCTGGTTCTCTCCATTGTTCTTTCCAGCAGATTTGATGTACAGGTCTCTCCAGGCCGAGATTCAAGGCTGCAATGAGCAGGATGTGGATGGAGAGCAAGATCAACCCTCCCCTTTAAGAACTGGCTGGCGCCATTGTGTCTCTGTTCCATTGCTCTGAGGTAGCGCCTCGCTCCTCGACCTTTGCGCCTTAAGACAGGTGTGAAGCGCCTGATTTAGCGCTCCAATCACCTCCAGGGGCGATAAAAGTCAAGTTTGCAGTCGGAGGCGATAATTAGCGCCAGGCGCTAATCTTTGCGCCCGGCCGATAATTGCGCCCCAAATGGGGCGATACTGAATTTTTCCCCCAAAGAGTCTGCAAAGGGATATAGATAGACTAAGTGAGTGGGAAGTAAGGTGGCAGATGGTGTATAATGTAGGGAAATGTGAGGTTATTCACTTTGGTAGGAAGAATAGAAAAACAGAATATTTTTTAAATGGTGAGAAACTTTCAAATGTTGGTGTTCACAGAGATTTGGGTGTCCTCGTGCAAGAAACACAGAAAGCTAGCATGCAGGTACAGCAAGCAATAAGGAAGGCAAATGGCATGTTGGCCTTTATTGCATGGGGTTGGAGTATTAGAGTAAGGAAGTCTTGCTACAATTGTACAGGGCCTTGGTGAGACCACACTGGAGTACTGTGCACAGTTTTGGTCTCCTTATCTAAGGAAGGATATACTTGCCTTGGAGGCGGTGCAACGAAGGTTCACTAGATTGATTCCTGGGATGAGAGGGCTGTCCTATGATGAGAGATTGTGTAGAATGGGCCTATACTCTCTGGAGTTCAGGAGAATGAGAGGTGATCTCATTGAAACATCCAAGATTCTGAAGGGGATGCTGAGAGGTTGTTTCCCCTGGCTGGAGTGTCTAGAACTAGGGGGCATATTCTCAGGATAAGGGGTAGGCCATTTAAGACCGAGATGAGAAGGAATTTCTTCGCTCAGAGGGTTGTGAATCTTTGGAATTCTCTGTCCCAGAGGGTTGTAAATGCTGAGTCTTTGAATATATTCAAGGCTGAGATAGATAGATCTTTGGACTCTAACGAGCCTACTGCTGCCCACCCCCCTCAATCACCAGCGCTCCTCCAACCCCGGCTTCCAATCTCTACCAACATCCCCCCCATACTCCAATCCCCCTCCTCGACCTTCGGTCCCCGACCTCCGATTCCAATCCCCCCCACCCCGGGGTCTGATCCCTTCCGCCCCCGGGCTCTCTGGCCCCCCACCCTGCCTCCTATCTCCTCCCCGTCCCTGGTCTCCGAACCCCGTTTCCCCTCTGATAGCCCTCTCCAGTCCTCACTTACCAGAGGGCCACCGCAACGCCTATGCATAGGGCCTAATGCCTGTTTCAGGCGCAGGCCCTGGATGCCGCCCTTTCTGCCTTTACCAATATGGCGGGTGCCACTTTTCTGCTGCGTAATGAGCGTACTGCCCCAGCCATCATATTGGATTCTTAAGCGTCCATTGTGTGTCTGAGAAACAGACGCCATCGAATTTTATGGCCATATTGTTTAAAACATAAATTCACTAATAAAAATGCCAGCATTTGCAGAGAATGTTACTGCAGATTGTCAATGCAGAGCTTACTTAAACAAGTGCTATTGTTACACCATCAATGTACAATTTGACAGGGGCAAAACCCTAGGATAATATTCTGCTAAATACCAGAAACACAGAGTAGTACTTCAACTCAGTTATCAGCTTCATTCATGAATGACAAGGCAGTTAGGTCCTATTAGAGTGCTGTTAGTTTTTAGCACTCCATAGAGAGAGAGACTGCACAGGAATACCAATGTAGACTTTCGCTAAATGCTTATAACAAAGAGACTCTGCTGTTTTGGCTCCCATTGCTTTTTTTTTCCCCTCAGCAAATTCATCAAGCTGCTTGCAAGTAATTTTAATGACCCAGAAAACCATCAGTGCAAACTCTGATATCATGGAACAATAGGGGTCCTTGCCTGCCAGTGGTATGATCTAAAATGTGGTCTGCAGGAAACAGAAGTCATGCGCAAGTCCTCGATCTGTTTCCTTAAGTCATCAACAATCAGTTTTATGTGCAAGTGAACAGAAAAGACCCAAAGTTAAAAGAAAGTTGTAAAAAGTCATAGTAGCCCTTTTGTTATAAACTATTTTAGCAAGTTTGAAGCTGTTTATTTATTATGGGTAAAAGTCGATCTAATTCTGTTTCGTATGGTGGCACATTGTTCATGTGACATCGGGGACTGTATTATGGGCTACAGATGGTGAATACTTATTCTGGAAAAAAAAGCCTGCTCTATTATTAAAATACATTTGATTGCAAACTAAGATTGTTCACTGCATAATGAAAGGATTTTACTATCACTTGCATTTATGAGAACATAATCTGTAGAAAACGTATTATGCAATAACATCATCGCCTATCTGCAATGGCATTTGCAATTCATTATTAAACAGCTTCTAAAAAAAATTGACTTGCTATATTTACCCTGGAACAAGATTCAATCTGCCACCATGTTTAATGCTACATTTTTCATTATCTGGGAAGCATATGTTGAAACTGCTACAGATGATGAAGTTAGCTGCTGGGCACGGCAATCATCAACATTTCCCATCTTTATTTTAATAAGAGGAACGGGCAATTGTTTTTGACCTTTGTGAAGGGCTGCTGTAGACAAGAAAGCTAGCTGCAGTGGTGGTAGCTTGTAGCAGTTCAGAACGTGCAAAGCTGTATCCTCTTTTAATGGATAAAGTGCATTCAGTGATTTATCTGGTATTTATATTTAACAGGACACTGTTGTTGTACAGCAGATTACAGCTGAGGGAATAAAATACATTTCCTATCTGTGGGATAGGGAAGCATATGTCAAAATATTGGTTTATGAAATGACAATATTCATTCCTAGTTAAAGTATTTATTTATTGCTATTGACTTCCCCAGCTGTACTTTCCAGAGTTACTATAAGATGTGATTAACATAATTATTTTGGATTTGGACATTTTACAATAACTAGCTGATCTTTTACTTTTTAGAATGTTTTGATTAATATTATGATTGAGGATTTTGTCATACCTGAACCTGAATCTAATTGGCGTTTGATACGGTGCCACATTATTCGTATGACATCAGGGAATCCATTATGGACCACAGATGGTGAATAAATATTCTGGAAAAAAAATTGCTCAGTTGTTAAAATATTCAAATATAATTGATTGGAGACTAAGATTGTTCACTGCATAATGAAAGGATTTTACTATCACTTGCATTTATGAGGGCTCATGTGGTGTGATGGTTAGGTGTTAGGTTTTCAACCCTTTGCCACCAAAAAGATTTCTCCATGAGAAATGTCACTTTAACTAGGCTCCTTGCTGCAGCGTGCTAGGGCTAACTGAGCTGGGATGGATGTCCCAGTTGAAAGAAGAAGGGCCAAAAGGCCCAGAATTAATATTTGCACCAGAATTTAGTCCTTACATACACTGTACACTTGCTCCATACAGGCACACAGTGCATTGGGGACAACTGAGACTAAACTGGCAGGAGTTAGGATGCCCGATGTCATCCTGCCAGTTCTGATCTGACTCTTCCAGTATTGTCATCATGCAAAGGATGTTAGGAGTGCCCAGCGCCACTCCCTGCGGAATATTTGGAGGCAGTAAAGAGGCAGATCCAGGTCCTGCCGCATATTTCGTACCCTCCAGCCCAGATTGTGTGAAAATCGTACTAAAGATTCAAAGAACTTTCAGGGTTATGGAGGTTGCAGCCAATCAGGGAATGCTGGCTGTCGATCACCCTATTTGCCTACTTTTATGCAATACTACTGAAAGCTGCCGTACTGTGATCGGGCTGCTTCTGAGGACAACTTTACAGTTAGTCAGGCATTCACATATGTTAGTGATAGCATTGGGTCTGCTGTTCTGCTTTCTCTAGGGAAGAGGAGCTTCTGCAGGCATGAGGTAATTTTAACCTAATACGCCGGGCAGGAAATCCACGGGATCAGAAGGAATGCTGCTTTTACACCCCGCCGGATTTTACTCTCCATTGACTTCAATAGAGAGTAAAATCGGGAATGGTGTCAAACCAGCGTTATACCAGCGTGACTGTCTGTGTGGAGTTTGCACATTCTCCCCGTGTCTGCGTGGGTTTCCTCCGGGTGCTCCGGTTTCCTCCCACAGTCCAAAGATGTGCGGGTTAGGTTGATTTGGCTATGATAAATTGACCCTTAGTGTTAGGGGGGATTGGTTACAGGGATAGGGTGGGATATGTGTCGGTGCAGGCTCGATGGGCCGAAATGGCCTCTATCTGCACTGTGGGGATTCTGTGGATACCCGATCGATCTCCTGGGTTTCCCGACAGGAGGGATAGGTTAAAATTGCCCCTACAAATGTGAGGTCTCACTCTGTCTGACTGCACAGGCGAGGCCTCACTCCTTCTGACTGCACATGTGAGGTCTCACTCCGTCTGACTGCACATGTGAGGTCTCACTCCGTCTGACTGCACATGTGAGGTCTCACTCCTTCTGACTGCACATGAAGTATGAGGGTCCTAGTGGGTGGCTCAGACTTGTCTGGCATCCCTCTGTAGGTCCTTCTCTTCCAAACACCTGGGATAGGGAGATTCCCATTGGGAAACCCATTGATACCAGCAATGGTGCTGGGGGAAATCACTTTTTAGGCACAGAGACTCATGACAAAGTGGCATGCAGAAAGAAAAGTAGTAAAAATGGTCAAAAATGACTGAACAATCGCAGTTTAATGTACCTATGCACTTTAGCTCAGCTATTGCCACAGTTGACTCCCTATCGACACTGGGCATCCTTTGGAAATGCTGTGCTAAATTCTTTAACATTAGGAAATGGTATGCAGGATGTCCCAGCTCCAAAATAAATATTTAAGTGAAGGCCCAGTCTGTTTGTAGTTGTCAGTTGCCAAGCTGCTGATCCCCACCCCCAGTAACCATGGTGCAGAACAAAGGAGTGGTGTTCTGGCAAGATGGCACTCCCACCTTTTTCCCGCTATTGGTTGCCCGATTTATGCCACTACAATGGTGGCCAGAAGTGGCAGATCTAGCCTTGAAGTTTACTAGTAAGCTGATAACAAAGTTGGATTTGACTTGGAGATGACCTTAGTAACATCAACTTCTCTTCCTAAGGTTGAAAAATTGACTGCAAGAATCGATATCTTGGTTTCAAGATCATTCTAAAATGAGGCAGTGATTTTGCTGGCATCAATCAGAGCACTGTGTTCAACTCCATTCTCCAGGTGACTGGTGCATCGTTCTGGAAGGCTGGTAGCTTCAGCAATTTTGCCAGGAATCCTGAGAAACAGCTGGCTAGTCATCAAAAATTGTTATACGGTTGCTGACTACCCTAAGGTCCCAGGCGTGATAGACATATGGAGCTATGGGTGCCATCAGACAATCTTATGGATAAATGAACTGAAAGGATTTCTGTACAACAATGCGGCAGTAGTCTGGAATTCCAAGTGAAAAATCTTTCTGGGGATTGCTATATTCTTGGGAAAAGACATCATTTACTCATCCTGAATGGTTGGTTCCCCACTTGTTTGAGCAGGATAACTGACTGCTGCAACCCTAAATATTGGGGGACCATGTTATCCATTAAAACCATGAATAACGACATGATCAGCTAAATGCCAGCTGAGCACTGGTACAACAGATGCATGAGCTATGAGTTCTATGATTGAGGACGCGTTTGGTTTCCTGAAACAAATATTTCAATATCACAATGTCTGGCGACTATGCAATATGAACCAAAGAAAGTGAGCAGATTTGTTGCAATGTACAACAAATGACAATACAAATGATACAAAACATGTGAGGGGCATCTAACAGTACTTTACAGAGAAACACGCGAGGCCATGGCGCGAGATGAGGAGCTGCAGCTGCAATCTGAGATAGGGCAGGATGTGGGAAGGGAAGATATGCTTACGTCAACAAAAATGAAAGAATGATTTAAGGCACCTTCATTTAAGAGAACTGAGGGGGTGGGGGGGGGGTGGGGTAGATTTTCATCTTCACGGCCTGGGCGGAAATCTGGGAGAACAGGTTGCTCACCCGTTACCTGCCTGATTTTCATTGTATTGAGTGGATGAAACTTTACCCCGGTATCTCTTTTCTTATGCAGTCTCTTCCCACGTGTACCAGCCTATTGTCCCTTTCTACATGACTTAACTCAGATCTTAAATTGTGCTTAGGTGCCATCAGTATTAGACAATCCCAGGTTATTGTTACTCTCAGGAAAGCTGGTTGATCATTTCAGCTTATCTTCTCTTCCTTACCCATATAATTTGCTCACTTCTGTTTCATAGGAAATATATAAATAAATGTAACCAAAGCACAGGAGTAGAGGAAATTCTGTTTTTTTTAAAGTGTATTTGCTTACAATATTTACTTACAGTATTTATTTCATTGATTTAATTCACCAATCGTTACCAATTGCCATTCTTTGCACTAAGTGGTATGTTGTCCTATCTGTGTTTTTACCCATGCTCCTTTGTACTGTGACTGTATAATGACCTTTTTGATTTTCAAAGGGTAACTTTCCAAATTCATGTTACCAGTGAGGAGCCTCAAGCACCTGTATCAGAAACCCGGGCGCACATTGGGTTGTTGGCAGAATATTCTAATGAGGCTGAGTGCAGAAAATATAGAGGGGTGATCGCTGGTCCAGTCGGGCGGGTGGTAGTCCTGCCTGACTTCCGGTGGCGATCATGCCCCGAAGAGAAAATCTGGCTAAAGTGTCCAAATTTGATCAAATTTAGAGCATTCACCAATTAACCTTAGCCAGCCCAATATTAATGCCTTTGGGTTCAGAATTTAGTTGGGTGCTTATTTGTTTCATTCATTTAATACTAAGTCTGCATTTGACTTGTGTTCCACTCTGAAGGATTAGCCTCCTCCTCGTTGTTTATTTCATGGGTATCGGCTGGCACATTGTCTGCTTCTATTCTCAAGATGCATTTGTTATCTGAAGGAACTTGAAGGAAAAAATATATTTTCTGCTATATTATGTTAATGCCAAGGCTTAGCAATATGCGCTTGAGGGGAAGAAGTACCTCATGCCGTGCTGTTTACAATACACCCCATAATTAATGTAGTGAATGTAATTAGTGATTTAAATAACACTCAGCAGTGTTATTTACAGACACGGCAATGTATTGAGAGGAAAATCTGCAGCAGTGAAAAGTGTGCCATATCTCAATATTGGGCACAACATTTTTGAGTTTATTAATTTTAGTGTAAAAGTCTTTGGGTTTGAAATTTGGCTCCTTTGCGCCTGCCATTAGCGCCTCTGGGGGGCACTAACAGGGCGTAAAGGGCTTATCGCCCCGGGGGGGGAAATGCGCCTCCCGAGAAATTCGGCAGGGCGCTGCTGAGGCGCTACCCAATAGCACCCCCCACCCCAGGCTGCTGCGCTGCTGACGATGACGTCATCGCCATGCGCAACGTTCCCTTACCGCCCCACGGCAGAAATTTGGCTGCGCCCCGCGAGGCTGCCACGGGCAGTGTCAGCACCAGCCTTGCGGGTCACCAACTGGGCCGACCTCCACTCGCGGGGCGGTATTTAAAGGGGAGGTGCAGCCGCGACCTGCGCTGCCATTTAATTTTTTTGGCCGACCTCCAGGTCAGCGCTCCATGGTGTGCTGTGGCATGGTCCTGGCCGCCATCGCGCAGCCCGGCACCGTGTTTCGGCGCCAGGCTGCTGCCATGGCCCCACGCCGTCCTGGTGGCCTAGTTTGGGCCATTGGAGGCCCTGGAGAATGCAAAGTTAACTGAAGGGGAGGGGTGTTGAAATGCGGCAGCGCTCCGCAGAACCTCCGTGGAGCGCTGCAGATCGCGCCCCGTCATCATATCAGTTACCGCCCCACCAGGAAGTGGAGTGCCCGACATTGCACTCCACTTCCTGTGCGGGGCGGTAAGCCGAATTTATCGGCTGGGGCGGTACTTCCGCACCGGGCGCTAAACGGGGCGTAACTGAATTTCACGCCCTTTATGTAGTGTTTTGGGTTGCTCCTCCAAAAACAGAGTAAAAAAAATGAACAAAAAATGAAGTTGTCTGATTTTTACTTGTTGTAAGGAGATCTTCCAGACACCCACATGGAATCTCATAGGAGTCAGTCACCTTGGCTTTTTTTAGTATTTTCTGCACAGTGAAAGAATGACCGCCTGCAAAATATATTGTACGAGTAATGAGCTTCAGCGGATGCAGGTCATCCTTATCTGTATCTGTAACTATAATCCGAATGGACCTGCATCAATGACAGGGTTATCCTTTGCTTTCAGAGCCTGCACTTGGTGTTACTTGTGGAGCACCATGTGATGTTACAGAAATGCTGCTGAAATGGACACGAACTGCTCTTGTGTTAGTCTACACTTGACATTGCTGGAGGCATCACCTCATAATGCCCACGATTCTGTTATTTATGAGGTTTCAGAATTTTTTATTTCCATTGAAGTCAATAGAAATAAAAATCGGGAGAAGTGTAAAACGGGTTGCCGATTCGCTATCACCCGTTTTACACCATCGCACAAAGTTAAAATTGACCCCATTGTGTGCTACATAGTGTAATGATTCTGTCCTTACAACAACTTGCATTTTATATACAGCCTTTAAGATAGTAAAACATTCTAAGCTGCTTTACAGGAGCATTATCAAACAAAATTTGACACCAAGCCACATAAGGAGATATTAGGACAGATGACCAAAAGCTTTTAAGGAGCATTTAAGGAGCATCTTAAAGGAGGAGAGAGAGGTAGAGAAGCAGAGAGGTTTAGGGAGGGAATTCCAGAGCTTAGAACCTAGGCAGCTGAAGACACGGCCACCCCAATGGTGGCGTGATGAAATCCAGGGATGAATAAGAGGCCGGAATTGGAGGAACGCAGAGATCTCAGAGGGTTGTAGGGCTGGAGGAGGTTATAGATATAGGGAAGGGCGAGGCTATGGAGGGATTTGAACACAAAGGAGTGTATCCTCTGAGCAGTGCCATGGGAGATCCAATAGAATGGATGAATATTGAAAGGACAATAGAATTTTAACATAAGAATGCTTTTTATATATATTTATATCTAATATATACTACATTTGAAACTAAGGACTCATGACAACTCCAATCAAGTTGTTTTAAAATGTTAGTATACATTCACTTTAGTTGGCAGAAAAGCCTCATTCAATGAAACATTTTACAGAGTATAGTTGTGGTTGTGGTTTATACACACAAGATTTACTCTGTCAACACCAATCATGCCTGTATTGTATGCATAAATCAAGAGATTACAAAGCATGCTGAAGCAATAACAAATGGCATTGTTCCAGAAAATTCTGCTGGAAGTATTGAGTGGGTGAATTGGTATTCTATTGAATTCTTGTATGGTTGAATGAGTAACCAATGCCTGGGTTTTAATGTCTCTGTAGCCACTATTTATTTATGGACCCAATCTCCTTAAAGGAAAAAAAGCAAAATAAATAATTTACATGCTTGGATTCCAGGAAGCATTCCAAGAAATGAATGCTAAACATGAGTACCCTGTTAGGTAATTAATTATTTGAATATGTGCAAAACATTAAAATCTTGACAGCTGTCACAGAGGTTCTAGTTGTGCTTATGCTAGTTACTTTCACTGGCTGTTACATATATCCAAATTAGTTTAGGTAAGTGGCTGCAAACCTGAAGCTATACAGCAAAGGCAAAGCACAAGTTAGAGCACAATATTATCTTGGTTGGAGGTTTGCTGCAGAGTTGTTATTCTGCCAGAACAATGCTCGATAATTTTATGCATATCATCCGAACTTCAACATTAAATTACAGCCCTTAGCTTCCTCAAGCATAGTTGGTAGCTGTTTAATAACATATCATGGTTAGGTTATGTTTACAGTTCCATGTAGTGTTCCTCTGGTGGGGGAGATCAGAACAAGGGGGCATAACCTTAAAGTTAGAGCTAGGCCGTTCAGGGGTGATGTCAGGAAGCACTTCTTCACACAAAGTGGTAGTGCAAATCTGGAACTCTCTCCCACAAAAAGCTTTTGAGGCTAGGTCAATTGAAATTTTCAAAACTGAGAGCGATAGATTTTTGTTAGGCAAGGGTATTATGGGTTAATGAACCAAGGCGAGTAGATGGAGTTAAAATACAGGTCAGCCATGATCTAATTGAATGGTGGAACAGACTCGAGGGTCTGAATGGGCTTCTCCTGTTCTTAAGTTCCCGAAGGCTGGCAGAGTTGTGGGGCTGCCATTGTCTCCCACGGCAGGCTTCTACTGGAGGCATGTGATAGCATGAAGATGTACAGCAGGACCTTTGAGGTAAGTCATATCTGATGATAGGCAGGATCAGTGAAATGATTCAAGCGATACTGGAAAACAATACAAATTAAAGCACAATTCTTATTCATCTATTGTAAGTGTAATCGATCTATCAGCTACATGAAAGAATCATACTCAACTGCTGCAAAAGTAAGGCCGATGCATTTTAATTTACTCAGATTGCAGGTAAATGTTCAACAATAAAAGTTTGCCAATGAGGCTAAACTGCAGTGTGCGAAGAAATCAAATGAGTTAAAGTTTAATCTGAGCTGATTGTGAACTAGTTTCCAAACTGCAACTTTGGCTTAATATCACAAATTCATCATAATCAAGGAAGGTTTTTCTGGGTGGTGATCTGTGAAATTGTGCATATATTACATTTTACTGGGAATAGTCTAGATGCAAGGCCTAATTTCCTGACTGGGTACTCCCACAAAGGAGCGACGCTTGGAGGGAGCACTGATCAGGAAAATGGTCCATAATGGATGGAAAATCAGGCCACGTGGATCTATGATATCTCAATCAAAGCTCTTTTGCCAGGAGTGCCCAATCAGGGGAATCAGCCCTAAAGAGTGTCTAAATCTGAGAAAGGAGAAACTAAGAGTCAGAATCAACAAGTAACAGCACTAGCGGCATCTGATAAGATGGTCTTAAACCACTAAAATAGGAACTGTTGGAACTCCCAAACGTGTAAAAATAGCACCTGTACAGCATGGCACAACAAGATGAAAGTTGCCAATGAAATGCTTTTGGGTAATTTAAGGCAATTTATTGTAATCCACAGTGAAGTAAAAAAAAATACTTGTTCTTCTTACCTTGGAAGCTTTTTTTTCTCCATTTTTAATATATTTTTAAATATGACAATTAAAATTAAAATTTTTGGTCATGTTTAGCAACGATGGACACATCATACAATTGAGCCACAATAAAAGGAAGCTTAAAAATTAAGTATAATTTTGCTTCATGATTTTTCTCCAATAAAATGAGGTGTGCCCACCCCTGTTTAGGAAAAGGTAAAAGAAAAAAATATTCACATTTCTATAGCATCTTATCACATCCTCAGGAGTTCCCCAAAGCACATTACATCCAAGGAATTATTTTGGAAGTATAGTCATTGTTGTTATATAGGTAATTGCAGCTGTCAATTTTCACACAGTATAATCTCACAAACAGCAAATGTGATAAATGAGCATTGAGTCTGTTTATTTGGTGATGTTGGTTACGGGAGGAATGGTCAGGACACCAGGAGAACAGCCTGTTCCTCCTCAAATATTGCCATAGGATTATTTTAATCCACCTAAACGGCTGAAAGTAGCCTCAGTTTAACATCTCATCCCAAAGCCAGCAGCTACAGCAGTGTAACAATCCCTCAGTGCTACACTGAAGTGTCAACCTAGATTATGGCCAGAATTTTTACTTTGAAGAGAGTGCAGGTTTGCGAGCGGGTGGGCAGTTAAAAGCTCTGAAATTGACAGCGCGTCGGGAAGCCGGCTTCAACCCGCCGGCTTCTGCCTTTAACTCAGGCGCGTTAGTCAGTGGGTCAGAGACCCGCTTGGGAGAGGTGGGTGAGCTAATTGAAGAAGTTGAGAGCTTGTTAAGAGGCTATTAACAGCCTTTTTAACCTGATGTTGCAGCTTTTACTGGCTGTCCATGGGATTCACAGGCTTGCTGAACTTCGCCAATGAAAGCAAGGTCGGAGTTGAACAATTGACAGTAAAAAAAATCACATAAATACTCACACCTCACACCTGCTTTCTTGCCTAAGGGAAAGGCTCTTGCTGACAACATTTCTGCTGAGAGTTTGCTTTCAGGAATTTGCGGGTGATTTCTACAACTTCAGAAGTTACTCTCACTACATTGGAGGATTGTACCTCTGATCTCCACTTTACCCGGCATCTATCAGATCAGCATGGGTGCTGCTTATGCTGTTTCACCTTGGACCTCAGATTCGGATCAAGTTGAACCCCAGCAGCAACAACACCAGCAATACCAGCAGCAGCAGCAGCAGCTTCTCCTCACTGACCTATCGCTCAACAGGAGAGAGGGGATGAGCACAGGGGTGCACCTCACAAGAGGGGATAGCCACAACACAGTGTATATAGGCAGAGGATCAGCTTCTTGGACAAGACTGAACATTCAGGAAGTCAGGCTATCGCGTCAGGTCGTGGCAGATATTTGTAAGCTGCTGGAAGAAGACCTGCTGCCCAGAGGACCTGGTGGACATGCCTTACCAGTGGCTGTCAAAGTCACCACCGCCCTCAACTTCTCATCTAAGGAATCTGCAGGAGACATTTGCAGGATCTCGCAGTCGGCTGCCCACAAAAGAATCATTCAGATGACCAATGCCATGTGTGACAAGTCAGGTACTTATGTACACTTTGCCACTGATGAAGCCAGTCAGACTGAGCGGGTGCTCAGATTCACGGCTCTGGCTGGCATCATCGATTGCACACATGTGCCCATCAAGGCACCCCAGGTCACCCAGGAGTGTTCGTGAACCGTAAGGGCTTCCATTCCCTCAATGTGCAGCTCATCTGCAACCACAAAAAGATCATCATGCATGTGTGTGCCAGATCACCAGGGAGCTGTCATGATTCATTCATCCTGCGCCAGTCCACCCTCCCTCAGCTCTTCACACCTCCCATCAGACTTACTGGCTGGCTGCTTGGAGACAAGAGGTATCCACTGAAGACGTGGCTGATTATACCCTTGAGGAGGCCAAGCAATGAGCCCGAAGAACACTTCAATCAAAACCAGATGACAACCAGATGTGTAATAGAGCAAGCATTCAGAATGCTGAAGATGTGCTTCAGATACCTGGACAGATCTGGAGGAGCCCTTCATTACGCACCAGCCAGGGTCTCCAGAATCATCGTCATATGCTGCGCTCTGCACAACATAGCGCAGCAGCAAGGATTAGAGCTGCAGGAGGAGCAAGACGCAGAGCCTCTTCAGAGGAGGATGAAGAGGAGGAGCAAGAGGAACACGAGGGGGAGGAGGAGGAGGAGGAACCTGAAGTGGACATGGAACCAGCAGCGACATACATTGCTGCCCAGGAGGCCCGGGATGGCCTCGTAATGGCACGATTTAGTTAGGTTGCACCAGTGCACCCATATGGCACCCAGATGCTGAACCAACTTCCCCCCCGCCCCACCAGCACCACAAAGTAGTCCTAAAATGACCAAACCATTCCTTCCACACACACCCATTGCTCAAAGTTAAGTAATGTCTCACCATTCACTCCAACTGACAAGGCCACTTTCCAGGTAGCAGGAAAAATGGACAAGATGGGAAAGTGGTGCAAAGAAATAAATTTATGTGGCTCATAACTTCAACAGAAACTTAACCCTCTGACATTTTATAACACACCCATGTGCATCCCTTTGCGCATCTACAATTGTGTCTTTTCTCTTTTTCTGCTACTTTACAGCGTGCACCCTCTGTGGCTTCAGCAGAGGCAGAGGCAGGCTGCTCACTTCCCTGCTCTGACTGCTGAGACACTTTTGGCGAATGTCCTCGGGGTTTTGGAGCCTGTGAGGGCCCCAGCAAAGACTGCTCCTCCTGCACCTGTGCAGGGGCAGACTCGGCCATCGGGATCCAAGGAAGCATGTGGGGCTCTGACTGAGGGGGAGGCAACGAGGGAGAAGTGGGAGCGCTTTGAGCAGAGCCTCCACTTCCATGTTCCCTCTCACCATCATCCCTCTCATGGCCCACACTCACTTATCAGCTAGCAAGGAGCTGGAGAGCACATTGCTGCACATCAGTGGGGTGATTAAGGGCCAACTCTAGGATTCTATCCATCTGGGATATGGCTGCAATCAGAGTCTGCAAGCTGTTGTTCACAGCAAGCATGCACTCGATCGACTGGCGCATTTGATGCTCTATGCAGGTGGCCATCCTTTCCATGGAAGAGCACATTGCAGTCATCGCCTGTGACATCGTGCTGCTCATGTTGGAGATGGACTCCTCCATTCTCCCTACAATCGAGCACATTGCGGCTGGAAAAGCTGCCAGAGCCTCCCGCATTTTCTGTTGCTCCTCAAGAATTAGCCTCTTTGTCGATGGCCCCCGAGGTTCAGCATCTGCATCCAGCTGAGCAGAGCTTGTGCATCCTACGCCCTCCGACAAAGACTCTCCACTGCTGTCCCTGTCTCCACCATCTGCTCTTGTTCGCATGTGATCTGTGAGACACCAGATGACAACACGACTCTCTCTCTTACTGGACCCACCAAAGTGAACGTATCTGCACTGGTGCTGGGTGTGCATGGGTCGTGTGACGGTGCACCCTCAGAGACCACGGCTTCCTCCTCTGGCTGGACAGTGGGGGGTGGGGGGGGGTCACTTGATGGGCCTGTAGGAGAGTAAAGAGATGAATTAGAACTGTTATGATAAGAATGTTTTAAGTTACCATTATGCACATATTTCACTGGCTGCTGACATCAAGTCACTATGAGTGACTGTTGTATGCCATGTGGCTGAATGATATTTAATTCTGTCACCAGGTTGCTGGGAGGTCCTCCTCGCTCCATCTCCCACCGCCTGCAGCTCTGCAACTCTGCTGATCTCCAGCGCCTCCTCCTCTGCTGCAGTCAGTGGTGTTGTTACTGGTGGGCCACCTCCGGTTCTCTGTCTCTCCTGTGTGTTCTGCGCTCTCTTCTCCTGCAAGGAGGGAAACAAGAGAACTTTGAGTGGGAGTCATGGAATGAGTCTCAGGGATGGATGGGCTACATCTGTAGAGGGTGACTATGATGGGGAGGCATGACATTGCTGAATGGCCTCCTTCTGTTGTGTTAATTTCTATGATTGCATTAGGATGAGGGTGAGTGTCAGTGGTGAATAGTCAGATGGGGATGTGAGTAGGTGCATAGACAGTGAGGGATGGGTGCACCTGCAAGGTAGGTTGGTGTGAGGAGTGATGTGCAGGAGTAGGCTTGGGAAGGCAGAGTGAGGGGGTTGGGGTGACACGCACATCAGGATGTAGGGCAATGTGGCATTGCACTCACCTTTCCTGCCCTCATGAGGTCATTAAATCACTTCCTGCACTGTATCTACGACCTGGGAAACAGACTCCTGCTGCTCACCTCTTCCGCGATCTCCAGCCATGGCTTCTTGGTCTCAGCAGCTGGCCTCTTCCTCCCGTCACCAGGGAAGAGGACCGCCCTGCAGGCCCTGACTCCTTGGAGCAGGATTTCCAGGAAGGCATCACTGAATCTCGGGGCAGCTTTTTGCCGCTGAGCCTGCATTTTTGATTATCAAGCAAGATAAATTTATTTACCAACAAGCAACTTACTATTACTACAATCCACTCTCTTCCCCAAAAACCTCTCTTGCACCTCCACCAACAGTGGCTGGAATTTTACCTACCTGGGCGGGTCTGGTGCGGCCGGTGTCCGTGGTGGGTCGCAACCCCTCTGCTGACTCCATCCCGCTGTTGAAAATGAAATTAACTTAATGGGGCCTATTAAGCCCGTCCAGCGCGATACCCAGCCCAATGAGATGGAGCGGGTCTGGTGACGTCATTCATGACGCGTTTTCAGCCGGGATCTTTAAAGGGGCCATGGCCACATTACATTTGAAGTTTAATCTAACATAGTGCTGTCAGTGCACTACAGCATTGAAGTGCTGCAAACACTGACAATGACTGCACAGAGGCACAGGGCTGCACCCAGGTTCTCCGATGACTCCCTCCATATGCTTATGGAGGGAGTCAGAGCACGCAGGGAGGTCCTCTTCCCTTCCCATGGGCGGAAGAGATCTCCCCAGGAGACCAAGACAGCCTGGTTGCAGATTGCAGAGGAGGTCACAAGCAGGGATGTTGTCAGGAGGACCTGAGTGCAGTGCCGCAAACCTTTCAATGATCTCATTAGATCAGGAAACGTTAGTACAAAACCACACTCAACCTCATCCTGCTGTGCCTCTCATCACATGCCCATCACTCTGCCTTCCCTACCCTACTCCTGCACATCCTTACTCACACCAACATACCTTGCACCTCCACCCATCCCTCTCTCTCTAACGACATTATCACAACCCCATCTCACTAGCCACCCCTCACACTCACCCTCATCCTAGTGCAATCATACCAACTAACTACAAACAAGGATAGGCACTTGGGTGTTTTAGGCAATGTTTATGTAAAGTTTCTGTTAGTGCAGTGTCAAACATAAAAATCTTTCTTTTCAACAATTTCCGGTCCTGGACAGATTTGTGTGCACCTTTGGAAGTGACTTAGTGAGTTGCAGTGAATGGTGAGACATAACGGTATCTTCAGTAATGGTGATGAGTGTGAAAGGAATGGCTTGGTCATTGTAGGGATGCTTTATGGTGTTGGTGTGGGGTGATGCCAATCTGGTGCATCATATGGCAGCCATATGGGTGTACAGCGTAAAGTTAACTAAATCTGGCCATGATGAGGCCATCCCTGGCCTTCTGGGCAGCAATGTGCTCAGGTGCTGATGCCCTCTGTCCTGTGCAGCATCAGGTGATTGAGGAGAAGGTTGGTGTTGTTGTTGGTGCTGCTGGTGTGCCTGGTGCTGCTGGTGTTGGGGCTGATCGTGGTCCGATTCTGAGGACCAAGGTGAGACAGTATAAATGGCACCCATGTTGATGGAATAGATGGCAGGGGAAGTAGAGGTGACAGAAGCAATCTTTCAATGGTGAGAGAGTTCTTCCAATGAGATGACACTGGATGGAGACTTTACTGGAAACACTTGCAACCTGCAGAATCTGTGCTGGAAATGGACTGAACAACAGCTTCTGCCTGAGGAAAGTGATCATCTGTCAGGTGGGAGCTTTCACTGTACATTTGATGCTGTCAAGTAATTAGCTGGAACAATGGCCCCAGAACTCCTGCCTCAGGTTGACAGACATGGTTCCTGAGCAATGTGAATCTTGTGGCCATGCAGGGAAACTTAAAAAGTAAGTGAAAAAAGGCTCTTAAGTGCCTGTAAACTACCTGATAATTATCTCAATTGGGTTGCCCGCCACTGCTGGTCGGGTCGGCTCCGTGATGGCAGACGCACCTGGGGGAAAGGCGTGTGGGAGCGAGATGACAGTGGGTTCCCGACCCACTGTCAAAAATAACAACTTTCCCACCCGACCCGCCACTGATCGCGCCCGCTACCACCCCGGAAAATTCCGGCCAGCGACATTGTAAGGACGAGGAGCAAGTCAAATATCTGCCATTCTGGCTGAGGGATGGCAGAGGAAACTAAAAGGGAGAAAATTAAAAAGGGGATTAAAATTATGACAAACATGGATTGCATGAATTTAACCTACAAACAAGTGAATACATAAATAGTGTTCCATATATTCCAAAGAAGAGCTATTCATTGTCCCCTAAGTGATACCATGGGATACAAAATGTAGGAACATTTAACAAGTTCATCTGAAATTCCTTTCTCTACTGTTTTAACATGGATAATTATCCATTTAAATGAAATGAGTTGCCTCTGCTAAAATTTTGGAGAGGGAAATGTCAGATGAATGTATTAAATGCTCTTATGTTAGCATCTCACAGTGTAATTTCAGAACCATGATGGTTTATTGCAGAGTAAAAAACATTTTTCAGTCTGTTGTATTTAACAACATTTTGACAAATAAACTATAGCTTGCTTCAGAGACCATGATGGTAAGTCTATCATCATCCATTTAAACCAGTGATTTAATGACTTGACATAACCTGTGCTCTTGTCATCAGTATACACTGACTGAAGCTGCAGTGACAGACATCCTTCAAACACCTTTGTGTCAGCAGGAGATCATCACACATGATTGTGCTGGGACAATTTGCTGACATTGTTTCTGTTGACATCTGTCCTCAGACTGTTACAAGCTGTTAGCATAAAATATTAAAGGATTAAAAGGCAAATTTGTTATAATATTCTACCCACTGTATAGTCTCTGGGCTAGAAATTTGGTGCATTTTTCCTCCTGTTAGTGCCTCTGGGGGGAGGGGGAGTTTCAGCAGGAGTTTAGCGGCGGCGTTAACTGGTAGCGCCCCGCTCCGCTGCGCAGGCGATGATGATGTCATCACTGTGTCACCGCCCCGTTTTCGCCCCACCTGCAAAATTGGCCCGCGCCCCCTGAATCTGCGCTGGGCAATGACAGCGACCGATTCAGGGGGTGGGAACGGAGCGGCAGGGGGCTCGCGGGGCGCTAAGTAAAGGGGAGGTGGTGGGCGGGGGAATAAACAATCGGCCGACTTACTTGTCACGGCCCATTGCGTCTTTCAACGCCGCGTCCGTGCCGCGATCTGGCAGCCCAGCATTCCTCTTGAGTGCTGGACTGCTGGCACGGCACCCCGCTCCCGGTGCTCCAGGTAGGGTCCCGCAGAGTTGTGGGCTTGGGCCCTCCCCTTTAATGAGCCCTTCCATGCGGCAGCGCTACGTGGCCCAGTGCATAGCACTGCAGAACACACCGGCCCGATATTCGGGGTTAGCGCTCTAAGAAGGAAGTGGACCCAAAATGGTCACTAACGAATTTTCCCCCCTTTAACTCTTTGCAGCCAAAGCAACATCAACATATCTACTGTAACTCTTTATTACCTGTCACTTCATATCTCTAATATTAAGATACTCTGATAATAGGCATTATTATAATTTCTACACCTTAATATTTTGCAAAGATGAAAATAAGAGTCATATAACACATTTGTGACCATACACAATACTCAGAGCTCCAGTGGGAGCACAGAGCAAGGGGTAACTCAGCTATGGAAGCGATAGCTTCCTGTCTCCACAATAAAAAACGTCAGCAGTGTTTTTAATTAATTTGTCATTAAAAATACCTAGCGCTAGAAATTCATTATCGCTCACGAATGGGTGCTAACTTTGGAAAAGTTTGATATTTAGTGCCAGGCGCTAATGAATCTCGCTGCATGCAAAATTCATTGTCATTGCTCAAAGAAAGGATGTGAGCGCTAAAACAAGCACTAATGGCCTAGCTCAGTGACGTTAGACTCAAAGCGCTAACCAATATCAGGTGCAGTCTAATCACAAGTCATCATTGCCACAGGCTCTTTCCAGTTCTTAAAGGGAAGGTTCATTCATGCTGCAGAACCTCATTCTCAGCATTGCTGCCTGAGAACCTATGTCAGCAAGCAGGAGCAGGCCAAGCCCAAGGAGCCGGACAACTCAAGCAGGTGTCATGATGGGATCTGCGCCCCAGGGAGAGAGCCTGCAGATTGCACAAGGGTGAATAGTTAATATTGTTGTTGTACAGATGTGTTCACTGAGTTTTGATAAATTTATTCATTCACT